>OU343222.1:185587441-185658832 GCA_910596185.1 Chrysanthemum makinoi | reverse complement strand
CATTTGATGTCACGTCAAACTAACTGGAACATAACATATCCATTTAGCAAGTTTAACGAAATGTTTGCAAAATTGCTTTAACTCGACTGATGTATACAGTGACAAATAAGATTAAAAAAGATAGAGAGTTATTTTTTGCATTCCAGCTTTTAGATATCAAAGAACTTAGTTATTAACATCTAAAAGAAATCGATGATTGAGATTAAAATATTTTATAATTCACCTATTTTTTATAATTTAAATATCTCTTAAAGCCGTTAATCGTTAGCGTAAATAATTATCTTGAATTCTTGACGGACGTTTAATTATCTTTTATTTAGGCGGACGGCTTTGATATCTTTTGAAAAAGAAAAAATTTATTTTTTAAATCTATTTTTTCTTGAATATGAATTTGCATAAAAATGTGATTAAACATTAATTTGAATATCACGTGTGATATTATTTGTTATCACATATGATATGTAAAATCACATGTGATATTAGTGTTAAATGTATATGATATTCATATGTGATAATAGTGTAATATTATATGTGATTTAATTAATATCATGTGATATTGAAATAATGTTTAATCGCGTGGTTTTAAATGCTGAAAATTTGATAGCGAAAAATGTAAAAAATAAAAAAACGATTTTTTGAGCGGTATATCAAAGTCATATCTATAGAAAGATAATTAAATGTTTTTTTTTGTAATATATATATATATATATATATATATATATATATATATATATATATATATATATATATATATATATATATATATATATAAAGATCAAATAAAAAGAACGAATATCATTAAAAAGATAAAAGATTTTTTTCAAAAAGTTAAAAATTCCCAAAAATTCAAAGATCGGGTATGATAGTGCATGAAAAAGTTGTGAAAAACTTTTAAAAGTGGATATTTTTAAGAAAAAATTATGCAAAATACGTTTCTTGAATTAAATCGATTTTTGTGCATCAAAATTGGGTTTTGCCATAACTTCTTTTGACTTTTTATCGAAATAACGTGCGCATCAAACTAAAACAAGTTGAAAATTTTGTGCATCAAAATTTTTCGCATCAAATTAGTTTTGTGCATTAAAAAGCGATATCAAAACTCAATTATAAAAAGTTTTCTACTGAATTTTATCTTGTAGAAACATCTGCGATCTTGTGGAATTTTTTTGGAATTTTTGGAGAATTTTAAAAAAATAAAAATCTTTTATTAACTTTTACGGATATTTGTCTTTTTATTTTAACTTTACCCTATATATATGTATATATATATATATATATTTTAGTTTAACGATTAACAATTTGAAAGAATATTAATATTTGAAAAAAAATGACAAAAGTAAGTTTTTAAAATTGTTATGATTATTCTCATTCATTAAAACAAATAAAAATAGAAAGAAGATAGGGTTGAATGTTTTGTTAAATTAAAAAAAAAAAAATAAGTCTCTTGCCTTTTAACCTAACCGAGGGTAAATCAGCCGCTTTCCGAAAAACCTTCGACAATTCCTGCAAAAAAAACATGTGACGTACGAGCATACAAACATATACATATGAGATGAATCTACCAGCACAGATGGAAAAAATAATGGTTAACATCTGTACGAGCAATAATATGATTGAGCATACAAATTATGCATATAACTTGAAAATGATAAACATCTGCTTAAATGGGCAAAATGTTAGGTCAGTATAAACATACTAACATTTGTGCGTTAGAGAGGCCTTTAGTTAGGTCATGTATCATCGTAATCTACGACAAACAATTCCCGGTAATTTCAATAGCTTCATTCCGACAGTCAAAAGTCAAAACATCTACACAAAACCCTCACTCTTTATCTTAAACCCAACAAATCACACCAAAATCCATACATCAATCCTTCACTAAACTCATCATGTCACGAATTAAAATAATTCCAATATCAAAAAGCCTACGGTATAACATTATCTCCTACACTTCAAAATCCCAATATGCAACTTCATCACTAAACCCTCTAAATCACACCAATTTCACTTCACAAATCATAAACCCATATCATAAATTGTTAAAATTCAACCCCATTTCACCTCATAATCATTTCCCACAAAGGGTTAGGCTTAATTTTATGTTAATGTTCAGTCAGGCATTTCATCAAACACCTTGTGTGCATTTTTCAGTTTTAAGTGAAAATGATGAGTTTAATGAACAAGATTGTGACTTTATTACTGATAATGATCAATTAGATAAAATGGTAAATGGGTTTGTTCCAGTTTCTAAAGATGGTCAGACTTTGTATAATATTGTTATAGATTGTAAGCCTAATAACCCTGAAAATAGTACTATGGAAGTGTCGCTTAATGCGACGGGTGTTAATTTAAGTACGCCGTTAGTTATCGAGGTTTTGGGTAGTCTTAGGTATCAAGAGAAGTTAGCTTTTAGGTTTTTTACGTGGGCTGGGAGTCGTGAAGATTATAGTCATGAAAAGGAAGTGTATAATGAAATGATTGATATATTGTCGAATACTAAGTATAAGGCGAAACAATATCGTATTGTGTGTGATCTTTTGGATTATATGAAAAGGAATGATAAGAGTAGGGTACCAATTGACGCGTTGTTAAAGATTTTGAAACAGTATGCGGATAAGCATTTGAGTCATCTGCATAAGTTTGCGAAGAAAAAGAAGGTGAAATTGAAAAAGATGCAGCCTGAGATTGAAGCGTTTAACGTGTTGTTAGATGTGTTTTGTAAGTGTTGTTTGGTTGATGATGCTGAAGATATGTTTAAGAAAGTTAAGAAAAAAGTTAAACCGAATGCGAGTACATATAATATTTTGTTTTTCGGTTGGTGTAGGGTTAGAAACCCGAGTAGAAGTATGCAAATACTTGATGAAATGATTGAGGAGGGCCATACCCCGGAAAATTTTACTTATAATACTGCTCTTGATACGTTTTGTAAATCTGGAATGTTATCGGAAGCTGCTGAGCTTTTAGATTTCATGAGAGCAAAGGGTACACTAATGTCGTCTCCCACTGCGAAGACGTATTCCATTATGATCATTGCATTTGCACGTAACGATAAAATGGACGAGTGTTTTAAACTTGTTGATGATATGTTGTCTAGTGGTTGTCTCCCTGATGTTTCGACATATAGAGAAATAATTGAAGGGTTGTGTTTGGCTGGAAAAGTCAATGCTGCTTATAAATTTTTGAAAGATATGGGTGGTAAAGGGTATCCGGCCGATATTGTTACGTATAATTGTTTTTTAAAAGTTCTTTGTGATAGTAAAGATAGTGAAGAAGCGCTTAGGCTTTACAAGAAAATGATTGAGGTGGGTTGTGTGCCGAGTGTCCAAACATTTAACATGTTAGTGACAATGTTTTTCAAAATGGATGATCCAAAAGGGGCGTTTGACATGTGGCGTGAAATGGATAATAGAAGATGTGTTCGTGATACTGAATCTTATTGTGTAATGATTGAAGGGTTATTTGGTTGTGAAAGAACAGAGGATGCTTGTGCTCTTTTGGAAGATGTTTTGAATAAAGGGATGAAATTGCCTTATCAGAAGTTTGATTCTTTCCTGATGCGGCTTTCGAGTATTGGCGATCTACGTGCTATTCATAGATTATCTGAACATATGAGGAAGTTTTATAATCCTGTTATGGCTCGTAAATATGCATTAAGTCAGAAAAGGAAGAGTGTTAGTTTAAGAGGGAGATGATCAGTATATTGTTCCAAAGAAATTTGTGACATCGCTCTATTTCCTCTTCATTTTAAGGAGTCCAGGCACGATCTAAGCCAAAAAGTTTGAAACTTCTTTTTCTCATTGAGTTAGTTTTTTGGGTATGCATTATTTGGCTTAATGGCTTTCACTTATTATAAGCATACAACACAACACTCTGCTTTACATCTTACTTATTGTAACATCCAATTTGTTCACTGTTAGGACCCCTGATCACCTTTGTGGTGACAACCAGGTGACATGTTTTTACAGTGATCAGCAAGTCAAGTTGTTTTCTTAGTTAGCAGATAAGACCTACAGGCATTACGGTTAAAATCAGTTTTATCTGTCATTTAAAGCAAGGGTTTCATTATACCCTTTGATTACAAAGAAGACTCGAGCATACCCTCATGATTATGATGCCGCATTGAAGGCTCATTATCAAGTGGCCAAGCAGTGAATGGTTTGATTCTGATGCATTGAAGGGTTCAATTACAGGTGGTAGGTAAACTATCTGCGTTCGTTGTCTTAGTTTAAAGTTTACTTTTTTTTTTTTGTTCATGTAACTTATGCGACTTCCTACTTTGTTTTAGTGCAAATGGATAACTAGCTGCTGGTTTTTGCCAATGTCTAAGCTACTGCCTATAAATTGGACAAATTCATACAGAGTGGGTTCGATATCAATTGCTAACAGATTGGTTTTGATATTGATATCAAGTGCTAATATCTAAAATGTAGGCATGCATGTCTGATATCTGTATGTATGCAATCTGATTGTATGTAGTATCTATCATTCTATCTATCTCAAATCTTTAGCATTCCACAATGATGCAGGCTCGAGTTCCATGCCAATGTATTATGTATGTGTATATGACACTTTCTTATACACGAATATATATATGGTTGTTGGATTGTAAACGCATCATGTAAACCCATTTGTTAATAAGGTTGCAATTTGCATGTGTATGTGTATGTGTTTGTGTTTATGGCATACACATTACAGTAAGGCGTGACCCATGTGCAAAGTTTGCCTTTACTCTAACTGGGAAATAATCACTTAAATGAACTATGGGTACTGTGGTTTGTCTCTACCTGAATTTTTGCAATAACGAAGGTTGGTTTTTTTGTGGGTTATGACATGTCTAGTTTGAGACTAAAGCCTTGGGGTGTATATCTTCAGGTGGTTGATATACCTGCAGATATCCAAGAATGGCTTCAGGGCGACTGGGGAAATAAATACTTAAATTGGAGATGAGGAAATTAATCGACGCTCGGATTCATACTGTAACTGTAACCCATTGTTGCTGTTATGGGTCAGTAAATGCTACAATTTTTGGGCAGTATATTCGACAAATTCTTTTACACTCCTACGCAGTTTTATTGGGAAGTTAATATCATTACGTCAGCACCAAATTTGCGACCTGTTTTGGCAATGAGAAGGGGTGTGGAAACTATAGAAAGTATAATGCTATTTGCGCAATAGGCAGCACTGACGGGTCAGAAACCCTACCAAGGACAATATGTGGCAGAGGTTGGTAACAAAGACCATAGACCTGTGTCATGGGCTACGTCAGATTTACCTGTAGAAAGGATGAGCAGGTGTTATACTTGCGAGTTGTGAAGATATCGGAAGTTGGACGTTATGACAAGTAAATATAAAGTAAAGTGTATGATGAGTAAAATAGTAAAAGTATGATGATGTTTAAGTCGATTAACCCTGTAGTATTTATACAAACTAATTTTATTTCGATAATGGTTTTAGCTTTTAAACAAAACGAAGAACTTTTGCACTTATATGATTTTCTAAGTTGCATCATCCATCATCTGCTGTTCTATTGTTGTAATTAGGGGTGTTCATGGGTTGGGTAATACCCGAATAAATGAAGAAACCGAAGCCGAACGAACGAAAATAACAGAACGAACTTGTAACCGGGCGAATTTGCTAAAACGAACCGAACCGAATTAAATATTAGTTACGGTTGGTTATGGTTCTATCATCACCGCGAAATCAAATAAATATATATATATTTTTAATATATTTAGATAAAAAACAAGATTCCAAAATCGCGAATGCGGTCGACTGTAGCTTGTAATCGGTCTAAAGCGGATTAATCGATGATTAATCGGATTGACATTTTGGCAAGTTTTGGGTATTTACAGGTAGTTTTGGTATTCTGAAAAGATTTTTCATAAAACATTTTGTAATAGATATAAACAGCGGTATAAGTGATTACATTTGTTGAGGTTGCAAAATAGCGAATCGGTGATTAATTGTATTGGCATTTTGGCAAGTTTTAGGTATTCTGACAAGTGTTTGTATTTTACGGAATTTTCCTGAAAAATCTCTTGTAATAGATATAAGCGATGATTATAACTAATTTCGACGAGTTTATAATATTTCGATAAGATTTTCATGTTTTCGCAAGTTTGACCATCGTTAACCGCCGTTGACCATGGTTGACCGATTTGTTTGAACGATTTACACAAATCGGAAGGTCGATGGCGTGGCAGCCTGTCGGTGATTAATGGTATAGACCTGCAGAAAAAAAATATTAAAACTCTTTTAAATATAATATTTTTTAAGCTTTATTTTTTTTTCTTTCTAAAAATCTTATAAATAAATGAATAAATAATTAAATTTTGTGTAATGGTTATTAGGTTGGTTTTAGGTTATGGGGGTTCGGTTTTGGTTATTCCAGTTCGGTTGAGTCATTTTAATTCGGTTCGGTTCGGTCTGTTATACCGAAAAAATTAACGAATAAAGGCGAAACCCAGCTGAAACAACGATAGAGCAGATGAACACCCCTAGTTGTAAATTGTAATCATCCAGCAGATGTGAATATTTGTGGATCTATATTATGGGTTGCGCTTGAATCGATTTACAACTTCTATGAAAAAATGTAAGCATGAGAGCAAAGTATAAGTTTTACGACACAATGGACAAATGTCAGTACGTGATGTACAAGTCATAACGACAGCGATCAAGGGGCTCAAACCTTGTTTTGACAAGGCAGACTGATGTAAAACTTGCACTTTTTGTAAGGTATTGAATGAAGATGTGGGTTAAAAAACCGCATTATTCGTTGTGCATGATCTCCTGTCCGTTCTCTCATTAGAGGGAAAATGTATAATTTTTAATGCATAAACTCTTTGATTAAACTTTTAACCACTAATACTATAATATTCTAACAGTATATGTTTTTGTTTGTCGTTTCCGGAAAAAATAGAATAATAACACGACGATAGTGACTTGTGTAGTTGTGGAACTTTTTAGTGCCGGCTGAACGTAAAGTAATGGCTTTTGTGCAACATCCCAGCAGGGTTGACGGCCGTGTGGCCCTCATACGTCATTTTCTAAATTTGATGATTTACGCTCCGAAAAGCTTATAGAGTTATAGACTAGTCTTCACATGAAAAGCATAAGAATCAACACATTTGGAATGAAAGCGACCATTTTTCACCATTTTTTGGGTTGATCTTGATCAAGACCTCCACTAAATCTGCTTACTGCAAAAGCAGAAAGGTTAAGTTTAATTATTTTCTTTTCGCAATGGTTTGAAAAGAATGCAAAAATGTGTTGATGTGAGTTCACTAGTATCTCAAGAAATCTTTATTCATACCTGGAGTGTTACTCGTGTTCTGATGTTTTCATTGTATGTATGCATAGAAACATTTTTCTAAGATTTTGGTTTTTTTTAACTAATAATTACAGTTTTTAATCTTTTGACCGACTAATTTGCGGGATTTGAATCCACCGTCACATAAACTTAAACCTGGTAAAACTCTTATTTTTCAAGAGTTTTAGTTGACCACTTTAGGGTTTTTGCAAGAATTGAACATGAGACCTCACACAATTTAGTATGATAACTACAAACCATGGTTTCTGATTTTTTTAGCCGACTAATCCACGAGACTTGAAATCACCACCACAAAGTTTCAAACCCGGTAAAACTCTCCCTTTTTCAAGACCATTTTAGGATTTTTTTTGCAGGAACTGAACTCAAGACCTCACACAATTTAGTGTGATAGCTACAAACCCTTTTGTTACCAAACCACCTTTGAGTGATGTAAGATTTTGGTTGAAAAAGAAATAACATGTATGTTTATGGTATGATGTAGTAAAGGAAATACAAAGGTTAATGAACACACTTTTTAAAGGCAAATTGACAATTTCACATCACAGATAATATCACTCACATATGTTAGATTTTTTTTTTTTTTTTTTTTTTGAACTAAAACATATGCTAGATTTCAATAGTGATATATAGACCTAAAAGACAACTAAATATGTGCTTAATCCTCCAATTATTTGACACATGTATTATACATTTTCTCATTCTAAATTCTCACAAATTATTTTCTTAAATCAACCAATCACATTATTTGGCATACAAATGAGATAGTAATTATAGCTATAACATTCATTTTTCTAAAACTCCTATTTTAAATAATTGAGAATGTCAAATCCTTCTATGTCAAAATCGACGGTAAAATATCTTAAATTGTTATCACAAGTATATATACTTAAAAGATGAGCTCTCTAAAAATCCCACCTTTTATTTCAATTATCAATCAAAGCCAAAATCAATCTAATCCATGCTAACAAGATGGTCATGTTTAGATCATTTTTGACCTAGGACGCTGAATTTTTCAACTTAAAACGCAGAAGCGAATTTTGATAACCTTAACTTAATGGTTGATAAAAAAAAGGCGCGTCTCAAAAGAATTAAACTCTAACAAAAGAATAACTCTTAGAACACGAATTTTATTAATAAGTCAAGAATCAAAAGATAAACTTACACAATGAAGAAAATCTTATATTTATAAGAAAATGAAAGATTGAGGAGAAAGTTATATTTATTTACAACACTCTAATTAAATTATAAAGTTAATTCAATAATTACCATTGATAAAAAGCCAATGTTTACCTGGCGAAAGAGTTATTAGCATCAATATTCACCTATATGTCAAACACTTATTCTCTCCCCGAACAGAATAACTATCTAAAAATCCCTCTTGTATTTTTCAATTTTTTGTCTACATCATATCTTCTTACTTGAAAAAAACTTGTCCTTAAGTTCTCATTATTAGTCGCTTCATCTACCTCGAGCATCTTCTCATGATGGAGTTTATCATCTGTAGCTTTATGCTCCACATTAACTTGAGGACTATTTTTTTTAATCTGTTCATGTTTTTTCACATGTCTTTTACATTCTTCGTGATCCATATAAAAAACCAAGGCAATCAAGATCGAGATGATACCTGCGATCGTTTTTGTCTTTGCAAGATCGAGATTGTAAGATCCTATCAATTTGTCATGTTTTGTAAACAAAGGATAAACGAGTCAAACTGTTTTGCAATTCTACTCAAAATTAAAGATAATTTTATATAATATCCTCTTAAAAATGTCAACGTTCACATTTGAAACACCATAATAATAGTAAAACACAAAAAGTCACGTTCCAATCATGACATTAACAATTGAGAGGAATAAGATTACATAACACGAGTCATATATTTCAAAACATACGAACTTGGTAATTCATATTTTTATACATAAATCACCGGTGATCAATCTATTAAATGGAGTTGCACATTAATCAATAATAGGCACATGTAAGTGAATACTTCATAACATAATGATTTATATATATACTAATAGACGGGCGTATTCCGCCACAAAACATTTTTTATCCCAATTTATTCATTGGGCTAGGCTGCGTTTTTTTTGGGCTATTGTGGCGCTGGCCTTTTTGAGGCTGTTTGAGTTGGATGAATGATATAGATTCATCAGTGAGACATACACACATATCCAGAGGTATCCACACGCTTTTTCCACCGCCTCTTTCTCTACGCTAGAATGTTCCACCGCCCTAAAAAATTGGTGACGATCCATATCCGGATCAGGAACCTAGCATAATTTTTGGCTTGAATCGGGTTGAACCACGAGGTATTTTTGGTGTTAATATTTGGATTACGATTTTAATCGGATGCTCTGCGATTAATTTTTAAGGTGGTATTGTTTTTAATTATGTTATGTTTTTCGATTATTTGATTTGTTGGTTTTTCTATAATGGTTTTGTATACAACTTCTATGAATAAACTTTGGTGATGATCATAATAATATTGTTATTAGGACTAAAGGAGAAGCTGGGCCTGATGGTTCAGGTATCAACAAATACGTAACTTAATTTTTCTAGGTATGGGTTTGTTTTATTTAATTAATAGTTTTTCATTTTCTTTTGCTTGAATCCGGATTACTGATTTCGGTATGTGAAAAAAGTTTGCGATTTTAAGGTTAATTACGTCAATTTCATTGTTTTGTTCTGAGGGTCTTTCAAATGGCTTATGATAGTTTTGTTGTAGTTGGTGCAATAATCTGAGCAGCTTATTCCCAGGTATGGAATTTGAGATATAAGAATATCATATTGATGCAAAAAGTGGATTTATTGTGCAAGTGACACTCGAGATTGGCGAGGTTATGCATGTTTTTGGTTACATGTGTATTGGTATTAAAGTAGTTAATCTATCGGGTTGAAGCCTACAATAATTCATAGTCATTTACTCAATATATGTTTGATTAGATAGAATAATCTTCATAAGCAATTTTTATTTTAGAATATAAAGTGAAAAGATACTCAATTATAATTGTAGTTAAGGTAGGTAGATCATTAGCTTTTTTCTTCTTGCTTAAGAATCAAATGTTTCATTTCTGTTTTGAGTTGCGATCTTCAATTTACAACAGATATAGTCTATAGTGAAAATTGAATTTTTATGTCTAGAGAAAGGTTTTAGTATTTATTTGGGTGGATTTATTTGAGTGAAAGGTGACATTAGTAGCAGCTGGAGATTCAGGTATTGGAAGGTCAATTTTTTACCACTTTGCTAAGGTAGGTACGACTTATAGCTTTAACATATAGTTACTCTATTTCTTGGATAATTAATAACATGTTTAAAACTACTATCTACCTCCAATTAGTTTCTTTTTCTACTTCTTTGAACATTTTTATGGGTTGTAGTCATTTCTGTTTTATGTAGGTATGCTTTCATGCACAATAAAGAAGGAACCGACATCATAAACACCACGTCATAAATTGCGTGGGGTGACTTCCGGCCAGTTCTTGCCTCTGCTTTGGCAATCGTTATTAGCTATAATTTTTCGAAACAAAGATGATATAATAGAAAATTTAGGAGCAATAATATCAGTAGAGATTGTTAACATGCAATCTGACTATATATGTTTTGGTCTTTGTTAAAAGGTATCAAAACTTTTGAAACAAAGATAGTATAATATAGATGGTTTCTACGCGAATAAACAAAGATAGTATAATATAGATGGTTTTAGAGTAATAATAACGACAAGGTCAATATTTAAACCTTCTATTTTTCATACAATATTTTTATTCTATTGGTAGCTTATTGTCCTTAATTTGGTTTTGTGATCACAGGTTATTGGCGTGGCTATGATTATTCGCGCGTTGGAATATCTTATATTCCTTTCTTTGTTATTACTAATATTGTTGACAACTTGACATCGATTGAAGGTGTGATTATTCGCGCCTTGGCAAGGCAAATCATTAGGTTTGCACCCATGCCGGATGTATCCACTTTCTTCGATTCTTACCATGATAATGATATTGATTATAGGGGGCTATGATTGATCTAAAATTGGTCGACCAAAGCTGTGGTCGTTTGTTTCTTGGCGTGGCAAACCGTCGGGGTTAGCGGCCATGGTGAGCGATATCCGACTTTTGGGAATGCTAGCCTATCTGAGCATGCTCTGCTCCAATATATCTTATATCAATAATAGGCGATGATGATTTTTTGCACTTATAGTCCTTTGGAACATGGTTTACCGAGGCCCGTATCTTGGCGGGGCATCCACATTCGAAAGTGGATGCGACCACGGCGGAGTGTTCGTGATGATCCCATAGTTGCATATCGAGCCTCATATTTTGCGGTCATTAATGTAATTTTGTGTCTAAAAGTTTTGGGTCAAAATCTGAAAAGTAAGTGATTTATCTTTGTTATAAGTTTTGGGTGTGGTAGTGATTTTTTCATAACATTATTGTTATTTTTATGCATGTGATTCTTGATAATGGTATTGAAAAGTTTAAAAACTTTATGTAATTTGGTGTAGTGGTGTCACTAATTTGTTTTATCTTTTCGGATATTTGTTGCGTTGATCCTAATATAGCGGGTGATGCATTACAAGTGTCTCGAGGGAAACCAAATCTCAATAGATTACGGTATAGTAGGAATATTAACTAAGCAAAAGAGGTCTTGAAATTTCCAAGCGTTATTCTTGAAGCATGGTAAGTGGTTCATGTAATGTAACACTAGGATAAGTGGTGGTATGACTAATTTGTTTTATCCTTATCGGATATTTGTTAAAGGAGTGGCTTTGCTAATATGGCGATGTTGATGGTCGCTAATGGATACGGTAAAATATGATCATATAGAGTAAAAAGCATTATTGTTATTGTTATAAAACTGTTAACGAGTTTGGGCTTCCCATAGGCTTTCATACGTTTCTATTTTCCGTCGACTTTAAAATTAGTTTCGACCTACTCTATTATTCTCATGTGGGATTTTCATCAATAATCTCATGAAATAATTATTTGCAATTTGCAGGCTTGCATATTCGTATGAGGGCAAGAGTAATCGAACTTTTGGATATCTTGGCCTAGGCGTCTATGACCTTAACTATGGTTTGGTTGCATCCAAACTAGACGGTTGGTTCACATTTTAATGGCGGCGACCTTAACTATGGTTGCGGTTAGCGCAAGAGTGAATTTTGCTAATCAAAGGTTGGAAAAGAATTCTCCGACCACACATAACAACAATAGACGAAGCATTTTGCGATTGAAGGCAAGTGTCCTTATTTTTTATCGACTCTTAAATGCAAACAACAATTTCGGTTATACTTATCCCATGCAATCTGTTGATGTGATGAGGTTTTAGTCACGGACGACAAAAGTGTTCTAGCGCATGTATGCAAGCAGAAGCGGTATATCGATACTTTGGTCCTGCTTTGTTGACTCTGGCGGTGATGTGCGATTAGGCAAAGCTTTAGTGGTTTATATTTTCTATCATTCTTTATTAAATGTGCTTTTCTTTTTCTTTGTTTAACTACGTAATGAAAAAATGTAAATTTCATATGTTTTTTTCCCCAAATCGGGAACTATGATCTTCTTTGAAGCCGTGCTGAAAAACCCTTACTGTTATGACTAGGAAAGACACAAGAAGATCCGATTCAATGATCCTGCCTTTAAGGTAACACTAAACATGCTTAATACATCTCAATCTCTAAAGGACAATTTTCATTTCGTGATTTCCGTAACTAAGATCCCCTAGCACATCTATTTCTAATACCAGGTTGTAAACATGTTAAACAATCTATCCATCTATGAGCTGTTGCTTATTATTGAACAAGCAGGAAAGAGGACTACCCATGGGCTCAACCAAGGGAGGTTCAAAATTTCAATGTATCGAGTTTACGGTGCTACTGGTTGTGTCGAATCTATTGGCTGCATTTTTATTTATTAGATTAAAATACGGCATTGTAATAAATTAGCAGACATTATCGAATTTATAGTATGTTAGCGTACTGTTTACATTAGCGGAGTAGTTGGCCTCCTTTTACATTTATATTTTTATTATTTTTCCTCAGTTCTATGGGGCATATGGTGCGCACAAGCGCACTTTCTAAATGGGTATCGGCCTATAAATGTTATCTGTTTTAATCGGCGGCGACAACAATTAGGGGATTGTTTGGGTCTATCTTGCAATATCTATATTCAACGAGTGTACGGTATACCGGTAAACTAAAGCTTTATGCTCTAACGTAATAACAAAGTAAAGAACATCTTAATCGAGTTTGATAGTATCTCAGTTTGGGTTTCTAAGGAGTATAAATGTTATATTTGGAAATTTGCTTTCGAAACTCCCGCGCTACACGCCATATGTGCGAGTTAATGTTCAAGGCAAATGTAAATGGAGGATCGAAAAAAAAGACATATACAAAAGTTATGATTGACAAGCAGAAATTCGTCCTCTTCATTGGGATCTTTCCACATTGAATCTTATCCAGGTGAACATTCGTGTCAACGATTGGAATCTTTCCACCCGGTAAAATATTGCAATTTTCATTTGCTAATATTGATACACGATGTTTATGATATTGTCCTGTTCTCATCTTCCCCTCGAATTCCTTTCGTTGTTACAACGGTCTAGCAATACGTGCAGTGCGGACTTTTGCACAAAGACCTTTGAAAGCGACAAAAGGAATTTGAGGAAGCGATTAGAACGGGTCCCACTATCCTAAACATGCGGATTAACATAATCGTGATGATTGGGATATACTTCCAAGTGAAAAGATTCCACTTTCGATGACACGACGGTATTTAGATATGGAACAAAACAAACCTTCACAGATAACAAGTTGTTTACAGCAACGCTTAGCCGGATCGAGTAACTGAATTAATGTATCGGAATACTCCCGCCGCAGAGCGGCGGGTATTAAACACTTGTTTTGATAATGGAACACTTGTATATTTGTATACATGAACACTGGTAACATGATCTGACTTGAGACCCATTAACTTGTAAAATATAAGCAATTGTTTAATTATAAGTAACATTATCACGTACACAAGTATGCTATAATCTAAAAATTTAAAATATCAAGGACAAAAGTATAGTATAATGTAACAAGATCTTTGATCCGAGTGATGGGAAAAAGACTTCAATATAGATTATTACGAGGTTTGAAGGCCCGCGCTTCGCGGCGGGAATTTTGAATACAAAATTATTGATTTTCGTTGGGACTATTTTCGTCAATTTTTTCTTAATTGTGTTACTGAATTTGTCGTTACGTTAGTGTGTCATAGCAAAGTTAGTAATAAAGGACTGACTTTGCAACGAAACTGTTACACGGAGGGCCAATTACGTAAAATTTGTGTTGTTTTTTTTTTTAAATATTGAAAAAAATAAAAAAAAAGATAACGATCGTTAGTTAACGAACGTTAGTTGATAATGACCGTTAGCTAACACCCGTTAGTTACTTTTTAAATAAAAAAAAGAAAAAAAAATAGAGAAGATAACGGTCGTTAGTTAACGACCGTTAGTAGATAACGGTCGTTAAATTTACTGTTCACTATCTTCTTATTGGGTGTGGCAGCAGCAAAAAAGGTTTGCTCCTAGTATGTTTGATAAATGTTACATAGTAAAGGTGTGGCAGTAGCAAAAAAAGGTTTGCTCCTAAGTAGAGGCGTGGCAGCAGCAAAAAAAAGTTTGCTCCTAGTACGACTAATAAATGTTATATAGTAGTAGTAATTTGGGTCAAAGTATGTACAATTCAATAAGAAAATGAAACTCATTCACTTATTACCTTTTCTTTTGGGCTTGAGCAAGAAGTGATTAGCTAAAAGATAGAAAAATACAATAAATATAAGCTTAGGTAAACTCGGAATGTTTAACGATCTTATGTTCGATATTACGATCTTATTTACGATCCTACCTCAAATCGATCTTATGACGATACTACACGATTTTAGCTAGTGAGCACGTAACGAGTTTACTCGTGATCTTCACAGCCTTGTAAAAAACAATAAATGTCTTGTTACTGCCTCCAGATCAAATTTTTTGTACCATTAATTATGGTTTGATTTTAAACCGTTAATTATGGTTTGATTTGAAGAGAATCGTTTGAAAACCAATAAAGACCGAGAAGTAAGTTGTGTCAACATAACAGAGAATGAGACAATGAGTCCACTTTAGCATTTTGACTGCCTCTAGCATGCTTTATGCTCCCTTTGTTACACTAAAGACCCATTGCCTCCAATTTTATTGCCACTACCCGGCCCACCTATACGGTCTTAAAATATGTAAACAACGTTCTGTATAGAATATTTGTTTATCATGATCAGAAACACCATTAATATAGGATGTATCGTATATTTTGACACATAGGTATATTTGAAATATCTTCCAAAACAGTAAATACTAATGTTTCACAAGATGTGCTTATGAAGTATGTACCTTTTATGAAAAATTACCAAAATATACAGGTTATTTTATGACTTATCACTTTTAAGACCTAAATTTTTAAAAGTTCAAAATAAACCTAGGGCGACTCATTTTTTGGGGAACTTGTGTCTACGTTTGACACGTGTCATCAAACAATCGAATAAAAATTAATCCACCTATAATAATTTGACACTTGTTGGCTTGTGGTTGCGTTGTACAAATTGTCTAGTCGTCCAATCTGTATTGCATTTTTGAAAATTTTAGGTTTTGAAAGTGATAAGTCGTAAAGCGACTGGTTTATTTTTGTAACTTTTCATACTTTTTATTGTAGATATGAACACTAAATGGTAATATTGTGAAGTTTTTCGCTAAAGTCTTCTTGCCCCAACTGTATGAGATAACTTTTTTGAGACATGTGATGTAGGTTGTAAATATTTATCGTTAGGAAAAACAATATAACATTTTTTTTATCATAAGTACCAGAAACTACAGCTTTAAAGTGCTAAAATGTATTAACAAGTTGTGTTGCAGCGGGTGCAAAGCAATAATATGTTTTTTGCAATAATGTCTTTTAATAATGGTATGAAAAATAATGTAAAGGAAGTACAAATATAAAGTTTAATGGGTTTTTGGGTTAATTTGTTCTAGTCTTTGAACTATAAAAGGTTTTAATGACTATTTAAGGGGGGACATGGGCGAGGCATCATGTCGACACGATAACTAGCATCTCGATAATTCAAGCTGCATCTTCAGAGTGCGCTTGAAACGGATGATCCTGAGACATTCATTCTCTTTCACGGTCAAGCTATTTCATTCCTCTCGGTTGGCCTTTGCCATCCACTAGAGCAAGTAAGAAAACCTATAGTGAATGAACTTAAAGAACCGCATGATCGGATTGTACACCGGCTATGTATATGGATTAAGGGCTAATTAAGTCTTTTAGTAACTTAAAGGGTTAAGTTAACTAACAACACTTATAAGTTTGGGCGAAAAGTTAATGTTTTGCTAGTAAAGTTAAGTTTTGTTTTTTTTAATGGTAACTTACCATCAAAGATGGAAAATGCGAAATATAAATGTTTTAGCCGGGTTTCATTCATTTAGGCAATTTATTTACCGAGTCAATATTTGGGCTAAGTAAAAATGTTATTATCATTCCTTTCATGCTTGCATAGGGTCTAATGATGGAAGTTTTGGTGAGTGATAATGTTTATGCTATCAATAATATGGTTGAGAATGAACCTAATTTCATCCTTTTTTTCTAGTGCGAGATCCCTAGTGGATTGACAATGTTCGCAAAAGAGATGATGGCGAAGATGTGGGTGGATGTCATCCGACCAAGTTTGATTACTGGAGTGCGGATTAGGAGGTGGAACTTTTGGAAAATATGGATCGAAGTCCATGATATTGGTGATTGGTGGTGGTAAAGAACCTAGATGTTCTTGTAAGGTGATGGGTTGTAGAGGTGGTGAGTTTTCAAGCTCATTGAAGAAGGTATTTGGAGATGTGGGAGGTGTTAAAAAGACTAGCTCTTTTGGGTTTATATTTGAGGCTAGTTGTGTAGATTTTGATGGTTGAGATGGAGCGGGTGGTGGACTAGACAAGGGTAGCGGAGTGGTTTTTGAAGTCCTAAGGATTTCCGCTAGAGTGATTTGAGAGTCAAGTTGAGATTAGGTTGGGGAATGTGGTGGTGAGCTTTGAGGAGATGATGGAGGTGCTATGTTATAGTCATTTGGTGGTGAAAGATTAGTTGGTGATGAGCTATTTGACAAAGGTTTAGCTAAGCAACAAGATCGGATACTAATCCGAGCGGTTTTCCTAGTTTTGGGTGGTGGTGGTATTACGGAAGGTGGTAGGATAAAGTTTTGGATTTCTTGAAAAGGGTTGTTTTCACTAGAGAGTTCATCATTGTTTGAATATCTTTTAGAAGACATGATGAGGTTTGTTTGTGAGATTGAAAATGATGAATATACAAACATTTTGGAATCTTATTAATAGGACAAATAATGCATTGCAATGAATTCCAAAACCAAAAATACGGACTATAATCTAATGATTAAATATGAATTTAAAGCAAGGATCATGAGAGCATACGCATTAAGGAAAATATTCATTAGTGATAAAAGTAAAATGTTGAACATTTGAAAATTTCAAGCCAAAATAGGAAAAGGAAGTGATAAAATCAGCTACTTTGCCCCGGTTCCCACGGATCCGATCCATTAGGGATCCGTCCAGCGTTAATAATGGGATCCAGGGAACTGGTGTTTTCAAGCAGCAAGAAAATTATTTTTAGAAACAATAGTGCCTAGTGTGTGTCTATATGGAATCTATATGGAGTTTTGGTTATCTTGACTCTTTAAATAAAAGAAGATAAACATAGAGGTGAAAAAATACGTATGTATATGTATACGTGAGATAACCCAAATACTCGTTATGAATTAATTCATTTTTGCTTAGTTGAATGTACCCGAAAATATATATTTGTTATGTATTTCCTTTAGCATTCAAAAGACATATGAGATGCAATAAAAAAAGGCTTTACTTTGTATTAACAATGAGTAAAAAAAATGTTTGTTCTAGTCGTAAGAGTTATTTTAAGACAAAAGATACGGGGAGAAATATTTGAGAAGATATTTTGAAGAGTTTCTTGAAGAGAAAATATTTTTAGTAATTAAAATAAATCCTCATATTGTTTGTGAATCGTGTGAAATAGAGATCCTAGACTCAGAAGAGGAGGTAAAGCAAAGTTTACGTACCTTGTAGAGAAAAAGTATTTCATGACGATTGTTCCATAAGACCAAGACCTAGACGAAGTAAGTTGAATTGCGGCTTCAACGGCTTGGTGAGGACGTCGGCTATGTTGTCTTTGGATGACACTTTCTCAATAGAAATGTTCCCTTTTTGAAAATTATCTCTTAAGAAGTGATGGCAGATTTCTATATGCTTGGTACGAGAATGCAACACCGGATTTTTGCTAAGATCTATAGCGCCTTTGTTTTCGCATAGAATAGCAATGTCACTAAGATGGATGTCATAGTCAACTAACACTTGTTTCATCCATAGTGCTTGTTGGCATGCTTTGCCGGCGGAGACATATTCGGCTTCGGTTGTTGAGATAGCTAATGCCGTTTGCTTCTATGAGAACCAAGATGTTAAGAAACACCCCATAAAGGTATAAACATCACTTGTACTTTTTCGGTCAACATAATCACCTGCATGGTCAGAATCTGCATATACAATAATTTCTACCCCCCGTCCCCTTAGGATACCATAATCCCAGTTGAGTAGCACCCTTAATATATCTAAATATTTTTTTGACGGCTTCTAGGTGTGAAGTTTTAGGGTCTTCTTGAAACCTAGCACAAAGACATACACTAAACATGATATCCGGCCGACTAGCCGTGAGGTAGAGAAGACTACCAATCATGCCACGGTATTTGGTGTTATCAACGGATTCACCGTCTTCATCTTTGGTGAGTTTGGTATCGGAGGACATTTGTGTTTTTATTGGTTTTGACTCATCTAATATGAATTTCTTTAAAATTTCTTTTATGTATTTGGATTGATTAAAGAAGATACCATCTTCTAATTGTTTGATTTGTAGACCAAGAAAGAAACTTATTTTTCCCATCATACTCATTTCAAACTCATCATGCATGATTCTTGAGAAATCATCACACATGTCTTGACAAGTTGATCCGAATATAATATCGTCCACTTATATTTGAACAATAATTATTTGTGACTCTTTTTTCTTTGTAAAAAGTGTGTTGTCAACTAACCCCATGGTATAGTTGTTTTTAATTAAAAACGATTTGAGTCTATCGTACCAAGCTTTTGGGGCTTGCTTAAGACCATAAAGAACTTTCTTTAGTTTATACACGTGATTAGGTTTTTCAAAATCGACAAAACCCAGAGGTTGAGATACATAAACTTCTTCATTTATAAAGCCATTTAGAAAAGCACTTTTGACATCCATTTGAAAGAGTTTAAGATCATGAGCACAAACATAGGCAAGAAGGATTCTTATAGACTCTAATCTAGCTACGGGAGCATAGGTATCATCAAAGTCTATGCCTTCTTGTTGGTTATATCCTTGAGCAACAAGTCTAACTTTATTTCTAGACACGACATCGTTTACATCTAACTTGTTTTTATATGCCCATTTTGTTCCATTTATTGTTTGGTTTTTAGGTAGAGGGACAAGTGTCCAAATGTTGTTAGAAACAAATTGATTTAATACCTCTTACATAGCCATAACCAAACTTTCATCTTTTATAACTTCTTGAGTGTTTTTAGGTTCTATAGTTGACACGAAACAAAAGAGACTACTTTGGTTTTAGACTTAAGACCTTAGAGTTCTTTCATTTAATTTTCCTATGTGCTGAACATGTGCAAAGTTTGCCTTTACACTAACTCGAAAATAATCAGTTAAATGAATTATGGGCACTGTTGGTTTGTGTCTACCTGAACTTTTTGCAATAACGAAGGTTGGTTTTTGTGTGTTATGACATGTCTAGTTTGAGACTAAGCATTGGGGTGTATATCTTCAGGTGGTTGATATACCTGCAGATATCCAAGAATGGCTTCAAGGAGAATGGGAAATAAATACTTTAATTGGAGATGAGGAAATTAATCGACGCTCGGATTCATACTGTATCCCATAGTCGCTGTTATGGGTCATTAAATGCTACAATTTTTGGGCAGCGTATTCGACAAATTCTTTTACCCTCCTACGCAGTTTTATTGGGAAGTTAATATCATTACGTCAGCACCAAATTTACGACCCGTTTTGACAATGAGAAGGGGTGTGGAAACTATATGTAACATATTGGATTTCACATACACATCATAACACAAACACAAGTAGGCGTATAGATGATTTTCTAGAGAGAGAAAGTTAGAGGTTTGGGAACTTTAGTGAGAGAAAGAAAAATCTTATTATGAGCTCCAACTCTCTACCTTGGGAGGTAGAGAGTATTTATAGTCTTTACACAAAACGCCACATAACGGGCTGTGGATCATGCATACAGTGGGTAAAGACCCGTCCATCCTCCACGGTATTACTTAACTAAATACTACTTGATATTAAATAACTACGACTACGAGCTTTCTAACGATTACACATACTTGAGGTGACCGACACTTTAATACCTGGATTTACTAAATCCTAACAATCTCCCCCTAAGGGAGGTCACCTCAAATTACATAGAATACAAGCAGATATTACATTGAGATTGTTCTTGGATTCTTGTTCATGTTCTTTGTTCTGTAGCTCGTAGTCTTTGATTCTTCATTTTAGCATGTTTGGATAATTTGAGTGGAGGTCTTTAAGCGATCCACGTGATCTTGAGTTTTGAGTCGGCTTTGAGATCATCGGCAAACATAAATCTTTGTCTCATCCTTTGTGGTGTTGGTATTATGTGATGTTGTGACTTTTGGACCGACATGCTCACATTATGTATCATGATTTCTTATCATCAGAGTAGCGGAAGCTTTCGTTAATTCATGATATTTGCACCAGCGTGGCAGAAGCATGGAGTGAAAATATCAGAGTTATTGATGCACTAATCATGATTTCTTTAGATATGAATGTGTTGTGTGAGCATGCGACTATGGATTGACCGCTTCATTACGATCATTGCAAACGCCGGGGTGTACACGCATAAAAGCGGTTAGCAATAAAGCATACGAAAGTGTCTTTGATCACTTTCGTTGAATTGAGTACTCGGCCACGGTTCCCGTTGATCGGTACAAGTACTGCTTGTGATCGGGTAGAATTCGAAGAATTTCCTTGACGAGGGTTTCGCATGGTTGCTCTAGCTGTTCTCAAACCGGAGCGTCTCAAAGAAGACAACACGGAGTGAGTGAACCAACGAATTGAGATTCACTGATTGATAAAAAATATTTGAAAACCAATCGTGTATTGCTCAATAGAAATTGTTTTTGCAATACAACGAAGGTTTTAATGAAAATCACTTATCAATCATAAACACCTTTTATTTTGAAATATTTGTACATAGTCGATGTTCTAAAGAAAAGAGTTTTTAAGCACAACGACCGGTTTTTCAAAGGTATCCGTCAATCCATAACCTGAACCAGGATTGATTCAAAAGAATGTATCGCCCCATTGTTTCACGTTCAGTTGTCACATGGTTGATCTATTGGATAGATCTCACATGCCACCCACCAGGAGCTTGTTTGATGTTGGCTCCAGAAGGCTTTCCATCTTCATTGTGAATATGTATACATATTACTCAGATGTTCTGGCAATACCACAAGGATAATGTGTAGGACTCATAAGATATAATCTCTCTTTCCACATTGTGTGAAACAGAGAGTCTTCATTGAAAGTGTCCTAATGAGATTTATTGATGATCTCTTGGCTCTAGACTCAATTGTGCACATTTGGTTCCTATGCCGGAGACTAGGGAGAGGGTCTCCTTCTACAATATCAACAATATCTAAGAAAAAGTTGATAGATAATGTCGGTTCCCCGTGATAGTGAAACAAGTCCTTTTAAGAGGAACTTGAGTGGTTTGGAAAGTTGAAGTGCAGTCGTCCTTTGGGTCCATGACGTCTTGTCTTCAATACCGATGTTACCTTGGTAACCACCAGTAGTATACGAATTGAACCGGTTTTACGCCCTAAGGTTGAATTATTGGAGGCTATTTATTTTCACCCTTTTCATGTTCATTTCTTTTCATTCTTCAACCCTTGATGCTTACCAAGACTTCATTACTAGAACCTTGTTGGGTTTATTCGATACTAGCTCGAGTCTTAGTCCGCACTCTTCCCATATTCTCATTATTTCTCCTTTTTCATCATACCTAAGGACTTCTACACTATCTAGTGGATTGTCCCTGGGTAGATCCCTCCGGTTCTGGTGGATCATGGGAACAAATACCTAACCTTATCATCCTTATATCACCATACATAAAGTAAATTTGGTCGGTCTATTTGGTATTGTTCATCTGCCATTTGAACCAATTGAAAACCATTTGAATATCAATCCAGATACTTGTGATATATTATCAAAGTATTTTGTATCTGAATTGTTTTTTGATAATTTTAGAAATAGAGTTCCCCCTCAACATTTGCATCAAGCATCATTTTGTAATAGAAATTACTTTCATCTTTGAGGGGTTGACTTACATCTAAGAGTAGTTATATAAAAAATGTGGTTTTCAAAATAGTTGCTCCCCCTCAATATGTGCATAGATATTTGAAAAAGGTTGTGCACATATTAGGAAAAGACTGCACATTGAAATAAATTGATCACGTTTCAGATCTTTGTGGTTTAAGAGAGATGCTCCCCCTCAACATATGCATGGAAAATTTGAAATCGTTTGGCACATGTGGGAGGGAGAGCTTGTACATCCTTATAAAACCATTTACCGAATTATCAGTTTAAATACAATTTAAATCACAAATTCTCCCCCGATCACAATTATCAAATCATTTGAGATTTGTGATCTCTGTCAATTTAAATTAATTTTGAAAGCTTTTAAGGAGAATTGTGACTTGATTATGAAAACGTTTTAACTGATAAGGATCGTATTTTGAGACTTTAAACTCCATTGATTAACAATGCATGATTATCTTTTGGAAAAAAACAATTGTATGACAAATAACCTTTTGATTTAATTGAAATCATTCTCCCCCTCAATCAATGACATAAGTTGTTGATTGAGTGTTAGATATTTTGACAAGCGTTAAGTCAGATGATTTTCAAAAATAGAGTCCGAGTTATTTTTCAAAGCAATTAGTTTTCAATAGATAGTAAGTAATTTTTATAGAATCGAGCATGAGATTTGAAAACCAAGATAAAGCATGGCTCTGTTCTTTCATTGAAGAGCGGGTTACTGCCTGAAATAACAATAAACCATTTTTTTTTCTTTTTGTGAAAATTCGAACAACATCTAAAGTCCCGTGTCATTCTTTGTATGACAGCATAAAGATCGTAGATATTTATCGAATCGAGAAAAACATGACAAAACGACAATATTTTTGGATTTTAGAAAGTTTTATGTTTTTCTATTTGCTTTTGAAGGTTTTGTAATTTTGTATTTTGTTTTTCGAATAGATATTTACAAGAGATAGATGAAGAAAACCTTTTACTCCTCTTCTTCCTCTTGAAGGCGTTTGAGTGTTTCGGTTGTAGGCTCTTAAGACCAAGTCGTGGAAGGATAAACTCAAAACGTTCTCTAGGAAGAGTTTTAGTGAAGATGTCCGCTAGCGGTATTTAGTCCTCACAAAGTATAGTTCCACCACAACGTTTTCAACTTGCTCCCTGATGAAATGATGTCGAATGTCGATGTGCTTTGATCTTGAGTGTTGTACGTTGTTGCATGAGAGAGCAATAACACTTTTATTGTCACAGTCTGAGAGGGATTTTGTTGAATTCAAAGCCATAGTCAGATAATTGGGATCTCATCCATAGGATTTGAGCACAACAAGATGACATGGCTATGTATTCGGCCTCTGTAAAGGAAATAGAAGTACTCATTTGCTTCTTTGAAGACCAGCTCACAAGCTTATCACCCAAAAACTGAGCACCTCCAGACGTACTCAACCAAATCCGAATATAACTTAACCTACATCTAGACTCACTCCAAGACCCTCTTTATCACTACATCTTTACCAAGACTCAAAATGAAACCACTAATCTCAGATTACTATCTCGTTTTTTTAATGAAACATCAAGACTCTAAAGTCTTTCTAACCAAAAAGAGTTCATCATCGATCCAAACATTTTTTTTATTGTCCGAATGTAAAGAAAAGATTTTAACAACTTTGTTAAATCTTTTTTCTTTGGTTCATTTTAAACTCAAAACAAAAACGAAAATCATTCTAATTAATTCTTACCCGTGTTCTATATCATGTTCTTGAAGCTGATTTAAAACATATTCTTGCCATCCCTGTGGCTAAGAAGATGACCCTTTTGCCATCCCTGTGGCGAGGTCATCCTTACATGCAATAATCAAAAGAGGAGCATTAAGTTCTTGATATAGAGAAAGGCCTCACGATCTGTGTTGACTGAAGATGAAATGAGAATGGGGCGATGTCGAATAGGTATGGGAGTGACTAAGGATTATTTGTGAAATCTTTGTGGTATGTGAATGATTTGGAAGATGAGATCTGGGAAATATGGGAACGTTTTCCCTGTGTTGAGAGGTAATTAGTGAGAGAATTGGTGAGAGGCGGACTTGTTAAAGGTAGTTAGGGTTGTGATTGAGTATTTTTAGGGCAACTCAATATTAAGTGTGAACTTATACTGGTTGTCAAATGGACTTGGATCCGGATTATTTCGTTGGGCCTGGTACTTCAATTTTTATTCTGTGGAATGAGTTAATACACGATTGATTTGGTTTATTAGGATTGGACTTATCTCATAAATGTGTGAATTTCGTGGGCTTATACGATTATATTGGGCTATGATGAGTTTTACGGAAATACAATCTATGCACTTAAATACTGAATTGGTTATATGGCTTATAACATTCATGGGTTAAATTTGAGACTTAAGTCAAATTTTGTGATAAATTTGATTTATAGGATCAAATTTGGCTTTGTATATAAAAAGTTGGTATTTTGGTTCATGAATTTCACGGAAGGATACAAGATCATGGCTTGAGCTTAATTTTTGAGAAAAAGATTTTTAAAGTCGGTGACCTCTCTTGGGCTTTGGTGTTTGAATGGATAAATCACACTTTTCATTTGGAGGTCAATGAATATTAAGATGGGTTTTGTGAACAAATGAAACAATGCTTGGTCATTAAATTTCAACGAAAAATACATTTGTCTACAGCTAACGTTTGTATTTCATTTGGCTAAAAAGTTGAGACTTGATATTGAGATTTGCTGTGATAATGTGATTTGGTTATGAGGACTGGTACTTTGGGGGACACATTTTCACGAAAATTACTATGTTACGGCTTGAATCGATACTTGAGCTAAGTTGACTAAGGGGTTTTCTGTACGATATTTCTTATTTGGCTTTGAAGTGAAGTTTTCCGGACGCGTTTACTTATTTCGTCTTCCTTCTTTCTACCCTTCCGCGAAGATGACTTGTTTGGGCGTTTATTTAGTGTGATAAAGACTTGGCTATTTAATTACGGTTGTGATTCTTTCTCGCTTAACCCACAACGTAATTATCACTTCGGTGTCTCACGCAGCTGAGAATACGTCAAGAGGTTTTTGTACATTGGGTACACCGTTCCTTTTCCACGAGGATTAGTACAAGCTTAAGTAACAAATCTGGAGAATTCTACTTCATGATCAAGTTTGGTATATCGGTTTACTTCTCCATGTTGTCACTGCAATTGCCGACAGAATGCTTGAATGATGTGTTCACCAATGTGTTTATTGGATGGTTGTTGATGTTGTTGATGTTGGATAATGAACCGCTGATGAACCACTGCATGTTCCCCTAAAAACATATATTCACCGAAACCAAAGTTTCCATAACACATTCAAGCTAACATTGTTTACGGTTTAGTCTTGATTTTGTAAAATCCCGCGAAAGAATCTATTTCTCGGTTTAAATCATAGACTTGTAAAATCCCGTGAAAATGGAAACATCCTGGTAATTGTAAAGTGCATTTCCGGATCTATCTTACGGTTTATTCTTGGTCTTGTAAAATCCCGCGAAAGAAACTATTTCTCGGTTTAAACCATAGAATTGTAAAATCCCGTGATGATGGAACCATCCTGGAGAAAGGAAAGTGAATTTCGGGATCTTATCGATCTTTGGTGCTACGTTTCTACTTCGAAGAAGGGATAAAAGGGTGTACTTCATGAATTGGGTGTGTGTTTGGGTTGTCTTCATGGCAGTTTGGCTATTACATGGTTTTACGGGGTTATGTGCTTTTAACCATGGTCGGGATGAAACCATTATCAATGTTCACTTTTAAGGTCAAAAGAAGGCTAGATTTGAGTTTTTAACCAGAAGATGTGACAACGGGGTTAATTCAGTATTATCTATTTGAGGTTGAAGTGAAATTTCACGGGCGAGTGTACTTAGTATCTGAAGGTATCGGGGATGGTTGGATGAAGATTCTTCATGATCCTTGTTCGAGCTTATTATCAAAAACGAAGACTTGGAAATCTAGTTATTGTTGGGTGACTTTTACCTTTTCTTTTTACCACTTGGGGGAATTGGGCTCTTATCACCACAAAATAACTATCACTTAAAGGAGTTACGTTGTAGTGCTCAGTGTCACATTCAATTGTGGATTTTCAAGAGGTGATGTACGTCTATTACTTGATGGTTGGTTGGTTGAAGGGTATAGAGTACTTAGAGATTCAATGGAGGATGAAGTCTCGGCACGCTCTTTGTTACATATGTGCAAGTTTAAGTCACGAGTTCGGGTTAGTTTACTTCAGGTCAAATTCATCATATTGGGTTTTCTCCATCAGTTGTCACGACAAAGAGCCTACAGAATGATAATGGGGTTGATTACATGTTTTGCCAAGAGATGATGAAAAAAGAGAGATTATGGACGTTTGAACACATCGGTTCAAGCCTCGTACTCTAAAGAAAAGAAAAGTGTACGTTTCAGTGCGCTTTATCTTTGAAAAAAGAGAAATCTTCTTATGACGTATGAACATAACAGTTCATGCCTCGTTCCCTAAAGAAAAGAAAAGTGTATGTTTCAGTGCGCTTTATCTTCAGAAGAAGAGAAATCTTCTCTATTATGACCATTCTCATCAACATGCTTCATACTTTTTCCATGTGCTTCAGTCATCAAGTGAACTGGGCTACCATTGATTGTTTTCTTATTCAACTTGCTCTACTATAAGGAAGATGGCGACATCATGTGCTAATTTTGCGGGGGAGAAGTGTGAATAGAATACATTTGGATGATTTCACTTATTTAGTCAAGAATGGCAACTTCGTCTGCAATTCTTGAGGGGGAGAAGAAGTATGATAATTCTGCATGGTTGATTGTTTTCTGAGAATAAATGGTCAAACGGCTTTAAGCTCATGTAAGAACCGAGCTTCTTCTTATCGGGTCACCTTCACATGGAGTTTTTTTCTCTTCTAAGAGCCGTTGGTTGACATCTTCACTCGGATTGATGAGTTTATCGACAAAGTGCTTCCGTTTAATGCTTCACGTATACATCAACATGATGATTCGAACAATCTCTCTGTTCTTGTTTGATGTGATTGGTAGTTTGGTGTTACCATCTTATGTGTTAGTTGCGGCCTGATTCTGATTTCCTTAATGAACATCTTTCTGTTCTTGTTTGATTGGGAGGGATTTTAGTTAAGGGGATTTGCAAGATGTAAGTTAATTGGGATGCTCTTTGGTGGGATGCTTTTGGTGTGAGTTGAAGATGTTAACTATCTATTCCCCAACTGCACAATCTTGAAGAATGTCGAGTCTACAGTCGTTCTACATTTTACGCTACATGTTAGAAGACTAAAGGCGAGTTGCATTTAACGATCTAAAGACTTCTTCTTAATCTGGGCATTTATCAAACAGATTGTCGGTTTAGGGAGAGCACTAATTGGGAGAGAGTTATAAGTCAGATTCAATCCCCAATTAGACTTTCTCATATTCTTTAGCGATGACTCCTCGAGATGTTGATATTGACTATTGTAATATTACAGTTGCACTATTGAATAATAATCCGCTCTTTGGTATTCCTTTGCCAAATCTTCACGGATTATTGTTCATGAAAAATGATCCGCTCTTTGGTATTCCTTTACCAAATCTTCACGGATTATTGTGCACTCTGTAAATCAACCACATGAACATCAAGGAAAATGACTACCTCATCCGCTTGAATACATTATTGGTGAATCTTCGGATCGGTCTATATATGTATATCTTTAGGAAGATGGAATTGATGTTGAGGAATCATTTTTTCCGGTTCATTAAGTGGGTCAATGTACATCCGGTTGTACATTTATTCACGTGTTGGACATTTGTCACAAGTTGATTACTTCGGAGTTAATCTTTTATCACTTATTTGAGATTGAAGTTGACTTTCACAAAGGCGTGTTCTTATTTGATAACTTGCTCGGGCTTAAGAATTTGAGTTGAAGACTTGGTTTATCTAGTTACCAGAAGTCGAGGTGGATGGTTGAAGACCTGGTTAACTATCACTATTAGGAGTTACTTTGTTTTACTCATTGTCACACGCATATGACGGTGTGGATAATCGCAAGAGGTGTTAATGTCTCATACTTTGTTTGGGTAGTGAGTACTTAGAGATTTACTTGAAGCATAAATTCTCTACACCGTTCTTCCATCATTAGGTGCAAGCTTAAGATACAAATGTGGGGAAGTTGACTTCAGTTTCAAGTATGGTATATCGGTTTTTCTTCTTCAGTGGTCACTTCAAATTGTCTACATATGGGTTGATAAAAATAGTCAGAGAGAGTCTTCAGCAAGTTGATTCTCACAAGAGTTCAAATGTTCTTCTCAAAATATTTCTAGTATATGGACTTACAAAGAGTTCTTGATTACGAAGTGTCAAAACCAGCAAGTCGTAAGGAGACAAGCACCTAAAGCGAGTAAACTTGATGAACTTAATACTTCTAAGTAATTGAAGATACCCCGGGAAGACATGTGTTATTACTGAGAAACTCAAGGTTTGACTCATGACGAGTAAACTTGATGAACTTAATTCTTCTAAGTGATTGAAGATATCCGGGAAAACAAATGTCATGACCGCAGAGAAACTCAAGGTTTTACTCATCAAGGCGTTTAGTGTTAGTATTTCAACTTCGTGGGGGAAGTGATGTTAGAAAGTTTACGAAGATAAAAGAGGTACACTAGTGTGTGGTGATTTCGATGGTATTGCAATCATCGAAGAAGAGAATTGTGTACATTGGGGGTGCTCAGTTGTTTCACTTGAGGGCTTAATCAGTGATTCAGAGATATAATCACTTATTAGGAGTTGACATCCGCAGAGATTGTCATCGAGAGATAATCGGTGACTTGGCTGCTTCTTCAATGTTATCAGTTATTCCTTCCTTGGGTATTGGTATACTTCGGATACTTGAGCTTCATACACGATCATCAGGGAAGAAAAATGTGAACATGGGGAGGTGTTTTCATTCCCCTCATGATGTGTATTTGGGAGAGTTCTTGAGCATTATACAAAGAGACTAACTACATTAACTCAACTACTTGGGGGAATTGTTATCTTGACACCTTTTTGGAATGGATTGCTTCAGACTTCAGTGGAATGAAATTTGAGAAGAGTTATTTATGTGTGGGATGATACGTTGCTGTTCTTCTATTGGATGATATAACCCCGAACGAAGAATCTCGATTATCGGTATTAAAAGGAGCAGCGGGATTTATGACAATGGTGTGCCTCTCTGTGCACCTGGCTAAGGCAAGCTTGAAAGAAAGCTTCAAATCTTCTCATCTAATGGATCTTCGGTTTGGGGGGAAGCTGCCTGAGTCTCACTTTCAGATGGTTCAATTTCTCTCAATTCAGGAGCCTCGAAAGCTTTGGTGGTGAATGTTTAAGAGATGATGACTTCTATCTTCTACAACGGGGCTGTTCGATATCCTTATCTCGGTACTCGCATCATCATCTTCTTTAACTATATCATCTACTCTATCCTTGTACATATCTATCAAAAACCAAATACAAAAATATAAAACCAGCAAAAAGAAAATAGAAAATTATAAAACCAACAAAAACCCATAAAAATTAGAAAATTTCAAAAATACCAAAAATATGTTTTCACATGACATGTCTTCTGGTATCGATAACATCTACGGTCTTAGAAATGTTATTCAATAATGGCACGGGACCATAGATGAAGTTCGAGCAGGAGGTGTAAATATTCTTTTCTAAACATGTCAAAAATTATGGCTTACAGTTATTTCAGACTGTAACCCGCGCTTCAAAAATTGGCTTGTAGTTATTTCAGACTGTAACCCGTGCTTAAACTATGACTTGCAGTTACTTCAGACTGTAACCCGTGCTTAAAACTATGGCTTGCTATTATTTCTGATAGCAACCCGCTCTTCAAAAGAAAGGAAAGTGCTGCGCTAAACCAATTTTCAAATATTTCGTGCACTTATCCTAAAACAATTTGAGGAAAGTATGTCAAAGGACTGCTGTTCCTACACAAATGTTTTTCCGTCTAAAATTCTTCAGAAAAATATTTGTTGTTTTCAAAAGTGGTGGTAAATGAGTTGCTTGTAAATCTATCAGTTTCAGAGTTCTCGTAAAAATTGAAAACTCAATCAATGACTTCAGCGCGTTTAAACCTTTTAGAAAATGAGTCATTGATTGAGGGGGAGAATGTTTTCAAATCTGTATCATCTGACGAGATTATCTTAATCATCCTACGTGCTTATCTGTAAAATACAATTGCCTATGTTGAAGGACTAGGTTTCTAGGATGTGATTGTTAGGTTTAGATGATTAGAGTTTGATAAACACATTATTCCCATACCTTATATGAACTGATTGATATGTTGAATTAAATTGAATTAGTCGATTGTTGTTTGGGTGATGTCGACCACCATATATCTGTATGTATGTTCACTAACGTATGCAGGTATATTGGTAAAAGAATGTTCCCGATCCGGATCCCACTATTGATGATGATTGGATGCCGAAAGGAAAGGGTAACTATTTCTTGGGTTGACAAATGAAGAAACAGAGCTTAATTGGACTTCAATGGAGAGTTGGCATAAATGCAACGTAAGAGGTCTCACTGCATCGGCAGATGGTTTTCTTCTAAGTGATTGAAGAAGCGGGCTTAATTTGACCTCGGTTGGCATTCAAAATGCAGCGTAAGAAGAAGTCTCCTCTGCATCTGCAGACGGTTTTCTTCCAAGCCCTACAGCAACAACGGAAGTTTCTCAACCACCTAACGTATCTTTGTGCAGGATACCATTTTTAAACAATTTTGAATAATTTGATTAAATTGTTTTGAAAATGGAAATTATTGTTTTGAAAATTAATTGGACTTAATTTTGAAAATCACCGGACTTCATTTTATCAAAACTTGAGTCACTCAATCATCGACTACTGTCATCGATTGAGGGGGAGAGTGATTTAAAATAAATTATTTTCAAACAATATATCTTCAAAAGAGTCCGTTTGTACAAAATATGTGGTGATCTAAAGATTTAATGTTATGTCATGGTATGATTTTTTCTTTTGAATCAAGGTCTTTCAAAATGAAATTTTTTCTGTTCTTGTTTGATTGTGAAATTGTTTTATTTTACTAAAAGATCTCTTAAAAACTATCATACCTGACACTAACAATCTTTAATGTCTTAAATTGTTCCTTATCAATCATTTTTCAAAAGTAAATCAAGCCACGTCTTTACCCAAAATCTTTTAAATGATTTAAATCAATTGGGATCACAAATCTCAAAAGGTTTGAAATTTTGATCGGGGTAGAGATCGTGAGTTAAATCTCTTATCTGTTTAAATGGAATTGGTGTTAGTCCTTTAAAAGCACTCCTGCCTCCATGTGCCAAACGATTTCATACACAATGCACATGTTGAGGAGGAGGATTTATCCAAAAACATGATGAGTATTTAAACCAGGCCATATATTCTCCCATGTTTTCTAAACCATATTAAATCACTTGGGATCCAAAATCTCAAAGGGTTTGATATTTTTGATCGGGGGAGAATTTGTGATTTAATAATGAAATTTGATAAAAGGTGATCGTTTTGATTCAATTGTGCAGGCTGCTCTCTCATATGTGCTTAACGCTTTCGAATCTTGAAGCACATATTGAGGGGGAGCATTTTAAAGGAAAATAAACTATCGACGTACAAAAGCTTTTATGTTTTAACATAAAGTACCTTGATTGAGTTTTCAAATGGTTTTCTTAATGAATTTTGTGATCGTGGATGTACTTCAAAAGAACTCTTGCCTCTATGTGATAAAATGAGTTTAAATATCCTATGCACATGTTGAGGGGGAGGTTTTTCTAAATGATCAAAACAATTAAGGTACAAAATGCTTTGATCTCGTATCACAAGTACCTTGACTGATTTTCCAAATGATTTTTCAATTGGTTTCAAGAAGGAAAGAACAATACCAAAAGACCGACCAATTTACTTTATGCATGGTGTTATAAGGATGGTTAGGTTAGGTATTCGTTCCCACGATCCCGCCAGAGCCGGAGGGATCTACCCAGGGACAATCCACTAGATAGTGTAGAAGTCCTTAGGTATGATCAAAAAAAGGAGAAAAATGAGAATATGGGAAGAGTGCCGACTGAGACTGAGCTAGAACTGGAACAAACCCAACAAGGTTCTAGTAATGAAGTTTCGGTAAGCACTGAAGGGGTTGAAGAATGAAAAAGAAATGAATGAGAAAAAGGTGAAAAGAAATAGCCCTCCAATAATTCAACCTTAGGGCAGTAACCGGGTTCAATACATATGCTATTGGTGTTTACTAAGGTAACACTGGTATTGAAGACCAGACGTCATGGAGCCAGTGACGCACTGCACTAAACTTCCCAAACTACTCAAGTTCCTCTAAAAAGGGCTTGTTTCATTCTCACGGGGAACCGACATTATCTATCGACTTTCTCTTAGAGATTGTTGATATTGAAGAAGGAGACCCTCTCCCTAGTCTCCGACATAGGAACCAAATGTGCACTATTGAGTCTAGAGCCAAGATATCATCCACAATATCTCATTAGGACACAAAATTAATGAAGACTTGCTGTTTCACACAATGTGGAAAGTAAGTATATATTGAGAGTCCTACGCATTATCCTTGTGGTATTGCCAAAACATCTGAGTGATATGCAAACATATTCACGATGAAGATGGAAAGCCTTCTAGAGCCAACATCAAACAAGCTCTTGGTAGGTGGCATGTGAGATCTTTTCTAAAGATCAAGCTTGTGACAACTGGATAGAAACGATGGGGCGATTCATTCTTGAATCAACCTTGGTCCAGGAAATGAATTGACAAATACTTTTGGAAAAACCATTCGATGTGCAAACCTTCTTTTCTCTAGCACGTCGAATGTGTATTCATGTTGTCAAACACAAAAAGTATCTCTGATTGAAAAAAATACTTTTGGAAAAACCGTTCGATGTGCGAATCTCTTCTTTTATCTAGCACATCGGATGTGTACTCTTTTCAAATATAAAAAGTATTTTTGATTGAAAATTGATCTTTCTCATAAAACCTTCGTCGTATTGCAAAACTCTTTCTTTCAAGCAATACACGATTGTTTTCAAATCAATTTTTCATCAATCAGTGAATCTCAAATTCGCTGGTTCACTCACTCCGTGTTGTCTTCTTTGAGGCGTTCCGGTTTGAGAACGGCTAGAACATTTGCGAAACCTGTCAAGGAGATTCTTGAATTATACGATCCAAGCGGTACTTGTCGCGATCACGGGGAACCGTGGGCGTGTACCTCAATTCAACGAAAGTGATCAAAGACACTTTCGTGTGTTTTATTGCTAACTGTTGTTTTTAGGTACATTTGGGCGGTTGCGGTGATCGAGAATTGAGGAGTCAATCCAAAGCCGCATGCTCACAGCATCCACACTTAATTGAAGAAATCATGACTTGTGCATATCTACATAACCTGGCTCTGATATTTTTATACTATGTTTTTGCTACGCTGCTGCAAATATCATTTGCCAGTAAAGCTTCCGCTACTCTGATAAAAAGATGAAATGATCCAAAAGGTGTGAGCATGTCGGTCCGAAAGTCACAACTTCACATGATGGCAACACAATAAAGGGTGATCCAGAGATTTACTGTGGCTGATGATCTCAATTAAAGCTCGAAGATCATCAAAGATGTGGATCAGTATAAAGGCGTCCACTTAAAGTACAAAGTTATCGGACTTTAAAGAATCACTGCTAAAGCACAAAGATGCAGATGTTGAAGAATTGAAGTCTACGAGCTCAAGAACGAAGTCAAGAATAGAATGCTAGGATTCAAAATGTAAATCATGGGGTGACCTCCCTTAGGGGGAGATTGTTAGGAATTAGAAAATTCCATGTTAAAGTGTCGGTCACCCCAATTATGGTCTAGCATATGTTAGCTCGTAGACGTGTCGTTATTTACGTTATTTAGTAGTTAATTAGTTAGTTTGTAGCATATTTTAGTTTAGTGCAACACCGTGGAGAAAGGACGGGTCTTTACCCACTGTATGCCTGATCCACAGTCCAATAGGAGGACGTATTGTTTGTAAGTACAAATACCCCTTCCATCCATGGAAAGGGTGTGGCTTGGAATCTAACCTTTCATTTTTATTAAACCAACTCTCTACCAAGAACACCATCTCTCTCTAATATGTCTAACATGTATTTCCATCATCCAAGACCACCTGAATCATCATAACACAATAATATTTGGATCCTAACACCATTGATAACCTATCTTACTAAATGTTCTTCCTGTGGGTTTCCACAGTTTTCTAACTTTCTTTCGTCTTTGCCTTTTAGCCTTCTTAGCATGATTTTTTGCATTAACAATTTTAACTGGGCATTTGACAACATTAGACAAAACATTCACACCACATTCATGATTAGCAACAGAATTCAAGCAGACATCATTACATGGTTTGCGGATAGTATCAAAATTCGAATTAATTACAGTACGCCTATGGCTACTACTAGAATCAACACGATTCGTTTTATTCAACTCAAACTTAAAGTTCCTAAGTTGGTCTTCTACTTTCTTCGAATGCACATTCTTAGCTTGCGAGGTCCTATCTTGCTTGGTATTGCCTGGAGGCTTTGACCCGCTTGCTTTAATGTCACTGATTACTCTTGTAGAGGGAATTATGGGAACATTAGTTGGTTGATCTACTTTTTGCATTCCTGAACTAGATGTGCAAGGATCTGAACTACTAGAAGGCACATTAGTGTTCACTTTCTTAAAGTTGGGCATGGAATGGTTTGTATGCTTGGCACTAGGCATAGAACAAGGCATCACAGCTTTACCTTTTGCACCTAAGGATTTAGGACATGTTGCAATTAGACATTCTAGCAGCTCCTGAGATCGTTTGGCCTGAATGCAAGCAAACCTAATTTCTCTATCAAGAGGCTTATTTATGAAATCCTCTTCCACAATCTCACGGATACATTCTAGACTATCCTTAAGGTGAGCACAATAGTTATGAAACACAAGTTCATTATTCCTCAGATGAGGAGGAATGTATTTAACAGTCATAGTATATTTGCAGTTAGAGGATGACTTTGAAGCAACATTCTCATTAAAAACAAGTGGCAGTTTCCCTTTTTCCTGACTCCTCAGATTCTCAATTTCTTTTTGTAAAGAAGTTATTTTTTTGTTGTTTTTGTCACGAGTGACTTTCATTGAATCATATAACTCTTTAAAGTGTCGTTTAACTTTTTCATTTTCTTCTAGAAAACTCTCGTTTTCTTTTTGTAAAGCATTTACTAAGTTTTGAAGATGAAAAGTTTGAGAATACTGAGAATCTAAAGGAGGAGGCATTTGGGAGCCAATCACATTGCTCTTTTCACCCTTTAATTGAGAAATTTGGGCTTTCAACTTTCGATGGAGTGTTACAATGAGCTTGAATCATTCATCACGTTTGTTTATCGAAAGACGCATCCAACTCTGGAGCACCTGAAGATGTCTTGATATTTGAGGTTTTGACATTTTCTTTAAGATGTTGATATTTTAGTTGTAAATTAAAATGTTCAACTTCTAGTTTAGAAAGATGTTTTACCAAATTATCGTGATCATCCGGATCAATTTTCTCATTTAGTTTAGAATTAGTCTTTTCAAGCTCAATGACACGATCATGGGAGACTTTCAGAGCAACAGATAATTCATGAAATTGAGAAGCATTAATGGAACAATTCGTAGCAGTGTAAAACATATCTTGAGTGATACATTCAGAAATAAGATTCTCATTCAATGTATGCAAGTTTTTCCTCTCAATCTTATTATATTTTAACTCTCGCTCATAGTCACTAACCTCAACTATCATTGCATCAAATTCCTTTTCCATTTCTTTAATATCTAAATCCATCCCCTTTTTAAGATTCTCAAATTGATCTTTTAGTTGTTTAAAGAAAGGCATGACCTCAGTTAAATAGCATTCTTTAGTTTGCTCAAAACCCCTTTCCCCTTCAGTTATCCCAGTGGGTGTGATCCTTTTCTTACAAGTTTTCTCAAAGTCAACAAATAATTAAAATATAACATATTGTGATTAAGGTCTTGCTTTTAGTGGCAATAGTTCTAGGAACTAAATGCATTGGTGTATTAGGAGGATACATAGTTGTTGAAGGCATTTTCCTAAGGGGGGGTGTTTGTTACAACAAAATTCTCTGCTTTTTGCTTATCTAAATCCTTTTTCCAGAACACTTGTTCGGGTGTTAACAACGTTTGAGGCTTAAACATGTTCAAGGAAATCCAATTTTCCTTTTTGTAGTCATGGGGTCTGATAATTATGTTTTTCTCTTTACATGTAGGATTGTTGAGTTTCTTATCCATTTTCTCCCTAGTGACTTCATCTGCTTTCTTATCTTCCTCAGTGCACTCAACGCAACTAGGTTTCTGCCTAGGCTTAAGGATTTCATTGCCATCATAAATTACCTTATGAGCTTCTCTAGCCTTTTTACACGCCTCAGGGTTTGCTTCCTCAACTAAGGCAACACTATATTTGTCACTTAGAACTCTATGCTTAGTGATCATGTGAGCAGTCTGAATGGTGTTTCCTTGTACGTACAGCTTATTTTCAAGCTTGTTTTTCAAAGTTTTTAGATTAGAAAAATCATTCAAAAGTTTTGATTCCTTAGTATTGAATTCTTGCTTAAGCAGTTTAACATTTTCGTGAAGTTCTTGTTTTTGCTTAGCAGTTTTAGAAAGCTTTTCTTGTAAGGAATTTAACTCTTGTTTTAATACTTCTTCTCTAAACATACTTTTTCTAATAATTGTACGCATTTGGTCATCCAGTTCCTGCTCACGGGTGGTTAACTCAAACTTAGCACGTTGTTCATAGATAGCAACTTGTTCCTTATAGGCATTGAGTTCAGAGGTAGCAGAATCATCAGGGGCACATGCAGTGTATTCATCAAAAACACAATCATTATTGACTGCAGAAGATACATCACTTGGTACAATCTCACTTTCACTTTGAGCCACATGCTGATCATATGGGATAATATTACTATTTCCTATATTCTCAACATCTGAATCATAAGTTTCAAGAGATTGTACTTCATTATGTATCTTTTGCTCATCAACCTTATCGTACAGTTTTAATACCTCTGAGATGATTGATTCTTTGGATGGACCAGCCTGTTGTGGTGATGGAACCTAAGGAGAGACCATGGGAGAGATCCTAGCCATGAAGATTGACTATGCAGTTGGTTCATCATCCACATCCGAATCATAAGCATCACAGTCAGCTAGTTGAAATGCATTTGGATTGTTCTGACCCATACCCTGCACTGGCGGCTCATCCACATCTGCATCATAAGTCTTGGCATTGCCTTCAGCAAGAAACAACATCTCCTCTTCATCCAAAGTTGCTCCGTTGTCCTGAGCTTGCACAAGCAGCATCTTGTCTCTGAAATATTCTGCATTCTGTGGACGTTTTGGAGATGTGCAGTTCCTAGCAATATGTCCCTCGCCACCATAGTTGTAGCAATTGATTGTCTTTGCTTGACCTTGATTTCAAATCCTTCCCCGATTCTGATTTCCCACATATCCTCTACCAACTCCACCTCTTCCTTGTTCGTACTGCCTTTCTTGAACTGGCTGCACCATAACCATCCCATCTCTGACAGTGGCTTGATTGTGTGGATTGGATGCTGTTGTGAGGTTGTTGTTGGTGTGTGGGAGAGAGTTCATATTTTGACTAATCATGAGAGCCAGTTGATTAATGAAGTTTCCCACGGCTGCATCAACATCAGCTTGTTTGAACATTGGATCGGGAATGAGTTTGTGATTACCATTACCTATGGGTATAACTTGAGAAGCTTTGGTAGTAATTCCCACATTTGTGTAAAAGGCAGTTGAATCATTTAATGAGCTTGTCTCTCCCTGGTTGGTTTTGAACTGATCAAGAATCCTTTTTTCAAACATAGCATGCCTCTCATTCTGAAGAAGGAATTCATATAGTTGCTCATAGTTTGTATTCTTCAATCCTTTTGTTAGCTTCACAGAGGTGACAAACTTGTGCCATTCAGGATTCATGTTGTTCACAAATTTTGAGTTCAGCTGAATGTTTGGCATGGTCATTTTGATGTTCCTCATGTCATTCACAAGCTTGTGGAATCTCACATAATATTCATAGACACTCTCTTTTGGTTTCATTTTAAAGTGCTCAAACTCATCATACAGTTGTGATTCTCTGTCTTCTTTAGTCAATTCAGAACCGGAGAGAAGCGTCTTGACATTATCCCAAACTGCCTTGGCTTCGGTGTTGTGATTGATCAGCTTGTAGATGTCTTTTGGAAGACCCTGTAGTATGATGTTTGAGGCCCCGATATCAGCATCGAACCTCTTTTTCTCCTTATCATTGAGCTCATCATACGTCTTTGGTCTATCTATTCCATAGATCATTGTTCCATCTGCAGTTGTATCAATTAAGTCTCTTGTAGTCTCAATCTGATAAGGTCCTTCATCAATAGACTTGAGAATGTTGACTCCGTTTTCCTTTCCAAGGCAGTACAATCTGATTCGTTGTGCCCAAGAGTCGTAGTCAGTTCTGTCAAGCATAGGTGGATGAGTATCGAACCGGTTGCTTGAACATCCTCAGCAACAGTGGAGATGATTGTAGGTACGTTGGGAGACATGTTAACAGATTACACGGGATTTTAAAACTCTATGATTAAACCGGGAAATAGATTCTTTCACGGGATTTTACTAAATCAAGAGAAAACCGTATTACAACCAAAAGTTCAACCAAGTCACTAAGAAACCTTGAACCAACTCGCTAAGCACCAAGTTGCTACAAATTTTGAAATCAAGTCGCTATAATGCCAAGTCGGTAAGAATTATGACAACAAGTCGCTAAGCACCAAGTCGGTACAAATTTTGACAGCAAGTCGCTAAGTCGTCAAGTCGCTAAATAGAAACTCGCTAAGGTTCAAGTGGCTAACACCAAGTCGCTAAGAAAACTTAAGTACAAATTAAGCTAACAAAATTGAAAGCAAATCGCTACTACCTATGGAGAATCCCTAAGGGGTTGGTTGGGGCAATTTGGGGGATATTGGTGGTAACTCATTGCAAAATGGGAGAATCAGAATGCCTCCAAAAAGTGGATTTGCTGAAAAAAATTTATAAACTTTTTTCTTATTGTTTTTTTTATAAAATAAACTTTTTATAAATTTTTATAAACTATTTTATAGTAAACCTAAATTCTTTAAATTCTCAAGAATTTGAATTTCTAAATTTAAAATTCGAATTTCAAATTAAACTTGTCTCAATAAACAAGTCGCTAGGACCAAGTCGCTACCAAAAACCACTATAACTCGCTACCCACTTACAAAGCAAGTCGCTACGACGAATAAGAATCCGTGACTCAAGTCGCTAGCAAGAAAAATCTCAAAAACATCACTTTTCAATCCAAAACAAGCTAACCACGATGATTCAAGCCTACCAAATCAAAACCTAAACACTTATGATGATCCTAAACACAAAAGTACAATCAAAATCCAAGCTTTAACACTAGAAATGATCCAAATGATGCAAAAACCACTAAACTTTTTCAAACTCAAAAACCATCTAAAAACCACTAGAAATCCAAGGATATGTAAGAGATGATCTAACCATGGCTCTTGATACCATTTGTAACATATTGGATTTCACATACACATCATAACACAAACACAAGTAGGACTATAGATGATTTTCTAGAGAGACAAAGTTAGAGGTTTGGGAACTTTAGTGAGAGAAAGAAAAATCTTATTATGAGCTCCAACTCTCTACCTTGGGAGGTAGAGAGTATTTATATTCTTTACACAAAACGCCACCTAACGGGCTGTGGATCAGGCATACAGTGGGTAAAGACCCGTCCGTCCTCCACGGTATTACTTAACTAAATACTACTTGACATTAAATAACTACGACTACGAGCTTTCTAACGATTACACATACTTGAGGTGACCGACACTTTAATACCTGGATTTACTAAATCCTAACACTATAGAAAGTATAATGCTATTTGCGCAATCAGCAGCACTAACGGGTCAGAAACCCTACCAAGGACAATATCTGGCAGAGGAGTTGGTAGCAAAAGACCATAGACCCGTGTCATGGGCTACGTCTGATTTACCTGCAGAAAGGATGAGCAGGTGTTATACTTGCAAAGATATCGGAAGTTGGATGTTACGACGAGTAAATAAAAAGTGTATGATTAGTAAAATAGTAGAAGTATGACGATGTATTTAATTGATTAACCCTGTATTATTTATACAAACTAAATTTATTTCGATAATGATTTTAGCTTTTAAACAAAACGAATAACTTTTGAAATTATATGATTTTCTAAGTTGCATCATCCATCATCTACTGTTCTGTTGTTGTAGTCATCCAGCAGATGTGAATTTTTGTGGGTCTATATTTTGGGTTGCGCTTGAATCGATTTACAACTTCTATGAGAAAATGTAAGCATGAGAGCAAAGTATAAGTTCTACGACACAATGGAAAAATGTCAGTACGTGATGTACAAGTCATAACAACGGTGATCAAGGGGCTCAAACCTTGTTTTGACAAGGCAGACTGATGTAAAACTTGCACCTTTTTTGTAAGGTATTGAATGAAAAAGAAAAGTAAAGTAACTCCCAATACGGTCTTTCACGGTGTATAGTGGAGGTTAAGACGTAGACAACCATACCCCTACCTAAGGTAGAGAGGCTGCTTCCGGTTCTACTAAAGGTAGAAAAGGACCTCCGGCCTTGCAAGGGGTGAGGATCGAACCCTTGACCTCTGTCTCCAGAGGCAAGGGTGTTAACCACTTGATCCAACCATACCCCTACCTAAGGTATTGAATGAAGATGTGGGTTAAAAAACCGCATTATTCCTTGTGCATGATCTCATGTCCTATAATTTTCAATGCATAAACTCTTTGATTAAACTTTTAACCACTAATACTACTATTGTAACAGTATATGTGTTGTTTGTCTTTTCCGGAAAAAATAGAATAATAACACGACGATAGGGACTTGTGTAGTTGTGGAACTTTTTAGTGCTAGCTGAACGTAAAGTAATGGCTTTTGTGCAACGTCCCAGCAGGGTTGACGGTCGTGTGGCCCTCATACCTCATTTTCTAAATTTGATGATTTACGCTCCGAAAAGCTTATAGATTTATAGACTAGTCTTCAATGAAAAGTGTAAGAATCAATACATTTGGAATGAAAGCGACCATTTTTCACCATTTTTTTGGGTTGATCTTGATCAAGACCTCCACTAAATCTGCTCACTGCAAAAGCCGAAAGGTTAAGTTTAATTATTTTCTTTTCGCAATGGTTTGAAAAGAATGCAAAAATGTGTTGATGTGAGTTCACTAGTATCTCAAGAAATGTTTATTCATACCTGAAGTGTTACTCGTGTTTTGATGTTTTCATTGTATGTATGCATAGAAACATTGATTTTGGTTTTTTTTAAACTAATAATCATGGTTTTTAATCTTTTGACAGACTAATTCACGGGAATTGAATCCACCGTCACATAGACTTAAACCTGGTAAAACTCTCATTTTTCAAGAGTTTTGGTTGACCACTTTAGGGTTTTTCTAAGAATTGAACATGAGACCTCACACAATTTAGTGTGATAACTACAAACCATGGTTTTTGATCTTTTAGCAGACTAAGCCACGAGATTTGAAATCACCACCACAAAGTTTCAAACCCGGTAAAACTCTCCCTTTTTCAAAACCAGTTTAGGATTTTTTTTGTAAGAACTGAACTCAAGACCTCACACAATTTAGTGTGATAGCTACAAACCCTTTTGCTACTAAACCACCTTTGAGTGATGTAAGATTTTGATTGAAAAAGAAATAAAATGTATGTTTATGGTATGATGTAGGGGTGAGCAAATGGACCGGATGGACCGGACCGAAAGACAAAACTGACCGGACCGAACTGAAACCGACCGGACAGAAGGAACGGAGGTCCGGTCTCGGTCTACCATTTTTGGAAAATTCGGTCTCGGTCCGGTCCGGTCCGGACCACAAACCGAAAATTTAGCCTTGTTGGACCGGACCGACCGACGGACCGACCGAGACCGGACCCGACCGACCACATTCGGTCTCGGTCTAGGTTTTTTGCCGGATTCGGACTCGGTCCGGTCCGGTTTTTCTCGGTCCGATCCGGTTTTCGCCCGATGATCAGCCCTAGTATGATGTAGTAAAGGACATACAAAGGTTAATGAATTCACTTTTTATAGGCAAATTAACATTTTCACATCACATATCTCAGTTAGATTTGAATAGTGATACATAGATCTAAAAGACGTAACTAAATATGTGTTTAATCCTCCAATTATTTGACACGTGTTTCTCATTCTAAATTCTTACAAATTATTTTCTCAAATCAACCAATCACATTATTTGGCATACAAATGAGATTCATTTTCCTAAAACTATTTTAAATAACGGAGAATGTCAAATCCTTTCATATCAGAATCGACAGTAAAAGATCTTAAATTGTTATCACAAGTATATATTTATACTATATATAAAGAGTGTATGGTCAAAATGGAATTGTTGAATTGTTGAATGTTGAAAATTAGTGAAAGGTGAGAGAAATATATATAGTGTAATTAATACTCTTATTAAAACACACAATTACTTAAAAGTACAGTGATTTATTCATATTGTTCAACTAAATAAAAACATATCTACCAAATTAAATACAAACAATTAAAACACCTCTTACTAAAAAGTACAATAAAATTTTCACAATATACAATTTAAAAAAACTACAACATAATTTATAATATAAAATAATTAAACACACTAATTAATGTTATTTTTAAAACACCCTAAAATGATGGTACATATAATTTTAAAAACCGAACCGGACTGGACCAACGGGTTCAACCGGGAACTAGTGTCGTAACCGGTTCGGATAACCAATAAAAACTGTTGGGTTCAGTAAATACCCGAACCCCTTAATCTAGGATTTGAATAGAAAATACCCTAAGTGTTTAGACCGTTAAACACTAACAGGTCACTGAGTGCATAGTCTCTCAGTGAGCCATTTTCAGGATACTCAGTAACAGGCAAAGAAGAAGCCTCTCCACTCAGTAAGGCGGAACTTAAAGGGTGAAGACTGAGTCAAGAAGGAGATGGTGGATTCAGTGAGTGATGAAAATAACTCACTGAATCCCTAAACTCCTCACCAACTACTTTCACTGATGACAAACTGAAGTAGAAGACTGAAGGCAATGAAGACTGAAGAATGAGCGGGATAAGGCGGGACAAGTTTGAATCAGATAAGACGAAGTCCTTATCAACCAAAGTCAACTTTCCCTGAATGAGAAACTATCAGGCTCAGTGTCATCACGACTTATAAAAAGCGACCTTGTCTCTTACTTAATATAGCCTTTGTAAACAGAGACAAAATACTTCAGTATTTTGTCTTCTGTAAATGTCGGTTGTCACTTAGGATAAAGTTAATACTCATACTTGTATAAATAGCATAAGAGATGGAGTGAAAGATTTAAGCTTGTGAATTGTAAAACACACACACACACACAAGCCATCTTTCACTCCTCCAAATACAAGCCAGTCCCTGAGATAGCTCAGTGGTTCCATAGTAGTTGTGCTCAGACTCAGCCTGAGCTTAGTGAGGAGTACCAACCCTTTGTCATTTCAATCCCAAGTACTATTCCGCAAGTACTTGCGTAATGTATTCTTTTTGATTGATTTCTAATAAAGAATATTATGTTGAAAATTTATCAGTGTGTTTTGCTTACATCTTACTTCAGTCATTGATTCAATATTATATGTTTTTAATACTTAACTGTTTTATACGATAGTGAATAGGGAACAACAAAAGCCATCCGAAAACGAACCAGAGAGGACCCATTAAAACTGATACAAACTGGTAAATCAGACCTCGTTGAGATCTATTCTTCCAGTTAATCATCACAGCCCAGGGTAGGGGTGTCCAAAAAAACCGAGGAACCAAAAGAACCGAAGAACCGTACCGGTACCGACCGGGAACGGGACCGTATATTAGAACCATGGTACGGTTCTTGGTTCCTAAAATTCCAAAATTTCGGTTCTCGGGACGGTTCGGGTCGGAACCGTCCGGTTCCGGTACTTTCCCGAAAGAACTGACTTCTATGAAAGTATGTAATTTTATAGGCTTTTATGAAAATATGTAATTTTATAGGCTTTGTTTGGGACATTGTGTACATGCAAATATTTGACCTTTTAAGAAAATAGAAAAAATCCTACCTAAACCTAAAAACCCATATACCTTAACCTTTAATCCATTGATTCCATTCAAAGATTCAAACATCATTTATCAACATGAGAGTAAGTTTTTTCTAAAGTGGAATATCGAGTATGCGCATAGCCGCATATTGAACAATTTTATGTTGCTCAGTAACAACTAACAAGAAATTGTAGTTAACTGTTGGTATTTATTGTTCATTAAATGTAATGATAAAAGTCGAGAAACAATTAACGATTATAGCGTCACTGCATGTATATTGTCACCATGTTAGTTATTGTAAGCTAGTCACCATGATTGATACATAATATTATCAATGAGTTTGCAATTATTTTCGTGGATAATGAGTTTGCTATTAACGGATATATGTTTTTTGTTTGTTTGTAAGTCAAGTTGTGGAATATTATTAAGGCTGTCAACTTCTTTCGAAATTCTACGAACCGAGTACCAAGATTTCACATCCATCCAAACATATTTTTTTTACACTTCGGTACTCATGGGAATTACCGAAAATTCCCGTACCGGAACCGAACCGAAAAACTTGGGACGGTTCTTGGTTCCACTTTTTCCTTATTTTCGGTTCTCGGTTCTTTCGGTTCCGGTTCCGGTTCGGGACGGTTCCAGTACCATGGACACCCCTAGCCCAGGGTACCCGCGTATACTTTTATAAAAGAAAAAACAAAAAGGGGAAAGTAAAAAGTTGAAACTAAAAATAGAAATGTTGAAAACATATATTTTACAAAGAAAATATCAATACACATCGAAAACTGGGTTGACCTGGGACGCTTCATACCCGGCGGGTTGACCCAGTTTAATTTAACCCGTGCTCGACCCAACCTGTCGGGTTGACCCAGTTTAAATCGACCCGTTTTTCGATCGGAACGGTTCAACCAGTTGAACCACCCGGGTCGAACCGGGTTTCAAAAACATTATGTTTAATCCCCAAATATTCAAACTTTTATTATTTTTTGTTTATAACCCATAAACTTTTTTTATCACTAAACGATCTGTCGCTATTAAATCTCGTTGCTATGCACGGGTACTCGTCTAGTGTACTTAAAAGATGAGCTCTCTAAAAATCCCACATTTTATTTTCAATTTTTAGTCAAAGCCAAAATCAATCTAATCCATGCTAACAAGATGGTCATGTTTAGATCATTTTTGACCTAGGATGCTGAATTTTGTAACTTAAGATGCATAAGCGAATTTTGATAACCCTAATTTAATGATTAATAAAGAAAGCGTGCATCAAAAGAATAAAACTCTAACAAGAAAATAACTCTTAAAACGCGAATTTTATTAATAAATCAAGAATCAAAAGATAAACTTAGATTTAAGATCATTTGAGGACAAATGATTATTTACATACCAATGGATCAATCAGCACCATCTATTTTTATTTGATCTAATGGATGAGATTAATCTCAATAATTTAAAAAACCCATTTTCATCCTCTTTTTTCAAATATTAATAACTTTCAAACCGTTAATCGTTAAGCGGAAAAAAAAATATCATTGCGACGAGCATTTAATTATCTTTCTATAGATAGGCACTTTGATATACTTTCGACAATTTTTTTTTTCGTATTTTTTACATTTTTTTTTAAGTTTTTTCGTTTTTTTACGTTACTGAAATTTACATTAAAAAAATCATATATGATATAACAATATTAGTGTTATATCATATATGCTATTAGTGTTATATCATATACGATATTTATATCATATGTGATTTATCATATATGATTTAACAATAGTATCACATATGATATTACATATCATATGTGATTTAGCACTAATATCACATGTGATATTCAAATTAGTGTTAAATCATATATGATATTTCATGCAAATTCCAGTTTCGAAGAAAAACGAAAAAAAGACGAAAAAAGGTGGAAAAAACGATTTTTTTTTCTTTTTTCGAAAGTATATCAAAGTGCCCGTCTATAGAGGGATAATTAAATGCTCGTCGCGATGGTGTAATTATTTTTGCTTAATGATTAACGGTTTAAGAGATATTTAAATTATAAAAAATAGGTGAAATAATAAAATGCTTTTAATCTCAACCATTGATTTCTTTTTAAATGAATGGTGGAGATGAGTCACTTGGTATGTAAGAAAAGTTTGGTATGTAAAATAACTCTCCTCGATAAACTTACACAATGAAGAAAAACCTTATATTTATAAGAAAATGATAGATTAAGAAAAAAGTTATATTATTTACAACACTCTAATTAAACTATAAAGTTAATTCAATAATTACCATTGATAAAAAGTCAATGTTACTTTTCCAAAGAGTTTATTAGCATCAATAAAGTTCAATATAGATCCAAAATTTACCATAGATCAAATGAACCAATAATAGCCATTCATTTTTTATTATGATAAACTTTCACTCTTTTAAAAAAATTAAATATCTCGCAAACCGTTAATCGTTACGCGATAAAAATTATACCATCGCGACGAGAATTAAATTATCTTTCTATAGATATGCACTACTATATATTTTTAACAACTTTTTTTTTTCAAAATTTCTGTCAACAAAAATCATATATGATTTGTGAAAATCATATATGATTCGATTTTTACGAATCACATATGATTTTTGAGAATCATATATGATTGTAAAAATCATATATGGTTCGTAAAAATCGAATCATACATGATTTTTTAAAATCATATATGATTCGTAAAAATCATATATGATTTTTTCGGACGGAATTTTTGAAAAAAAATGTTTGTCGAAAATATATAAAAGTGCATATCTATAGAAAGATAATTTAATTCTCGTCACGATGGTGTATTTTTTATATTTTAAAGATTTACCGTTTGTAAGATATGTTGTTTTAAAAAAAAAGTGAAAAATGATTTTGAATTAATTTAGATAAAAAATGGAGGGTTATGATTGGTTCATTTGTTCTATGACAAATATGAGTTCTATATTGATCTAACTCTATTTACCTATATGTCAAACGCTTATTTTCTCCCCCAACATAATAACTATCTAACACCTCTCTTGTATTTATCAATTTTTTGTCTACATCATATCTTCTTACTTGAAAAAAACTTGTTCTTAAGTTCTCATTAGAGTTAATTGCATTTTTGGTCCCTGTGGTTTGGCCAAATTGCAGATTTGGTCCCCAAAACTTTGAAAGTGCACCAGAGGTCCCCATTTTCAAGTTTTCGTTGCAAATTTGGTCCCTGACCAAACTTAAATGACTAAAATACCCTTGTCTTCTTCCCCTTTAATTTTTTGATTATTTTTTCTTTTTATTTATTCATCCAATAATACATTAAAAGTAAAATCCCTCCTACCCTCTTCCCCATCTCTCCCTTTCACGCTCTTCTTTTTCTGCTTCCCCAAGATCACCGAAAATCACAAAACTGATTTCCTAATTTCTGAAAACATTAAACCATTACTCATTCACTTTTACTACAAAGGGGACAAGTTTCGATTGGATGAAAGACTCCACACGAGCAATCACGATCCGCCACTTCCTGGAACAATTTGATGTTGAACTCGACCCTATGACCCTCGAATTTCAAAACCCCCAACTCAATTTCTGAAAACCCTAACTTTTGAAACCCTAATTTTCGATAATACTTGAGGTGTAAATTAAGACATTCTTTCCTTCAATTGGTTTTTATAGGAGTTAAATAGGGATGTTCTTGACAACCTTTTGGCCATGGGGGTTTGATAATTCCCTTCTTGAGCAAGATCACTTTCATTCTTCAATCTCTAAGCATGTATCATGCGTTTTGTTGACCAAATGATGGTAACCCATGAGTACTTGTGATGTTGAGGTTATTAGATGTTAGGTCAAAAGGGCAGAGTCATGAGGCGTTGGGGATGGTGGAGGAAAACAAAAGAAAACAACCCTATGACCATTTTGGTTCTGCCTTGGGAAGCCATGGAAGATAATGGAGATGGATTATTATCAAAAAGAGAATAGTTACCTGGGAAAATTGTGATCTTGGGGAAGCAGAAAAAGAAGAGCGTGAAAGGGAGAGATGGGGAAGAGGGTAGGAGGGATTTTACTTTTAATGTATTATTGGATGAATAAATAAAAAGAAAAAATAATCAGAAAATTAAAGGGGAAGAAGACAAGGGTATTTTAGTCATTTAAGTTTGGCCAGGGACCAAATTTGCAACGGAAACTTGAAAATGGGGACCTCTGGTGCACTTTCAAAGTTTTGAGGACCAAATCTGCAATTTGGCCAAACCACAGGGACCAAAAATGCAATTAACTCTTCTCATTATTAGTCATTTCATCTACATTGAGCATCTTCTCACGACGGAGTTTATCATCCGTAGCTTTACCTTCACATTAACTTGAGGACTATTTTTTTTAATCTCTCCATTTTTTTCACATGTATTTTGCATTCTTCGTGATCCATATAAAAAACCAAGGCATTTAAGATCGAGATTTTACTTTATCGTTTTTATCTTTGCAAGTTCGAGATCGTAATATCCTACCAATTTGTCATGTTTTGTAAACAAAGAATAAACGAGTCAAACTGTTTTGCAATTCTACTCAAAATTAAAGATAAATTTATATAATATCCTTTTGAAAATGTCAACGTTCAAATTTAAAACACCAAAGTAATAGTAAAACACTAAAAGTCACGTTTCAATCATGACATTAACGATTTAGAGGAATAAGATTAATATCTCACAACATACGAACTTGGTAATTCATATTTTTACACATAAATCACCATTGATCAATCTATTATATGGAGTTGCACATTGATCAATAATAGGCACATGTAAGTGAATACTTCATAACATAATGATTTTGATAATGGAACATTTGTATATTTGTATACATGAACATTGGTAACATGATCAGACTTGAGACCCATTAACTTGTAAAATATAAGCAATTGTTTAATTATAAGTAACATTATCACGTACACAAGTATGCTGTAATCTAAAAATTTAAAATATCAACGACAAAAGTATAGTATAAATGTATAATGTAACAAGATCTTTGATCCGAGTGATGGGAAAAAGACTTCAATATATTATTTTCTTAAGATTATTATTTGGGTCAAAGTATGTACAATTCAATAAGAAAATGAACTCATTTACTTATTACCTTTTCTGTTCTCGAGTTTTCTTTTGTGGGAATAGAAATGATAGGTAAAGAAAAGTAAAGAAAAGAAGTGGAAAGAAAAAAAAAGTTCATTTATATTTCATGTTCTCGAGTTGAAAGAAAATGAACGGAAATGGAAGGAAAATAAACCAAGTCGTGTTCTCGAGTTGGAAGGAAAAGAAAGAAAAGAAGAAAAAATTATAGTTATGCTTTTTTAAACATAGAAATATCTATAACAAAAGATATATAAAATAATGAAGGTTATATAACTTAGTTTATAACAAATAGTTTATGTGTAAATTTGTTTCCTTCTAAATCCGCCCATATTTGGGCGGAAAATTTTGTAAGAAAAAACCTCTTAATTTTCCTATCAAATCCTTCCTATTTCCTTTCTTTTCTGTTTGATAAAAACTCGAGAACACAACAATTTTTCTATTTCCTTTAATTTTCTTTCTTTTCCTTCCAAAAACAAACTCGAGAACGCTGCGTTGGGCTTTGAGTAAGAAGTGATGGGCTAAAAGATAGAAAAATCTAATAAATATAGGCTTAGGTAAACTCGGATTGTTTAACGATTTTACGTTGTATCCTACGATCTTATTTACAATCTTACCCCAAATCGATTTTATGATGATGCTACACGATTTTAACTAGTGAGCACGTAACGAGTTTACTCGCGATCTTAACAGCCTTGTAAAAAAGAGTAAATGTCTTGTTACTGCCCCCCGATCAAATTTTTTGTACCATTAATTATGGTTTGATTTTAAACCGTTAATTATGGTTTGATTTGAAGAGAATCGTTTGAAAACCAATAAAGACCGAGAAGTAAGTTGTGTCAACATAACAGAGAATGAGACAATGAGTCCACTTTAGCATTTTGACTGCCTCTAGCATGCTTTATGCTCCCTTTGTTACACTAAAGACCCATTGCCTCCAATTTTATTGCCACTACCCGGCCCACTACCTATACGTTCTTAAAATATGTAAAAAACGTTCTGTATAGAATATTTGTTTATCATGTTCAGAAACACCATTAATATAGGATGTATCGAATATTTTGACACATAGGTATATTTGAAATTTCTTCCAAAACAGTAAATTCTAATGTTTCACAAGATGTGCTTATGAAGTATGTACTTTTTATGAAAAAATATCAAAATATACACGGCGTTTTACGACTTATCATTTTCCAGACCTAAATTTTTAAAAATTCAAAATAAACCAAAAGCAACTTATTTTTTGGGGAACTTGTGTCTACGTTTGACACGTGTCATCAAACAATCGATAAAGATTAATCCACCTACAATAATTTGACATTTGTTGGCTTGTGGTTGCGTTGTACAAGTTGTCTAGTCGTCCAATCTATTTTGCACTTTTGAAAATTTTAGGTTTTGAAAGTGATAAGTCGTAAAGCGACTGGTTTATTTTTGTAATTTTTCATACTTTTTATTGTAGACATGAACACTAAATGGTAATATTGTGAAGTTTTTCGCTAAAGTCCTCTTGCCCCAACGGTATGAGATAACTTTTTTGAGATATGTGATGTAGGTTTAAACATTTACCATTAGGAAAAACAATATAATATTTTTTTAGCATAAGTACCAGAAACTACAACTTTAAAGTGCTAAACTGTATTAACAAGTTGTGTTGCAGCGGGTGCAAAGCAATAATATGTATTTGCAATAATGTCTTTTAATAATGGTATGAAAAATGATGTTAAAGAAGTACAAATATAAAGTTTAATGGGTTTTTGGGTTAATTTGTTCTAGTGCTGAACTATAAAAAGGTTTCTAATGACTATTTAAGGGGGTCAACTTACGGGCCAGGCATCTGTCTGATCTGATAACTAGTATTTACTATAATTCAAACTGCATCTTCACGAGTCTTCTTGAAACCAGATGATTCCTGAGCCATTCATTCTCTTTCACGGTCGAGCTATTTCATTCCTCTCGGTTGGCCTTTGCCATCCACTAGAGCAAGTAAGAAAACCTAAAGTGAATGAACTTAAAGAACCGCATGATCGGATTGTACACCGGCTATGTATATGGATTTAGGGCTAATTCGGTCTTTTAGTAACTTAAAGGGTTAAGTTAACTAACGACCCATATAAGTTTGGGGGCAAAGTTAATGTTTTGCTAGTAAAGTTAAGTGTATATATATATATATATATATATATATATATATATATATATATATATATATATATATATATATATATATATATATATATATATATATATATATATATATATATATTATGGTAACTTACCATCAAAGATGGCAAATGCGAAATATAAATGTTTTTTAGTCGGGTTTCATTCATTTAGGCAATTTATTTACCGAGTCAATCTTTGGGCTAAGTAAAATCTGTAGTAATTTTTTTATATAATAAAGGAAAATCCTAAACTGAGATTTTGACATTTTGAAAAAATAAATTATTTCTTGAGAAATGATAGAGGGGCTTAAACTTAGGCCTAAAACAAAGTGTCATCATCCTGGTAGTTATAAAATAAGTGGGCCATTGTCTACAGCCATCAAGATGTTGTCACTTGGTTTTAAGCCTAAAATCAGGCCTAAGTTTAGGTCCATCTATCATTTCTCTTATTTCTTATAAGATAACAATTGTATTATCGTTATTTTATTTTAAAAATTTATAGAATTAGAAAACCTAAATTATTTTCTAATTTGGCATATAATTTTTAAAATCCGTTTATATTAAGAATATGTAGAAAAACTCTAACATAAGTAGAGTTGCGATCTTTTAAAAAGAGAAAGATTTTTAATAAGTGAAAAGTAATTTTACACGTCAAATCATCACCCCAAACTAATCCAGCGGTCATGATTAAAACAAAAATCACATCTCATTTTTTCTCAATTTGACAAGGGGTAGTTTGGTCATTTAACTCATTTTATACTTCACCCTCAAATTTCAAATTGTCTCAAATGACAAACTTTTAAGAAAAACTGGTTTCACTTCCATTATTTAATTCTCTTTAAAATGATATGAATTTTGGTGTATAAATTTTAATTTTTTTTTTTTTTTTTTTTTTTTTTTTTTTTTTTTTTTTTTTTTAAATTTTTTTAGATTCTATGTTGGTCATGATTTTTTTTGAAATTTTCGGCATCTTTGGCTCTAATTTTGTATAGCTTAAAGGCTGAATTCCGCAAACTTTAAAACAAGAAAGTTATAGATTTTTTACTATTCTTTAAACAAATATTTGAATAACTTAAATCCGATATGATATGAGAGAGATATCACACGTTAAAGCTGACGTTTTAATCATATTTGTTGCACACAAGGTGTTTGATGAAATGTCTAGCTTCCATATTTAGTGATAATATGCGTTAAATGCATTATTTTTTTTGTACCACAATGCATCGTTAATCATTTAATTAATGTAAGATTCAAAAAGTGATGTTTTTTAATTGTTAATTTTTTTAAAGAAATGTTCGTGTTGTGTTTTATTGCGTTTCTGACCAATATTAAATTCAAATTAGAAAAATTGCAAAACATAAAAGTTACATATTTTAGGTCAATCTTTACTTGGGTTTTTGAATCACTCAAATCCGATATCATATGAAAGAGATATCACACGTTAAAGATGACGTTATTTGATGATGAAAAACATGGTTTATGAACAACATGGATTATAATGAACAATGATGAGCATGGATTAAGACTGATGAACTGATGAACAATACTAACTGATGAACAAGACTAACTCATAAACAAGATTAACTGATGAACAACTCTTTTTATTAATGAACAACACTTACTATTTATGAATAATATTTTTTTATTGGTGAACAATATGTAGATTGATGTTGTCTTGTTCATCAGTTAGTCTTGTCATCAGTTATTCTTGTTCATCAGTTAGTCTTCTTCATCAGTTAGTCTTGTTAATAAGATCATCAACAAGACTAAACCGATGAACTGATAAACATGAAGCACTGATGAACACTTATGAACAACATGTAGATTGATGTTGAGTTAGTGTTGTTCATAAATTAGTGTGCTTCATCAGTTCATCAACAAGGCTAATGATTTGATGAACACTTATGAACAACATATAGATGGATGTTGTCTTGTTCATTAGTAACTCTTGTTCATCAGTTAGATTTGTTCATTAGTTCATCAACAAAGACTGATGAGCTGATGAACACTTATGAACAACATGTCAATTGATGTTGTCTTGTTCATCAGTTCATCAAAAATACTGATGAACTGATGAACAAGACTAACTGATAAACACTTATGAACCACATTTAGATTGATGTTGTCTTATTTATCAGTTAGTTTTGTTCATCAGTTAATTTTGTTCATCAGTTAGTGTTTTTCATCAATTGGTGTTGTTCATCAGTTAGTGTTGTTCATCAATCTTAATCCATGTTTATCAGTGTTCATCATAATCCATGTTTTTCACAAACCATGTTTTTCATCAACAAATATAACTAAAACGTCATCTTTAATGTGTGATATCTCACTCATATGACATTAGATTTGATTGATTAAAAAACCTGAGTAAAGATTGACAAAAAATATATAACTTTTATGTTTTACAAATTTTCTAATTCAAATTTAGTATTGGTCAAATTTAAGGTAAAAAATGCAAAACACAATACGTATATATATTTTTTGAAAAAATTAAAAATTATAAAACATCAGTTTTTGAATCTTACATTAATAAATTGATTAATGATACCTTGTGGTACAAAACTTGGTGCATTTAATGCAATTTCAATACAAAAAATCTAAGCTAAACATTTCATCAAACACATTTTGTGCAACAAATATTATTAAAATGTCATCTTTAACGTACGATATCTCAATCATATGACATCGGATTTGAGTGATTTAAAAATTTGCGTAAAGAGTGAACCAAAATCTATAACTTTCATGTTTTAATTTTTTCATAATTCGACAGTTATAAGTGTAAAACATTGGGTCGAAAATGCCCAAAAATCAATAAAATCAAGCAACATTTGATATGCAAAAAATCAAAATATTTAACAAGATTTATACCAAATTAAAGAGGATTAAATATTATAACTTATGGTGAAATCCATTTTTTCTAAAATTTTATCGTTTAAGAGTTATGTGCGTTTGAAGTTTCAGAAAAAAATGCAAAAAATGGGTCAAATGACCTTTTTACCCCTGGGTGGATTTTTTGAATAAAATGCGATGGTGGACACGTATCGGATAATAAGTGGCTTCTTATGATCTTAATTTTTTAGACATTTTGCAATTGAACGTTTATCGATGTATTTAAGATGTTGTGGAAAACAGGGGGGGGGGGGTTGAATAGTTTTACCGATTTTTATTTAAGTTTCAAAGATTTATATTCAATCATATGTGAATTCTTATGGATGGATAAATAGTACGAATCAATAAATAAAGTAAGTAAAGAATGCAAGTAAAGTAAATGATAGAAAGTAGCGACACAAGTGATTTATAGTGGTTCGGCTATAAGGACACCTTCCTTGCCCTATTCCACTCCCCGAGTACCCCACTCGAGAGTTCAATCACTATGTAAATATGCTCCTTCAAATTGGCGGTGAAGCCTCACAACGTCGCTTACACTTTTTCCGGTACAAAGCTAAATACCGAGTTCTTCTACGAGGTAGAACTAAACCTTTACACAATTATTACACAACAACTATGTGAAATATGAAATACAAAATATGCTACAGAAATCTTGTGGATGAACAAATCAATCAAGGACCCTTTGCTTGGATGACTTGTAGAGTAGCGTGATCTCTCCTTCGTGAAGGACCTAAATGAGAATCACAATAAAAGAGAGAAGAACTACTAGAATGATCAAATGATCAAAGGTTATGAGAGTGAGATAATATATGAGAGAGTTGTAAGAAGAAGGGTGAATAACAATGAAGAAATGACTCACTATTTTTAGGCAAAAAAAGTCTTCTGTCCCACGGTTCCAGTGGATCCCTCACCCAAGGGATCCGGCCAGTGCAATTCCAGGGATCCGACTGTCTGGGTCAGTTTAGTCCGGATTTTGGGTTCGAAACGAGGTTATGGGTTATGGGTTATGAGCCATGGGTCATGGAATTTGGGTCATGCGTACCCAAAAAGATACAATGTATCTAGACAATGGGTCATGGGTCTTGGGTCATGGACATTAGGTCATGGGTCATGGATAATACCCAACATGATTTCATGCATGATGTCATGCAATGGGTCATGGGTTATGGATTAGCTCCATGGATATGGGTCATGGGTCTTGGATATTATCCAACCTATTACATATTATATTACAACATTTATGCAAATGACCAAATGTATATACTTTGAAAAATAACATGTATTCTTATAATTTACTTATGATAACTTTATATTTGTTATCGACAAAACATAACGAGATTGCTAAATATAAACAAACGTTTTTACGGTTTATTTGTATTAACAATCTCCCCCTTTTTTGTTGATGACAAAACATAAAGTTATGGTGAGTAAAACTTAAGATTAGATGTACGTTTTGAAAGTGTATGTGAGTTTTAATCTCTTCTCCCCCTTTTTATCGAAAAACAACGAGTCGAGTAAAGAAATAAATGGTGGAAAAAAATGATCCACAAAGCACTAACTCCCCCTTGACGGTAGCTCCCCCTAGAATAGGGCGTCAAGTGAGAAAAAGAATACCTACAAAAAGAATGTTAATGATAACATATAATATAATCATATAGAATACGAGAGATAAGAGAGAAGGCCAAGGTATGTGATTGGTGCTAAACCGTCAAGCTATATCACACAAGCTAGCCACTTGTGAATGGCTAACCGTAATAAACTTAAAACAGTTCAGACACAAATGCAATGAAGATCAGGAGAATATAATGAATTCCCGGGTCGTTAAGTCCCACGGATACTCAATGGTGTGTAAACTTGATCAGATGATAGAATGATCACTAAGGATAGTGATCAGTAAGGATTTAGATTGAATTATTACACTACTGATTGCTTGGAATGTATTTGGAAACAGAATTGGAAAGCACAACAATCAGATGAGACAAACGTAAATACGTACGTTTAAAAACTACGTAAACGTACCAAATAAAAAGTGAAATCTAAGAAATAAAAGACCTAAAAATATGAAAATGACATTTTTGAAATCCTAAAAATAAAATAAATTTATTAGAAAAAGAAAATTATTTTTATAACTATTTAATTAATTATTATTAATTAAAAACTATTTTAAACTATTTATTAATAACCTAAAATAAAAGAAAATATGAAATAAGGCTATAAAAATAAAATTATGATTGAGAAAAATCTGAAATATTATAAAACTAATTTTAAAACTAAAAATATATTTTTTACACTTTTTATATATTTATTACTAATTAATTACTATTTAAAATACACTTAAATTCAAGAAAATATAAAATAAACCTGGAAAAAAGAAATTTGAACTTGGAAAAATCTAAAATATGATAAAACTAATTTTAAAACTGAAAATATATTTTTTATGCTTTTTAATTATTTATTACTAATTATTTAATACTTTTAACTATTTAAAATTATAATAAATACTAAACAGATTAGGAAAATTATGAAACTTTTTCTAAAAATAACTTAAGGTGACAGAAAACTAAGAAAAATATAAAAACTAGATTTGCTTAATAATAATATGAAAAGAAAAATCAAAAAGCTAAAAACTATTAAATAAACGCTATCACTATATTTAAATTAATGTTTTTCTGGTTTTTCTTTTTGAAAACTACTTAACTACTGATTATAAGCTACTTTTACAAAGACAAAAATTTTACAAATAAAAAATAAGCTATTTGAGAGCTTATTATCCCAACAGTGGGCTAAAGAGCTTATTTGATGTAATAAGCTCAAACAAGCTTACAGATTGGAAACAAAGGTGGAATAAGATTCAAACAAGCTAGATAAACAGAAATGAAGCTAGAAAGAAAAATTACAAACACTAATAAGCTACTAAAAAGAAAAATAAGCACTTGGCTTTATGCTCTCTAAGACAGAAATGGGACAAGGATTAGGCTTATTGCAGCCCTACCAAACAAGCTTCAAAATGAAAAACCAAACTTGAGACCTCAAGATGGCTAGGTTGACTTTCCAAAGAACCAAGGATCACAAGCTGAGGCCAACTAATAAGCTACTTGTGAGCTTATCAAGATGGTACCACTCACTGTGCACAGGGCACCATTTTCAAACAGGGTCCAAAAGAAATAAGAAAATAAGCACTTAAAAAGCTGATTAAAGGAAAACTAGTATTTTTATAATTAAGTTTAGCAACTAAACTTTGATAACCCAAAAGCTTTTAAGCTAAATCTTACTATTAAACACACAGTGAAATTATCTTTTTTATTCAAAAACGACCAAATGAAGATTTTGACTTTTTATAAAAACCAACAGAGTTGACTAAAATGAACTTTTGATCACTACTACTTACTGATTATGTTGTTTTAAGGTGTAATAAGACTGATTTGAGCAATATAAACAACTTATGAACACAGAATCATGATCATGGATCATGAAGATCCAACAGTTAGTCACAAGATTTGATCAAAAGCTAATTTTGACTTTTCACCAAATGACCACTGGTTTTTCTTGTTGATTTGAGATATTAGGTGTGTATGTGACAAAGAAAAAGCACAAACACTCAACACAAACAAGACCTACTATGGTTTAAACAGGCAAATCCAAACACCCTTATATGACTGTTTTGGAACTTTTTCAAAGTAAATCACAGATTAAAACTATGAAACTTATTACAGACCTTATAATATCATGTATTAACACTAAATAAGCATTAAACAACAACCATAATAACATAAAACTCAATAATGATCTATATGCTATTTAAACTGTTAAAATGAATTTTTTATAAACTACAAATTTAAAAGAACAACAAACTGATTTTAATGCTTAAATACACTTACCTATAACTAATGAACATAAAGAACCAGAAATTACAACTACTAAACAACTAAAACAGTGAAATGCAAAAATGAACAAAAAGGCTTACAAAGGCTATCCAACTGAAATCACAGAACTAGGAACCAAGAACACTCCTATAGGCTTACCACTAAGCCACTAACCCAAGGCCATCCAAAATTCACCCTGCTCCAGCTGTGAACACCATTTCCATGAGATTTTTGAATTTCCAACTATTTATTTGGTATTTTTGGTGATTTTTCCTTTTTAATGCTAAACTGAATTTTATTATATCTAATAGCTTTTAAAAGCTATCTAGGAGCTTACATGAGCTATATCAGTCCATAATAACATCTAACAACAACATTTGAATCGTATGAGATTTTTGAAAGGAAAATTGCATAAACTGAATTGGACTTAAAAACTTGAAATTGCTTATTAAGAAAGATTCACAATACACTGAAACACTTAAACAAAATGCTTGAAAGCTTTAAAATACACTGAGAATTAAAAATTACTTAAAACGACATAAGAAAACTAATTTTTACACTAGATAGATTGATACATTGCTTCTCTTCCCTCTTTTATAGACTTTTCCACTCTTGTTGACAACTCTGATTGTATCCCACCTCATCTGAGCCATTGAATCTTCAAATATCATCATATCCGTCCAAGTGTAGATTTGGCGCCAAAAGTCTTTTAGCAGGTTTGAGATATTAATGGGGTGGTTTGAATCAATTAAAGATCTTTGGGTGTTAGTGAAGGTGGAGGGGGACAAGGTAAGGAGGGGGGATGGAGCAAATCATGGAAACAGCTCTGGTTTCTGGTTTGGCGCGCTTCTGTGAGGAGGATGAACAGTGGCCAGTATTTGACTTATTTGACCGTTGGTTTTAATAGGTGGGAGGGTTCACAATTGGCTATGACAGGGGTCAAGGGATATTGGCAGGGGTTCTATTTGTTTTGGCTGGGCTCAAAATACAAAGGGGGTCCGTTTGGTTTAGCAAGTATACAAGGACCAAAAATGTAATTCCACCAAACTTGAGGACTGAACTTGCCCATTTTTCCAAAGATATCAAAAGGACCAAACTTGACAAACTTTGATAGTACAAGGATAAAATTTGATCATTTTCCATTTTAAAACATCCAAGGACTAATTTTGCAAATTTTCAAACTTTAGGGACCTTTGCCATTTGACCAAAGAATCATTCAAGGACCAATTTTAACAACTTAGAATATTTCAGGGACCTTGAATGATAAAATTCTTGATTTTTGGATTCCAGGGACTAGATTTGACAACTTTTGAAACTTGGGGGACTAAAAGTGCCAATTTTGCAAACTTGAATCATTTTTCATCTGATTTTGATATTTTTGCATTTAAAACACATAAAACACTGATTTGTGATATTTTCATCATTTTGATGCATTTTTGAGTGTTTTCAGATGATTTTGCAGTTTAGATTGTACAAAAATGATGAGTATTTAGACACTCATCAATCCCCCACACTAAGATATTGCTAGTCCCTAGCAATGTTTTGAACTTTAATGGATTTTAAAAACTCTTTACCAAAAGCCATCACTTCTGGAGTAGCCAATTGTTTTGATTCAAGTAAGAACCTTGGTACAACGATAACCAAATGATTTTGAGCAAATCATAAGCTGTAAACGGATTTGATTTGTCTTTACCAGAAGCCGTTTGCTCTGGACTAGCCAACTCTTAGATAAATTATCAGAATTATCTTTGGTGAGCTGATTACCAATTATGGTTTTTCCACTGCCTTTACCACAAGCCATAAACTTGCGGGCTAGCCAACTCTTCACTTTTTAGGATATGGTGAGTTGAATACCATACAATTTTGGGCAAATTGCAAGCCATAAAAGGATTTGAGAAATCTTTACCAAGAGCCGTTTGCTCCTGGATTAGCCAATCATTTTGTTTTTTAGACATGGCGGACTGAATACCATATGCTGAGTAAGTGAAAAACACTTACTCCAAAAAAAATATTTGGCCAAAAACGGGGGAATTGGGTGGAATAACATATGACAAAATTCGTGAGAATTCCCCCCCACACTTAGAAATGAATATTGCCCTCAATATTCAAAGTACCGGCGGTTATGCCGAAACAAAGAACGTAAAAGGGAAATATTACGGCCATTATTTTGCAAGATTATTTTTTTTATTTTTTTTTTATATTAGAAAAGATTTATAAACAACAGCATGGGGCAACTCCCCCACACTAGGGTGGTAGAACAGAGAAAGAAGACAGAAATATGGGTGAAAACCCATATGGTGTGTGCTATTGTTTTTGATTCCCGAGTCACTAGCTTGACTCGATCCTCGCATTCATTGGTTCATGGGGAAAGTTTGTAAATCCGGGACAACCACAGGAGGAATGTCCTCTCCAAAGTAATGCTTTAATCGATGACCATTCACTTTAAAATTAGGACCATCAGGTTGAGATAACTCAATGGTACCATAAGGATAAACCTTAGTGATAGTAAATGGACCAGACCAACGGGACTTGAGCTTTCCCGAGAAAATCTTCAATCTTGAATTGAAAAGAAGGACTCGATCACCAACGTTGAAAACACGGTTCTTGATTTTAGAGTCATGAATCTTCTTTGTCTTTTGTTTGTAGATCAAAGAGTTCTCGTACGCTTGATCACGAAGTTCATTTAATTCATTCATTTGAACTTTTCTGTGATCACCGGTTGTCTGAATATCGAAGTTTGCATGTTTCAAGGCCCAGTATGCCTTGTGCTCTAGCTCAATCGGCAAATGACATGCCTTTCCGTACACTAGCTTGTATGGAGTACACTCGATTGGTGTTTTGTAAGCACGAAAGGCCCGAGTCGTCATCCAGTTTATCCGACCGGGATGCACGATTTTCGCCTCTTGTCCTTTCAAGAATTCTTTTAATACCACGGTTGGAAACTTCTACCTGCCCACTTGTTTGGGGATGGTATGCAGTAGAGAGACGGTGGGTAACACCATACTTTTGCATGACTCTTTCAAATTGGTCATTGCAGAAATGTGTACCACGATCACTGATTATCGCTCTCGGAGTTCCAAATCTGGCAAACAGAGATTTTAAAAATTTCACAACAACTCGGGCATCATTGGTAGGTAAAGCTTTTGCTTCAACCCATTTTGACAAATAGTCAACGGCCACGAGTATGTATTTGTTACCTCGAGAAGATGGAAATGGCCCCATAAAGTCAATACCCCAGATGTCAAATATCTCACACACTTGAATGGCATTTTGCGGCATTTCATTTCTTTGAGATATATTTCCGTGACGTTGACAAGCGTCACAGGCTTTGACAAAATCGTGGGCATCCTTATAGATTGTGGGCCAATAAAATCCGGAATCAAACACCTTCTTGGCAGTGTAGTTGGGGCTATGATGGCCCCCGGTGGGTCCAGCATGGCAAGCTGTGAGAATGTCAATAGCTTCCTGTCCATAAACACATCGTCGGATGACTTGATCCGCACCGATTTTGAATAAGTAGGGGTCGTCCCAGAAATAATGTTTAACATCCTTGAAGAATTTGTTCTTACTTTGGGTCGACATCCCTTTCACTATGAAGTTACCCGCATGGTAATTTGCGAAGTCAACAAACCATGGGGTGGTAGAATTTCCACGAAAAGAAACCGCATTGAGTGTCTCGAGAGGAAATGTTTCATTTATTTCCTTTTTCTAGAAAACATCTTGGTGAGGGTTTTCTAATCTGGACGATGGTCGGCAGCTAGATTCTCGGCTCCTTTTTTATCACGTATAATGATATCAAATTCTTGGAGGAGGAGAATCCAACCGAGCAATCTCGGCTTTGCATCTTGTTTTGCAAAGAGATATTTGAGAGCCGAGTGATCCGTATACACCACACATTTGGTCAGGATTAAGTATGGCCGAAACTTCTCAAATGCATACACCACAGCTAATAGTTCTTTTTACGTGGTGGTGTAATGAGTTTGAGCTTGATCATAGTCTTACTTGCGTAGTGGATAGGCGAAAATGCTTAGCTCTACGTTGCCCTAAGAGCTGCAGATAGCAAAATCACTTGCATCGCACATGAGCTCAAAAGGCAAGTCAGTCGGGAACAGCGAGAATGGGTGCTTCATAAGCTTTTCTTCAATGTTTCAAAAGCTTCAATGCACTCGCGTGAAAAGATAAAAGGAGCATCCTTTTCAAGAAGATGGGTCATAGGCCGGGCGATTTTGGAAAAATCTTGTATGAATCTACGATAGAAACCGGCATGACCTAAAAACTCCTAATACCTTTGACGGTAGTAGGATGAGGCAATTTAGCAATAACATCGACTTTTGCTCTATCTACCTCAATCCCGTTTTTGAAATCTTATGGCCAAGGACTATGCCTTCTTTGACCATAAAGTGGCTCTTCTCCCAATTTAGACAAAGATTGGTGTCTTCACACCTTTGAAGCATTTTTCTAAATGGGAGAGACATGTTTGAAACGAATCCCCAATGACCCAGAAGTCATCCATAAACACCTCCATTGTTTCCCCGATCATGTCGTGGAAAATGGCCATCATACATCGTTGGAGCGTGCGGGAGCATTACATAAGCCAAAAGGCATACGTTTGTAGGCAAAAGTTCCGTATGGGCAGGTGAATGTTGTTTTCTCTTGATCCTGTGGATCAATGGGGATCTGAAAATATCGAGAAACCATCAAGGAAACGATAGTACTCGTTTCCTGCTAATCTCTCAAGCATTTGGTCCATAAAGGGTAGAGGAAAATGGTCTTTACGAGTGGCGTCATTCAACTTACGATAGTCAATGCAAACACGCCATCCAGTTACCAATCGAGTTGGAATTAACTCGTTATCTTCATTTGTGACAACAGTTATGCCACCCTTTTTAGGAACACAATGAATTGGACTAACCCAAGGACTATCTGAGATCGGGTAAATCAATCCCGCATCAAGAAGTTTGATAACCTCTTGTTTGATAACATCATGGATTTTTGGATTTACTCTTCTCGATGTTGAAGCTGCGGCTTGAAGTCATCCTCCATCAAGATTTTGTGAGTACAAAACTCAGGGTTGATACCCTTAATGTCGAAGAGTTTCCAAGCAATTGCTTGCTTGTGTGACTTTAAGACCTTTATGAGAGCAGACTTTTCATCTTTACTCAAATCTCGAGCAATAATGACGGGTAATTTATCATCACCTTCTAGAAATGCATACTCGAGATGAGGCGGTAAGTCCTTAAGCTCAACCTCAGGAAATTCTTCAGTTTTCTCAACTGACTTGACTTCCTTGTTGTGAAGCTCGACGGGAGGGAGAGGAGGAGAAGTGTCTTGATTTAACAACTTCTTTAGAAGAATATCTCCTCAGATTAATCTCATTTTGATTAATCTCATTGGAATTGAATCACTAGTGTGAAGGGTTGATGATGGATCATCATTAAGCAACTTCTCAATAAGAAGTATGTCCCCTCAATGTCAATTGGAGCATGATCAATTTCCCATGGAACAGAATCACTAGCCAAGGATGCTTCAATCTCTTGAGAGATGGATTCACTTCCCTCAAAAGGAGTGATAGAAGGAGTAGAATTGGCTATGATAGGTTCAGAGGATGTGGTGGGATCCCGCTCACGAGAATTATGAGAATAACCAAGAATTTCTTGAGAGTACTCTTTAGAAGCAATATCAATGATATCTATTAGGTTAACCGATTCGAATCATAGTTTGCGGAGTACCTCGAAGTTTGATCAAGGTTAAAGGTGACAACTTCATTACCAACACGTAATGTGATTTCTTGCTCAAATACATCTATGAGAGCACGGCCCGTTCTCAGGAATCCTCGACCAACAATGAGAGGAACCCGATGATCGGCATCAAAATCAACAACCACGAAGTCAGCTGGAAAATGGAACTTTCCTACTTTCACAAATACATCCTCGGCAATGCCAAGAGGACGGGATATGGAACGATCTACAAGCTCGAGAGTCATGCATGTAGGAGTGAGTTCCGGAAGAGAAAGTTTCTTCCATACTGAATAAGGCATCAGATTGATGCTTGCACCAAGATCTGCTAGGGCAAAGCATTCAACCATTCATGGAAATACACAAGGTAAGAGAAATTTTCCAGGATCTCCAAGCTTTTCGGAAGCTTCTTCGGGATACTGCTGGCGGTTCTCGTTAAGAGGAGTTTTGCCATTTCAAACTTTTCCTTATTGCTTAACATGTGTTTGAGAGTCGATGCAAACTTGGGCATCGGCATGATAGCATCGCATAAAGCTTATGTCAAAATGTAACTCTTGGAAAATTTGGAAAAATTTGTCCATGTGATGACTGGCTTTCTCGGAGCTTTGCTCATTCAAGCGTGATGGGTAAGGAATAGAAGATTTGGATTTCTGGTTTTCAACGGGAGTTACTGGAGGTTCAAAACAACTCTGGATTTGATTTGGGTTTGGACAACTTGAGGTTGGACTACCGAAGGTGGGGCGTGTCTTGACTTCGTGGGCTTGAAAAATGCACCTTGTCCGTTGTATCCTTGGTAACTTGACTCATTTCTCCTAGTGGAGGAGGCATTGGAGTCGTAGGTCCATTGTGTGTCTTAGGTTCACTTTCCACTACCTTTGGGATAGAAGAAGAAGAAGAAGAGGTAGTAGGAATAGCAGGTCCATCATATGAAACACCACTTACGGTTTGTGATCGCCTTAGCATCGCCCCTCGGGTTAGCGATCGTGTTGCTCGGAAGTTTTCCTGGAGGGTTGATCATTTAAAGACTTCTTTAGATCGACAATCGGTGACCAACAACCTGTTCATTTCATCTTGGGATTTCATGAATTGCTTCAATAACTCATCGGATGATGGTCGGTTGGAACAATGGCGGGAGGTGGATTAGGAAAATTCTGGCCTCTAATGTTAGGATTAGGGCCTTGGTTTTGAAAATTTCCTTGATTAGGATTCATATTCCCATGAAATTGATTCCCTCGATTGAAGTTGTTTTGATTAAGGTTTCCTTGATGTTGGAAACCTTGATTTGGTGCAGGATAGAAATTACCTTGGTTTTGGTAACCTTGGTTCATTCTAGGTTGGTTCTGATTCCGGTTTTGCATGTTATGATTCTGGGTAAAACCGGGTGGTGCACGATTAGTGTTAGCGGTAGTGTGGTTCATTCTGAGGACGGTATTGATTACCTCCTTGATGTGAAGCACCGGCTAGAGCATTGGCTTCAAATGGACTACCATCGGTGGCAGTACAATTGTAGTATGCATGAGGACCACCACAAGTAACACAACTCTCGACTTTCTTCACTTCACCATGTGTTGGTGTCTGAGTGAAGGTCACTTTCTTTTGGTTAGCAAGAACCAAAGCTTGAACAATATCTGTGAGTTTGTCAATCTTAGCATCGGTGCTAGATGTACTCACAGGAGATGAAGAAGAAGAAGGTCCACATGAGGCTGATATGTATTTGCTCGAAAGGCGGACTGAGATTTGTTCTCAATGATTTGCAAGGCTTCTTTGGTAGTCTTGCTCAGGAAATTACCTCCCGCGGAGGCATTCAAAGAATCTTGATTGGTGCTGGTTCGGACCATTATAGAAAGTATCCATTTGCATTAACTCGGTAAAACCATGATGCAGACACTTGCGAAGCAATTCTTTGTAACGATCCCATGCCTTCCCGAATGATTCATCAAATCTTTGAGAAAATTTCATTATCTCATTCTTAAGACTTGTAGTGCGGGATGGAGGATAGAATTGTTAACGAACTTGGGACTAGATCCTCCCATGTCTCAATAGAGCGAGGGGTTGTTTCTCAAGCCAATTCGGGCTTGTCCCTCTAGAAAATGGGAGCGAGAAGAAGCTTAATGGCTTCATGTGGGACATTCTTGTATTTGATGGTAGATGCAATCTTGTTAAACCATCGAATGTGTGCATGAGGATCATCCCGCTCAAAACCATAGAATTGGCTTTGGGTTACCAGATTAAGCAAACCGGTTTTGAGCTCAAAGGTATCAGCCACGATGGCTGGGACAACAATAGCATCTCCGTAACCCTCGATGGGTGCTTGGAGAACCTCGTTCATGGGCTTATCTTCGCCATTACGAAGGTGGTGGTGGTGGTAGGCGTTCCTCGGTCACGGCTGAAGGGCGAGCGTCCTCTACGTCTACGAGGAATCTTGCCAAGTTCGAAAGTGGACTTGTAGAACTGGAAAAACGAGTGCGCATGCACTAAGTATAAAAATCAGTTTTCAAAACAAATGCGAGGCAAAACGACAAGTGAACTTAACCAATAATCACAAATGAAATGGCTTCTTTGAAAAAGGTACACCAAATCACAAGGACACAAAGGCAAGTTTTAAATCTGTTGTTCGGGAACTTATTATGGTCACACCCCAGTTAGTAGGTGTACTGCCTTGATTTGCGGTGGTTGATTTTTATGTATTTATTAAGTACCACTGAAAAGACGTAGGTAATGATTTGTGCTGATGGGTTTAAAACTTTTGGACAATATTTTTGGTATCGTCCCGTTTAACCAAATCGTATCTCTTTAAGAATCACCTCAAAGAAAATACAAGATAGAAAAGCGTTCGATTGTTTTGTTGTTTTATATTTTTTTTGGGTTTGTTAACACTTTAGGAAAAGTGCTAATGAACTTTTTGAGATTTTATATCTTTACAAAAAAAAACTTTTTACAAATGGTGGTATATGTGCAAGAATGGGTGCGAAAAAGGTTTAACACGCTAAAGCCTCCCGGCCGGTAAAATTTGATTGGTGCTAAACCGTCAAGCTATATCACACAAGCTAGCCACTTGTGAATGGCTAACCGTAAGAAACTTAAAGCAGTTCAGAACCAAATGCAATGAAGATCAGGAGAATATAATGAATTCACGGGTCGTTAAGTCCCACGGAGACTCAATGGTGTGTAAACTTGATGGGATAGAATGATCACTAAGGATAGTGATCATGGGATTTAGATTGAATTATTACACTACTGATTGCTTGGAATGTATTTGGAAACATAATTGGAAAGCACAACAATCAGATGAGACAAACGTAAATACGTACGTTTAAAAACTACGTAAGCGTACCAAATAAAAGTGAAATCTAAGAAATAAAAGACCTAAAAATATGAAAATGACATTTTGAAATCCTAAAAATAAAAGAAATTTATTAGAAAAATAAAATTATTTTTACAACTATTTAATTAATTATTATTAATTAAAACTATTTTAAACTATTTATTAATAACCTAAAATAAAAGAAAATATGAAATAAGGCTAGTAAAATAAAATTATGATTGAGAAAAATCTAAAATATTATAAAACTAATTTTAAAACTAAAAATATATTTTTACACTTTTTATATATTTATTACTAATTAATTACTATTTAAAATACACTTAAATTCAAGAAAATATAAAATAAACCTGGAAAAATGAAATTTGAACTTGGAAAAATCTAAAATATGATAAAACTAATTTTAAAACTGAAAAGATATTTTTTTTGCTTTTTAATTATTTAATACTTTTAACTATTTAAAATTATAATAAATACTAAACAGATTAGGAAAATTATGAAACTTTTTCTAAAAATAACTTAAGGTGACAGAAAACTAAGAAAAATATAAAAACTAGATTTTCTTAATAATAATATGAAAAGAAAAATCAAAAAGCTAAAAACTATTAAATAAACGCTATCACTATATTTAAATTGATGTTTTTCTGGTTTTTCTTTTTGAAAACTACTTAACTACTGATTATAAGCTACTTTTACAAAGACAAAAATTTTACAAATAAAAAATAAGCTATTTGAGAGCTTATTATCCCAATAGTGGGCTAAAGAGCTTATTTGATGTAATAAGCTCAAACAAGCTTACTGAGTTGGAAACAAAGGTGGAATAAGATTCAAACAAGCTAGATAAACAGAAATGAAGCTAGAAAGAACAATTACAAACACTAATAAGCTACTAAAAAGAAAAATAAGCACTTGGCTTTATGCTTTCTAAGACAGAAATGGGATAAGGATTAGGCTTATTGACCCTACCAAACAAGCTTCAAAATGAAAAACCAAACTTGAGACCTCAAGATGGCTAGGTTGGCTTTCCAAAGAACCAAGGATCACAAGCTGAGGCCAACTAATAAGCTACTTGTGAGCTTATGAAGATGGTACCACTCCTGCACAGGGCACCATTTAGAACGGGTCCAAAAGAAATAAGAAAATAAGCACTTAAAAAGCTGATTAAAGGAAAACTAGTATTTTTCTAATTAAGTTTAGCAACTAAACTTTGATAACCCAAAAGCTTTTAAGCTAAATCTTACTATTAAACACACAGTGAAATTTTCTTTTTATTCAAAAGCGACCAAATGAAGATTTTGACTTTTATAAAACCAACGAGTTGACTAAAATGAACTTTTGATCACTACTACTTACTGATTATGTTGTTTTAAGGTGTAATAAGACTGATTTGAGCAATATAAACAACTTATGAACACAGAATCATGATCATGGATCATGAAGATCCAACAGTTAGTCACAAGATTTGATCAAAAGCTAATTTTGACTTTTCACCAAATGACCTTGGTTTTCTTGTTGATTTGAGATATTAGGTGTGTATGTGACAAAGAACAAGCACAAACACTCAACACAAACAAGACCTACTATGGTTTAACAGCAAATCAAACACCCTTATATGTTGTTTTGGAACTTTTCAAAGTAAATCATAGATTAAAACTATGAAACTTATTACAGACCTTATAATATCATGTATTAACACTAAATAAGCATTAAACAACAACCATAATAACATAAAACTCAATAATGATCTATATGCTATTTAAATTGTTAAAATGAATTTTTATAAACTACAAATTTAAAAGAACAACAAACTGATTTTAATGCTTAAATACACTTAACTATAACTAATGAACATAAAGAACCAGAAATTAAAACTACTAAACAACTAAAAACGATGAAATGCAAAATGAACAAAAAGGCTTACAAAGGCTATCAATGAAATCTGAGAACTAGGAACCAAGAACACTCCTATAGGCTTACCACTAAGCCACTAACCCAAGGCCATCCAAAATTCACCTGCTCAATTTGTGAACACCATTTCCATGAGATTTTTGAATTTCCAACTATTTATTTGGTATTTTTGGTGATTTTTTCTTTTTAATGCTAAACTGAATTTTATTATATCTAATAGCTTTTAAAAGCTATCTAGGAGCTTACATGAGCTATATCAGTCCATAATAACATCTAACAACAACATTTGAATCGTATGAGATTTTTGAAAGGAAAATTGCATAAACTGAATTGGACTTAAAACTTGAAATTGCTTATTAAGAAAGATTCACAATACACTGAAACACTTAAACAAAATGCTTGAAAGCTTTAAAATACAGAATTAAAATTACTTAAACGACATAAAAAACTAATTTTTACACTAGATAGATTGATACATTGCTTCTCTTCCCTCTTTTATAGACTTTTCCACTCTTGTTGACAACTCTGATTGTATCCCACCTCATCTGAGCCATTGAATCTTCAAATATCATCATATCCGTCCAAGTGTAGATTTGGCGCCAAAAGTCTTTTAGCAGGTTTGAGATATTAATGGGGTGGTTTGAATCAATTAAAGATCTTTGGGTGTTAGTGAAGGTGGAGGGAGACAAGGTAAGGAGGGGATGGGCAAATCATGAAAACGACTCACGGTTTACGGTTTGGCTACATGAGGGAGGATGAGCGATTGTACGATGTTGACTTATTTGACGTTTGGTTTTAATAGGTGGGAGGGTTCACAATTGGCTATGGCGAGGGGTCAAGGGATATTGAGGGGGTTCGATTGTTTTGGCTGGGCTCAAAATAAAAGGGGTCCGTTTGGTTTATACAAGTATACAAGGACCAAAAATGTAATTCCACCAAACTTGAGGATTGAACTTGCCCATTTTTCCAAAGATATCAAAAGGACCAAACTTGACAAACTTTGATAGTACAAGGATAAAATTTGATCATTTTCCATTTTAAAATATCCAAGGACTAAATTTGACATTTTTCAAAGTTTAGGGACTTTTTCCGCCATTTGACCAAAGAATCATTCAAGGACCAATTTTAACAACTTAGAATATTTCAGGGACCTTGAATGATAAAATTCTTGATTTTTGATTCGGGACTAGATTTGACAACTTTTAAACTTTGGGGACTAAAAGCGCAATTTTGCAAACTTGAATCATTTTTCATCTGATTTTGATATTTTTGCATATAAAACACATAAAACAGCGATTTGTGATATTTTCATCATTTTGATGCATTTTGAGTGTTTT
>OU343222.1:185550338-185587341 GCA_910596185.1 Chrysanthemum makinoi | reverse complement strand
TCAAAAGATGGCTCAAAATTATTATCACGTGGATCAGTAAAAGACCTCCACTTGGATTAACCAAACATGCAATGAGAAGAATCAACGACTACGAGCTTCGGAGCAATGTACTACATCAAGAATGCAAGAACAATTTTTTAATGTAATATATGTTTGTATTCAATGTAAGTTTAGTACATGATTGAGGTGACCTCCCTTAGGGGGAGATTGTTAGGAATTATAAATTCCAGGTATTAAAGAGTCGGTCACCTCAAGTATATGTAATCGTTAGAAAGCTCGTAGTCGTAGTTATTTTAAGTTAAGTAGTATTTAGTTAAGTAACACCGTGGAGGATGGACGGGTCTTTACCCGCTGTATGCCTGATCCACAGCCCGTTGTGTGGCGTTTTATTGTAAGACTATAAATACTCTCTACCCTCTAAGGTAGAGAGTTGGAGCTAATAATAAGATTTTTCTTTCTCTCACTAAGTTCCCTAAACCTCTAACTTTATCTCTCTAAAACGTTCTTCTACGCCTCTTGTGATTATGGTTTAGTGTGTAAGTGAAATCCAATATGTTACATTGATCATTGTTCTTTGTGATGGTAGTGATAGTATGTTGTTGTTTGTTCCGCATCAAGTCCGCCTCGTGTCCTTCATCGCTCCAAAGTGTCTCCACGTCATTCTTCAACATGCTCACACACTATTTGACGTTGGAATTCAGAGTCTTGATGAAGTTCTTTAAGTCTTTAAACTTTGTAGATTCTTTGATTTGACGTAGAATCATTCTGACTTTTGTGTTTCTTTTTGAGAGAACTTCCATTAGTGATGATGTGGGCATGAGCATGTGAAGAATCTGCACGATCACCCTCTCCATAGCTTCCATAAGAAGAAAACATAAGAAAGGTTAGTAATAAGCGGTTTCCGGCACCTACAAGTTTGAACTTTGAAAGTGTTAACGAAGATAGTGTGAAAACACAACTCTAATTCTCACAAAGGCCGTTCTGAACCGGAGTCCCACAAGTGAGATAACACGATGTACCGAAGTACATCTACGGTTCGTGATGAGTCGTGAGGTACACCGAAGCATTACCTCACGATCGTAGACCGTTTGAGACCACTAAGCGTAATCCACGGAGTTACCGGTGACCTCACCGTCGTGGTGTTTGATGTTGACCGGCAGAGTTTCCATTCAATCACTGAGGATCACATTGTGAACCTCTCATAAATGTTCTCGACAGATTGCTAAGATCTGTGAAGGACTCGATAATGTACCACTGATGTTCTTATTGTTGAACAGCAAGTGATGAAATGTCAAGTGTACCTAAGAGATCTTTTGATGAATCTCGTGGCTCTAGACTCAATAGTGTGTTTTGGTTTTCTTGAGCGGAGACTAGGGAGAGGGTCTCCTTATTCAATATCAGTAATCTGTAAGAGAAAGCCGATAGATTATGTAGGGTTCCCTGTGAGAATGAAACAAGCTTCTGTTGAGAGAAACTTGAGTGACTAAAAGGTTTAGTGCATCGCCATGGGTCTATGACGACTTTTAATCTTCAATACCGGTGTCATCAAGTGACAACCAGTAGCATATGAATTGAACCCGTGTTCGCCTAAGTTGACTAATCTGGAGGGCTATTTCTTTTCACCCTTTTCTTTGCATTTCTTTTTAATTCTTCAACTCCTTCTTTCTCCAATTCTCATTTTCTTCTTGTTATGATCAAACCTAAGGACTTCTAAATCTAACTATTGGTAGTGTCCTTGGGTAGATCCCTCCGGCTCTGGCGGATCATAGGACGGTTATTCCTAACCTTAATCTCCTTATAACTCCATTGCCATAAAACCATTTTCAAGAAAATCTCTTGTAGTGTTTGTGAATGAAAAACATTTTGTACCACTGTGAGAGTTTTGTCTTTTAGCGTGAAATACTCCCTCCACACGTGCTTAAGTGTTAAGACAGTAAATCATGACACGGTGAGATAAGAGCGCGCACTTTTGAATTGATCGACTCAAGATAGACAATCCCCCGCGAGACACGGTTACGTTGAATAGTTAAAGAGTTACATTGTCAGCTTTTAGGTGACAACTAGCTCTGATAACAATCTTGAAGGTGTGGTCAAACCTCGAAAGGTTGTCAAACCCGTCAAAGATCATGTCTACCAAGAGTTTCTCGAATGGTACATTATACTCGGACAAGTCCTTTGCGAGACACGTTTACATCACTAGCGAACTCGCTTAAAATTATTACCCGTCCCGGACAAGTCTTTTCGAGTTACTAACAGTTAAGATCTCGTCAATTCGTTGGTTAAGTCTGTAGCCCAAAGATTCATTTGCATTACACAACATATTTCTTATCACGTATTTTTCTCCCCCTAAAAAATGGCATATAAATGTTATTTTTGAAGAAATGTTGAGAATAAATATGACCATTTTGAGTTTTGTAGGAAGATAACCACTGAGAACAACTTGTGAACAAAGATTTTAGTCAAATACTCCCCCTCAACGAGTGATATAAACGGTCGAGGTTTTGAAAATCATAAGGGGAAGTACTTGTTCTTTTGAGGAAAACCTTGAAAAGTGAAAGGTTTGATAGGTTTTTCTCAAAAGTAAGAAGCTTTAGCTCCTTTGATAGGATTGTGGCACTGAAGCGTACCACAGGGTCCTTTATTTACAAGTACGGGTTGTACACTGTTATGTGTGCACAAACCATTGTCATAATAAGTAAATCACACATCCAAAATATTGTGAAAAAGAAGCAGTTCAAGGGGTACCAGGAAGTCCATCAATGTTTCCAGGAATGCGAACTGGGCGTTGATAGCCGGCGAGAGCAATCCTGGGACGACCACCTACAAAGCTCTCCAGTGTTCTGAACTGATCCCTTCGATACAACCTTTCATCAATCATGGTGATGATTCTCTTCACATCCCGTCTTTCCTTAGAATTCCATCGCTTTTGTGACCCAATAGCTTCATGTATATCCTTCAACCTATAAGCCAATCCGTCCCTAACCTTCTTCAAAGTGTGATCCCCAAACTTCTGAAGATCTCTACACGCCATCAAGCAGTTGCGTAGTGTTTCACTAAGGTAAACCACTCCGAATGGTTGGCTGATGAGTGTGTATTGTGAAAGCTGGTTGATGTTGGGAAGATCTAGCTGAGGTGGAGTGAAGTTGACACTGTCCGATATGATTCAACCGCAAGCGGAGATCTTCTACACGTTCTTTGATGACTATGCTTCTGATGAAGATAAGCATGGACTTGATGAATTCACGTTGCACTTCAGTCGAGAATTGTCTCATGCGACCCTGTACTTTGGCAAGGTACATGTCTTCAATGTCGTTGAGAGACAAATTCTCAAAGTCCGCTTAAGAGAATGCATAATCCCTTTCGTCTTGCCTTTTGACCACAATATTCTTGAGAAAAGTGTAGTCCCATTTGGACGAAAGATCAACATGTTTGATGGCAACAATATTCTCAGTACTGAAAACTCCATGTTGAGACTTCGAACTGGCACTTCTGTAGTAGATTCTTCGGCGTTCCGGCCAATGGTGAATCCCATACATTGCATCACGGTCATACTCTTCCACTTTGTTGGAGAACATGTGGTTAGCTCTTTCCTCGATGGCTATGCAGTTAGAGTATATGGCTGCCGGGAATGGAAGTGTTAGAGATGTAGCGTATTTCCTAGAACCATCGCCACCGTGTAGAAGGAATTCCAAATCTTTGTTGAAGAAATATTGGAATGGAATCCTAGGCTGATCTAGTTGGCCAATTGTTGGTAGAGGTTTAGACCAGTCGATGTAATATGGAGGATTGTCCCGTTGAGTGAAGTCGATGTTTGCTTCTGGGTTGAGCCAATCCATATTGTTAGACATGGCTCGTGCTATATTATCAAGGTGATACTCGACTTCAATAGCACTTTCCGAGCTGTCTTTTAGCAATTGAAATGCTTCATTCTTGATTCGCTTCAACTCGGATTTCGTCATCTTTTTCACACGGAATTTTTCTTGTAAGAACTTAGCATGCTCCAATGTACGACCTTCTACCGCATCTTGACCTTCAGGTGGGTAGGGTGTACAATCAACAAGCTTCGAGAACAAGTCGAATTCGATGTTATCCTCATCCGACCATGATAAGACGTCAGTCATAGGCCTTCTTCTTCTTTTTATTTGGCCTAGAGGAATATTCGGTTTCTTGGGTGTCGGAGAGATGTGTTGTTGTTGGGGCTCAGGGATTTCCTCATCGTTACCACCCGTATACTCAAAGTGATCACCGGTTTTCGAAGTCCGTGGTGGTGTCTCGAATCCCGAGGTTTTTCGTTGAAGAGCGAGGAGGAGATCGTCTTGGTGGTGAGGTCCTTCGGGGTGGAGGTGGCATTGAGGAAGATTCACTAGAATTCTTTGAACGTTTAGGTGCAGTAATCCTTGTCACGATCATCGTCATCTCTTGGTCGTTTTGGTTGACTTGCTGATTCTTTGCATGAAGACTTGAGTTGATAGTCTAAAAGAGTCTCAAAAAACTTAGCTTCATCCGAAGTGAAGGTTCCAACTCTTTTTGACATTTGCATTACTAATTTAGTAATCAATTCAAACTGAGTAATCGATTCTTTGGCCATTGTATGTTTGACCAATGTAACGATGTTTGGAGTAAGTAGTTTGGAATATAACTCCCTTGTCACTTTAGGAATGGTGTCGAGAAGTTATTTGTGAGTGTCTTCTCTTGCCATCTTCTCCAATTCCTTTTGGAAATCTCCACTGATAAAATTTTGGACGTGTTCCCTTTTTGCATCTTTTCATTCTCGTCATGAAGATACTATATCGATCAACCAGAAAATTCTAAGACTTTCGTAGAGTATGTCTTTCTTCGACACCGCTTGACACTTTAACGATTCGAAGTCTTTGCATGAGAGATCCAAGATGCAGTTCACTTCTTCATGATCGGATGTGGATCCGGTTGTTCTTTTGATGGTGGTGGTGAAGAGTGAGAAGATGAATCGGATGGTGATGAGATATGAGGAGACTCCAGATCCTTTGGTTGCTCAGAAGTTTCCTCCTTTGAGCGTGCAGGACTATTTAGAAGAAACTTATCATATTCAATATCTTCTTCATTTCCAGAATTAGCTTTTTCATCAGCTTTATCTTTCTTGGACTTTTCAGTTTCTGGTTCTTCAATGTTGTAATCGATAGAATCTTCCACGCGCTTTTGTTGTTGCTCCAAAGTGGTTGCACCAGATCCCTTATCGGGTTGATTAACCTCATCAGGACCTGGTGAAGGTTGAACTCCACCACTCGATCCTCCGGGGCCACCCAGTTGATCCTTAGCAAATTCTTTTGCAACGTGTTGGAGTCTAATGAATTTGAACTTCCTTCTGTACTTAGTGTCCAGAGGCTCTTCATCTGAATCTTCTTCTTCTTGTTGCTCAATTACTGGAGTCTTTCCTTTTCCTTTATCTGCTGGTGGACTAGGAGGCTTAGGTACCGTTGGGGTTTCATCTTTAGCAGTTTCAGAGTAAATGATCTCTTCATCGGTCATCAGATTCTCGAGTCCTCGTCTGTTAGCTTTCGTTGCGGTTCAATCTTGGGAATAGGAATAGGAATAGCTTCCTTGGAAGGAACTCTCCTTTTGTTGACTCTCAGTGCTTGTGGCACTGCCTGCACTCCCTCGTCTGGTTTTCCTGGTAGGTGTACCAGAAGATTTATCATCTAGAAAACCAACTTTGTTCTCTTCCACAGCTTTCAGATACTTTTTGTAAGAGTTGAGCTGTTTGAGTTCGTCTGAGAGAAGGTGATCTGGCAACACAGCACCTTGTTTCTTGGTAGTTGACTCCTTAAATCTGACTGTTAGAGTGGGTTCAGTCAACATGTCATGATTTCTTTTGGGGATGTCAGGGTTGTACCCAAGGGCTCTCTGGATCAACAGTTTAGTATATCTGATGTAAGGAATTTTTGAGCCAAGATTTTTGAGGAATGTCATCATGTCAACCCAAATCAGAGCTTCAACTTCGATGTGCTTCATGTTGATTAGAGCCCAGAAGATTTGCAGTTCTACGAGCTTGGGATGCTCATAGCCGCTGTCACGACCAGAAACAGATTTTGTGATGATGATATAAAGGATTCTCCAAGGATGAGGAATGTTCTTTAGATCCACATGAGAATGCTTGATGATTACTCCTGAAGCTTCGTCGCATCCAATATCAATCAAGAATTGCGAACCGTCTCTTCAAGTAGGTGCGGCAGAGAATTCAGTTGGTATGATGTCAGGAATGAGGAGAACAACCCTTAAGTCTGTAGGAGTGATGGTGAGTTGCTTGTGATTGAGCGCCACCGCCACAAAGATTTTGACCTTTGATCATCCGCATTGTATTCCGAATTGCCGCATTTAGATCTCTGGAAGCAGGGCGAGTTGGTGAGCATGTTCTGATAGGGATGATTCTTCAGAATATCCACCGCAATGAGACAAGAAGATTCCGAGCAGGTGAGAGTCTCAAAGTCAACATGAAGATTGTTCTTTCCAATCTTCATTGGATAGCCATGAGGGAAGATATCAGCAATGGTGAGAACATTTGGTTCATCCACATTCATTTGAGCGTCCATGTCGTGATCTGAAATACATTTAGCCAACAGAACCAACATATCGAAAGACATAATGTTAGTCAACAGAAGGTTTTATTGTCTAGTTATTGAATGAGATATGCCAACGATTGTTACGAGTCCACAGTCACTTGTTTGTTCAAAAGTCCAATGTCGTCGTGATAAGTTTTGTGAGTTAGTTAACTTTAGGTTTTAAAGTTTATGTTATCACATATTTTTCACAACACATTACACATTTAAGCTTATTAGTGACATTATTGGTTTCGTGACGTTATGATTTATTTATTTACAAGTATGCACACGTAACAATTCATAATGAAGGTTTGATCAAGGCTTAGGCGTAGAAATGGTAGCTTGTGCATAAACAGGAGTTATACGTGTAGACACAAGCTTATGCGTAGGATCCTGACTTACGCATAAGAAATATTACGCGTAGGAATAGAGGGACCTTATGCGTAGAGCTTACGCGTAAGCGTATATAAAGCCTTACGCGTAAGGCTTACTCGTAAGAGTAGACCTTATGCGTAGAGGTCACTGTTTATGCATATCCTTCACAGGATACGCGTAGTCCCTTTGTAGAACCTTACGCGTAAGATTTCTCTTACGCATAACATGCTACGCGTAAGGTGATCCTTATGCGTAGATGATTAACAACCTTGATTCTGAATTTTTACGAGTAACAAACCTGAAATAAATTCATCACAACATCAATATTAATATCCTCATTCATTGTATAACAGATTTACTCATAAACACTCAATCAAACAGTTACGCGTAAAGAACCTTATGCGTAAACCTAAACCCTAATAGTTCAAAGATTACGCGTACGATTTTTAGCCACAGGAATTACACCAAAGGTTTTCTGGTGGTTTATAGATGTCATGTGAGTGTAATAACCAAGTTTTAACATCAAACTCGCAGAGAATAAAAAATACCCAAATCTTAAGAACATTAAACCGTAATCTCTAATTCTCAATCAATTAGTGTTTCTGGGTTGATTTAAATCCTAGATATCATCAATTCACCATGATAACAACATCACACAACTATCTTTTTGACCAAAAACAATCACATTTGAGAATACCCAAACCCACGCATAAACCATAGTTTTTCAAAATCAATCAATTCATGTTTCTGGGTGCGTTTTGAGTATAAGAATAGTATTAATGATGTTAAAGAAACGTTTTGACACATTTATCTTAACCTCAAACTCGTAAACAAGATTATGTGTTCATACGCATACGCGTAGAACACAAAATCGTCCATAGTTAAAAATCTAACCGTTGTTTTACAAAACGATTCAAAACCATTGTTTATAATCTTGTTAAGAACACAAAAACACTTACAGATTGTTGATCCAAAACACGGATTTGAAGATCGATTATTATGCGTAGATTATGGTTGGTGTGAGTAATAAATGTGGTGGATGAGTTAGGTGGAGAGTTTTATGAGAAATAACTTTGAGCTCTTGACAACAATGGTCCCTCCACCTTTTCTATTTTGATCCAAAGCCTTTTAACTTCCATTTTGGTTACCAAACGAAGAATATTTGGAAATAACTTTGATGACACTCCCCCTCGACTTAAGAAATAATGAAAGGTTATAAATTTTAGTTCGAGGAGTGTCAGTAAACCAGAAATATGTCCACCATTTAAAGAAACAACCGGGATTAGGTAACATGCAAGTACAGTGTTGTTTTGAAATAGTTAAAAATTTATTTTCTCCCCCTCAACACTTGATCAAAAAAAATACTGAATTTTGAAAGATTAGAGTGTTGACAGAAGAAATGTACTTGCCATGTTAAGAGAAACACAGATAGAAGAATATTTTTGTTGTTTTATCTGATTTTTTATTTTTGTATTTTGTTTTTGGAGAAAATATTTACAAAAGAGATTTTGGTGTTTGACTGGTTTTAAGAATGTTTTAAGAGTTCATCCAGTTCCTCTTGAGTCAAACACCGCATACCAATCCGGTCGACCAACTCATTAAACCTAGCAGGAGCTAAGGCTTTGGTGAGTAGATCTGCCAATTGGTATTCTGTACCCCAATAAGTATAATTCAACAAGTACCCTATTCCACGTGGTCCTTGATGAAGTGATATCGAAGATCGATGTGCTTTAACTTTGAGTGTTGAACTGAGTTGCACGAGATCGCAATAGCACTCCGATTGTCACAGTACATCGGAATTCTGTCAAATACGTAACCATAGTCTTTGAGTTGTGTTCTCATCCAAATGAATTGAGCACAACACACCGACATGGCTACATATTCTTCTTCGGTTGATGATAGCGATGTACAGTCTTGCTTCTTCGATTGCCAAGATACCAGTTTGTCACAAAGAAATTGTAGTGCTCCTGAAGTACTTTTCCGAGAGTCTAAGCAGCCTGCATGATCAGCGTCTGAAAAAGCTATTAGTTCAAAACCAGAATCCTTCGGATACCAGATCCCCAAATTAATGGTTCCCTTGATGTATCGGAGGATTCTTTTAGCCTCAAGAGGTGGGTTTCAGTTGGTCGACGATAACGGGAGCAAAGATAAATGACAAAGACAATATCAAGTCTGGCGGTCGTTAGATACATGAGAGACCCAATAATACTACGGTATTTGGTAGGGTCAACCAATTTCCCATGCAAATCGGCATCCAGCTTCTTGGTATGTGACATTAGTGTGGCATAAGTATCACAAGTATTCATTCCGAATTTGTTCAGAATTTCAAGGGCATATTTGGACTGACTCAAGAAAATACCACGGGGTGATTGATGAACTTGCAGTCCTAGAAAGAACGTAAGTTCACCCATCATGGACATTTCAAAATATTTCTTCATTAGTTTTGCAAAAGCGATTGAGTACTTTTTATGTGTTGACCCAAAAATGATGTCATCCACATAAATTTGAACAATTAAAATATGTTCCCCGTGATATTGTATGAAAAGAGTTGGGTCGACCGAACCTTTGGTAAAATTATTGGCAATGAGGAAAGATGATAACTTATCATACCATGCCCGAGGAGCTTGTTTGAGACCATACATAGCTTTGTTTAGTTTGTAGACATGGTTCGGAAGCGCGGGATCAACGAATCCTTCTGGCTAGATGACATAAAGCTGTTTTCGTTGACCATTCAGAAAATCGCGTTTTGACATCCATCTGAAAGACCGTTATGTTCTTATGAGCTGCGAACAGAAATATCGAAGCGACCTCAAGGACGAGCAACCGAGCGAATGATTCTTCAAAGTCAATACCCTCTTCCTGTCTATAACCCTTAGCCACCTGGCGTGACTTGTTTCGATAACGTTCCCTTGACATCCAATTTGTTTTTCCAAATCCATTTGAGACCAATGGACGAGACCCCTATTGGTCTTTCAACCAGTTCCCATACTTCAAGACGTTTGAATTGGTTGAGTTCTTCTTGCATGGATTCAATCCAGTTATCTTTTGTCATGGCATCCTTAATGTTTTTGTCATGTTCACCATCTGAGTGAAGACGTTGTCTCGTAACGACTGGTTGATTCGGGTTGCCAATAATATTTTCCAGAGGATGATCTTTTCTCCATCGATGTGTAGAGGGTTGATGTTGGTATACATTATGCAGATTCTGAGGATTCAAATGGCTTGTAGATGATTCCGCGACATCAGGTGCAGCAGTTTCATTATCAAACGGGTTAAAGAACGCATTTGGATCAAAATCTGCAGGTGGGGGTACTTCATTCGAACATCACATTTGGTTCTCGCGTCGTTGGAAGCGGTTTGTTCATCTGTTGTTGTAGAGTCAACTCGGTGGTGCTTCTTCAACGAAGTTGTTGTAGCAGTGTGTATCGGTATAGGAGTATTATCGGTTGAGCGGCGGAAATGCGGATACACCTGGAGCACGTTCATCAATATCATCACTGAACAACGGAGCAAAAAGTCTTTCCATTTGTTGACGAGTAAGTCGGGGCTTTGTTCAAATTGATGATGGGGTTTGGGGAAGTTTAAGAGGTTGTGACCGGTTCCAAGTTATACTCGAAGCCATTTCGAAGCTCATCAAAATTAGCATGAATCGTTTCCATAACCCCTTTGTACGATTCCAGATCCGATAACCTTTAGAATTCTCACAATATCCAATAAAGACTCCAATGTCAGCTTTAGCTTTGAGCTTTCCAAAGTCATCACGATCATTATTTGGATAACAAAGAGATCCAAAGACATGAAAGTGTTTGAGATTCGGTTTACGATTGTGGAGAAGCTCAAATGGTGTTTTGTTGTGGTGTTTTGTAATCATTGAACGGTTCTGAGTGTAGCATGCAGTTGAGACAGCTTCAGCCCACAAGTAATCTGGAAGTTTAGCATTGATTAAGATTGTTCTGGTAGCTTCCACTAACGTACGGTTTCATCTTTCAACAACTCCGTTTTGTTCTGGTGTGCGGGCAATAGATGTTTGATGCTCAATTCACACTTTCTCATAATATTCCCGAAGAGTTTGATTTACAAATTCAGTTCCTTTGTCTTCGAATTTGTCGACGGTGTTCCGGAGCTGAATTTGAATTTTCGTGAGAAAGGTGATGATCATCTGTGGAGCATGGTCTTTACTTCGAAGAAAATAAACCCAAGTCCATCTTGAGTAGTCATCAACAATTACCAAGATGTAGTGTTTGCCATTAATCGTCTGCACGTGCATCGGGCCACACAAATCCATTTGAAGAAGATGAAGCACATCTTTGAGAGCGTGCTCCACCTTTGAAGGAAAATGAGCACGAGTTCTTTTCCCTTGTTCACAAGCTGAGCATAGGTGATATTTAGAATACCTGAATCGTGGGAGACCTTCAACAAGTTTGTGTCGAGCAAGGTTGGTTATGGTTTGAAAGTTTAGATGTGATAGACGACGGTGCCATAGCCAAGATTTTGTAGATGTAGCCTTTGAGAGTAAACAAATGGGAGATGAAGTGATCATGTCTTGCATGGAGATAGTGTAGAGACTGGATGAGCGTTGGCTAGACATAAGATCATTTCCTTGAAGATCACGAATGAAACAAGTTTTCTCCCTGAAAGCTACTTCCAAGTCTCCATCACAAAATTGACCAACTGAGAATAGATTGTGACCGAGGCCTTCCACATAATAAACCCTGCTAATTTCGATGTTGCCATTAATGTAATCTGCGTAGCCCATGATAGGCTGAAGTGATCATTCGAATCGACATGCCAATGAACTTTGAAACAAAGATTGATAACAGTTTAAGGTTGCCTGTCATGTGTCGGGAACATCCGCTATCAAAAATCCAGAGGATGATCTCGTATCACCGCATTAGACACAGGGCGACACAGATAGAATAGAAGTAGATGTGGAACCCGAATTGTTAGAGGGTTCCTCAGTAGTTATAGTTGAAATACACACATCAATGATTTTAGGCATCCATTTAAATCCTAGTGTATTATGTAACCATTTCTGCCATCTCCAACTAGTCTTAGCTTTAGTCTTAGTGAATGTGCTAGGTGGTACAACAATCCTTGCAGGTGATACTGGAACTACAGGGACATCAAATCATTTCTTAGAATCTAAAGAAGGCGGTTTACCAAGCACAAATTTAGAAGCATTAGTGGGCCTAGAGGTATTCCGAATCTTAGGATTCCGTAAACGTGACAAGATAGCCTTAGAAACACCTTTATCATGACAATCAGAACGCATACTTTTACGACAAATAACACAAGATGCATCAGACTGAATATCAAAAGTACTTAAAGGTTCAACATTAGTTACAACACTTTTTCCATTACATTTTCCAGACGCAATATCTAAAGTGGGTGCAACTGGAGTCTTATTCAAAGTCCTACAGTGTTCTTCTACTTCAACATTCTTTATTTGTCTTTTCTTAGGTCGCAACTTCCTATTCTTCCTTGTATTGCTCCTAGGCTGTGAAGTGCGGACATTTGGAAAAGAGGCAACTAGTCCTGTTTCAGTAGAGGGAAGCACATTAGTAACTTGTGTTTTGTCAGTAGGTATTCTGGGGACATGATTGCTAAGTGTTACAGGTGCAACTCTCTTAATGATGCTAGGCTGAACTTGTTCATACTTTCCTAACATTTCCCTTAACTTAAAAATAGATGATTTTCAGAACGAAGATTTCCAGCAAAATTCATGACTTCTTTAGTGTATGCAAGATAATGATCAAGTTCGTTGGATGCTTCATCACGAGTCTGTTTGAGTAAATCAAATATGACACCATATTCCTTTTTAACTTTTGCAAGTTCTTGTTCATATTTTGAGATTTGACACTTGAAAGACACGTTTTAATCATCCAGTTGCTCAATTTTTGGATCAGAAGATTTTGCACGAATCGGGCGATTTTGTTTTGAAAAACAAGTTGTTGATCGTGAATATCTTTTTGACACCAATTAAGATGACGTATTGCAGTTGAAAGCTCGTTTGACAATCGCTCATTATCAATTTTAAAGACTCGAACGAAACACATTATCCGTATTTTCAACAGTTTCAACAGAATCAACAAGTATCGGCGAGATATAGAATCGATGCATATGCCAAAGAATGCAATAACACAACATTATAGATATCAGGACAGATAACATCTTCCAAGAGTCGATCAACATCTTTTCTCAATAATTTCTTTTTGCGTTTAGAATTTGAAATCGATGTTTTGTTTTCAAAACTGCTTTTCATGAGACCAAGTTCCTTGTGAAAATCCCTTTCCCAATATAGTGTACAGTTTTTCAAATTTTTGACATGGGGTAAAATTTGTTTCTGAAAAATATCTCGTTGTTCTCGTGCCAATGGCGAGGTAAAATGTTCAACTTTTATTTCCGAATGAAATTCAATCGCACGTTCCAAAAGTTTGATGTCAGATAAGAAAGTGTCGAAATATTTGATAACACGACAACTTTCGGCTTTTGTTTTTACTTCACTAAGTGAGGGTAAAGGACCATTAATTTGTACACCATTGTGTTGGGAACTAACTTAAACTGGTGTGACAACCAAAGGTGTGTTTGAAGTATCTTGTTGTGTGACAAAAGTTACTGCTTTTGAATAGTTAAATGGTTTGTTATAAACAACATTTTCCATTTTTGACCGACTCTCGTCATCTGCATCTAATTCCTCCATCCGATTATATTCAACAACAGTCATAATTGAATCATCAATTCTATGTTCGCACGTAAACTTCGGATTTGGTTTGAATGCTCGTTTGAAAACTTGGGTTTGTAATCAAAGAAGAATCGGACCATATCCATTTGGGTTTGGTTTAAAAGTAAACTTTTGAATCGTTGTGATTGACTCACCATGTTTATAAACAACATTTTGAAACTCTTTGATTTTGTTTTGTAAGTCGACAATTTCATCAAGATAGTTATCTATTCGTTTCGTGGAATGCTTTTTGTACTCAGAGAACTGTTTTTGACAAGTTAACAACTCAGACTTGGCTTTTTGAGTTTCCAAAGTAAGAGTGTTAAGTTTTTGTTTATGTTCATGTTTCATTTGTTCTATTTGAGACAACAAAACATTCTTCGATGACTAGATCACGTATCTCTCGTTCTAAAGCTTTTTCGTTTTGATGAGACTTAGCAAAAGCAACTTCAAAACCTTTTTCCCGTTTTTCTTGAATTTTAAAAGCGTTGAGTTGTCGATTTAAGCAATCGTTATCCCTGGTTAATAGTGCATTTTGAGCTTTTAATTTTATATTATCATTATGATAACGTTCCACTCGGGATTGTTGGTCTTTAACTAAGGTCCGGAGCTCAAATTCTGGATCAAACATAGAATCATTTTGTTCAACGTGAGTCTCAATATGGTCATTGTTTAGATCCTCAAATATAACCACGGAGTCAACTTGATCATCAATGGTAATCATAAGGTCATCTTGATCATCAAAGATAGCTACGGGGTCTAGTTGATGATCATTAGAATGAGATGTAGAAGGCTCATGTTGAACACTCTGATCTATGTCAGATGCAGATGTTGGCGGAGATATCAGTTCATTAATTATAATTGTTTGTTCAGTACACTGAGACAAGCGTCGATGTCATACACGGGCCTGTGTCACTCATGTGTAGAGCTTGCATTTGTGCCATCAACATCATTGCTGCATTAGCCTGCAAGTCCTCCATATCATCATCGAACCATCTTCCATAAAGCTCCGTTCCTTGTTGGTAAGAGTTCCACCAGCTTCATCCTTAAGAGCCAAGAGCAAAGCCTCTTTGAAATAAGCATTACCTCTTGTCCTTGGTTTAGGACATGCATTAGCCAGATGACCCTTCTCATTAAAGTTATAGCATCGAAGACCATTAACCCCATTCTGAGCATTCCCTTGTTCAACCACTTGAGCCCTTTGCTGCTGCGGAGCACCTATGTTATTCCTTCCCATAGCATTGAACCCTTGACCACCTCCCATCTGACGACCATAACCATGATTTTGAATTTCAACGCGTCCATTGTTCACAACAGCCTGATTTCTTGTATTAGATGAGGAACGAATGCGATTGTTGGATTTGTTTATATAACGGCCTAATGCTTTAGCAATCATAACAAATCCTTGTTGCAATTCATCGAAGGCATCGGAGTCCTCATCAGCTTCACTGTAAAGAGCTTGAGCAGTGTTGTTGTTGTATGGAACCAATTGATTATGTTGAGGTTGTTGCTTTGTGGACGGATCGAAGGTTTGATGGTTGCAGTTGTTAGAGGAGTGGGTTGAGGAGCTTGTTGAGGAGGACTATTTGTTTGAGCCCACAAAGCAAGTTGTTGATTGTCTGGAAGTGATGGTGAAACAGTTTGACTACGGAGAATCCTTTCCTTATCAACTTCTTTTGGTGAGGCTTCAGATAGTCGTACAACAATCCGTAGGTAGCATGATGCATATCTTTAGCTTGACGGAGAAAAATGACATACTTCTCCCATTCCGGACCAAGACTACTTAGGAACTTTGTGTTGACAGCAATTCGTGGCATGATGATATTGTGTTTGTCCAAATCATTAATGATGTCTGAAAAGCGATGATGATAAGATTCTAATGACTCTCCTGGTTCAATCATGAAGTGTTCATAAGTCAAGTAGATTTTGGATTCCATATCTTCCTGATTGAGTGTTGTGCCTTGTATAAGAGGATGAATTTGTTCCCACATTGCTTTTGCAATCTTTTGAGCATCAACACTTAGAAGGATTGGATTGGGTAATCCTAAAAGGATGTATTGCATTGCAAGTTCTTCGGCTTCAAAGTGTATAAGTTGATCACCCGTGAGGTCTGCAACATTTGCAATGTTGGTGACATCATCTCTTGGTGGAACAACATTAGGATCTCTGGGTGTAACGATAGTAGGCATCTGAAATGGACCTTCCATAATGACCTTCTTTAGAAACTTTCCATGTGAATTCTTCAGATCACAAAACCTAAAGAACCTTATCACCCATTGATTGTAATTACCGGGAGTGAGCATTGGAGGTCTATCAAGTGAGCCAGCTTCATGAATTGATTGTTGGCTGCTTAAGGCTTCACACATCTTGCCAAACCATGCCGGTTCCTTCATAGTATTCCTGGATTGATTGTAGAAGTTTGTGTAAGGTTGTACTTGAAGACTTGGTGGTGGTTGAACCATTAGAGGTTGTGGAATTGCTGCAAGTTGTGGAGTATGTTGTTGATTAAATTGCTGTTGATAAATCTGTTGTTGACGATTAAATTGTTGATGTTGTTGACTTAGTTGTTGTTGTTGTTGTTGAGGATAAGTGTAAGGGAAGTAGCTAGAGTATGGTGGTTGTGACATGTTGAAAACTTGTGTTGTTAAATGGATCTTTGTAGTCGAATGAACCGTTGTTGATGAAGTATCCTTAGGCGTAGAAATCACATAAAAGCCAAGTACCACTTAAGCGTAAAAACACCAAAGATACGCGTAACAACAATAGTTACGCGTAGGATTAGCTTACGCGTAAGTAATGAGAAAGCACTAAAGTTATGCGTAAACAAGAAGTTAGGCGTAGAAAACTTAGGCGTAGGATTAAATTATGCGTAAGACAGGGCTTAGGCGTAAGATGAATCTTATGCGTAAAGAGTCTACGCGTAAGCTTATGCTTATGCGTAAGTTTAGGGTTTTTCCCAAATGATCTTTTACACTATCACAGTCCAAAAGATATCCAAAGTCGACGTGTTTTCAGGCTTATCCAAGCAAGAAACCACGGAGTAAACCTCGAAACTGAAGATCAAACCAAAGAACAAGTTACGCGTAAGTTTAGGGTTTCACTTACGCGTAAGATTTAGCCAAAAATGATTTCTTCCAACCGATGTTTCCAAACCAGATTTTAGTGATGAAATAGCTTCAATATCACCAAAATAACACAAAAGTGTGAAACTTGATGAACCAAAGCTTAAAAACCACGTTACGCATAGGAATAAACCCACGTACAAAATCAAGCAAGAAAACGATGATCCACGCGTAAAGGTTGAAACTTTTTGCCAAAAACTGTTATTTTAACACCTTAAAACGTTTAAAGTACAAGAATCTTGGATTAAAAAGTGTAAAAAATGAGTTTTTAAGCGAACCAAAGTATCATGTGTTGTTACGCGTAAGACCGAAACTCACATAAGCAACAAACATGATTCACCCAACTATTTGGCGATGAATACCACTGTTAGGTCACTAAGTTTACAACACAAGTATCAATAGAAGAAATAAGATGAAGAGATAGATCGGTTGAACAATATCCAAACACACACACACGATAATATTGAATGGTTAGGCGTAGAGATGTGAATGAGAGAATAAATTGAACAACCAACCCTCAAGTGAGGGTTATTACAAGGTATTTATAGGAAGGGGAGCTAGGGAAACACTCCTACTCCCTTCCTTTCCTTAATGGACATGGGCCTAAGCTCATGGGCCTTCTACATAAGCTTAAGCTAATAACAAACATAAATGCCATAATTAAGATAACTATTACATATGAATCACTAACACTTGATATTGGTTTAGGAGTGATTCCAACAAACTCTAAATGAAACGTTTTGAGAATTTATCATTCGATTAATTTTAAATATCAGAGTTACAAACGAGAGGTCCTAAGTGTTAAGTTACATAAACATATTTACAAAGTTATCGAAGGATAAAATATGATGCATCCCAGTCTTCAAAACATGTTGTGCGACTCTAATGCTCCAATCCAAAGTTATGCTATACGAACCTGAGAAAATACATGCTATAAGTGTCAACACAAATGTTGGTGAGTTCATAGGTTTAATGTAAATAAGATGAAAACCTTTTAAAGTAAACCTCACGACAAGTGTATGTTTACCTAAAACTATCTTATGAAACAATCTTGATCACAACTTATAGACCAGTTAGATAATAACATAAATCATGAATTTCTAACTTCTTCTCAATTATACATAATACTAAAAATAATCAAACCGACTAAAGAAAATTTATCACTTTTTTATATTTACATAGATAGACAATAAAGAATGAAAAGTTGTGGTAAAAAATCGCGAATTTTTAATGGCCACCAATCTAATTGCAATTAAGCACCGAAAAATATCTAAAGCTCCTCAACGGATGGGAACTCCTATTCTGACTAGTTTTGGAATCTCTAAGCGGAATTTTCAGTCATCTATCCTTTATCTTTCCCAAGCGAGTGAAGAAAGAGTGGATGTTTTGAACTTGATATCAAGAGCATAAACCGTAGCCTAAAACTGCAACAATTTAACCAAATCAAGTAAAAAAAAAACATAGATGCATTTCCTAACACCACATGCAATACATCATATATACAAAATCTTATACACTTAGAACATCATCAAACTTACACAAATCAACAACAACAAAAAACATGAGCATAATAAAGGTCAAAGAACATAAATCAAAGCTTCAAGTTGGACCTATCTAATACAATTAGGTAAAAAAAGAAAAAAACCCTGGAAACAAGTCCATACACCACATGCAATACACCCTTTCAAAAATCTTACACACTCAAAACATAATCAAACTTGAACGAATCATCGTCAACAAAAAACATATCCTTAATTTGTGACCTCCCATCAATGATACAACCGCTAATATAGTTTATTTAACACCACCAAAAATCTTGAAAATAGAAATCTGGAAGAAGCACTTCTATCTCAATATTTTAAACTTCAAAACCACCAAACAACCATCACTCCTTCATATCTAACCCAACCTATGTGTGTATATTTAGGGTGAGACACATATGCACAAAAAGATATGGATCTTGCATTTGTTCTGATAACATCAAATAGTCTTGATATTTTAGTGTCAGTTTCCCCCTAAAATGCTTACTATTTGTGTAGTTTTGCATGAATATATACACTTATTACTTACTATTTTATTTCAGGGTATAAACGAGCATTGGAACGAAGAAACACGGATTTGGAAGGAAAACTAACAGAGTTATACAAGAGCTTGCTAACCAGAAGGAGGTTACGGCGTAGAAGGAAGTTACAACCTACGTCGTAACAAGGATTATCACTAGAAGACCAAAGTAAATGTTGCTCAAGATTAAGGCGTAACTCCATCAACATGGTTACACTGTAGAAATCCAAATACTTATTCAAAATTCAGTGATCAAGAAGGTCGTGCCGTAACCTAATCACATGGTTACGGCACATAAGTGATGAATATTTTTAGCCAATCTCAAAGTGAGGCCGTAGAATATTATTTAATGATAAAATTTTCCAGTTATATGGGGGTTACAACGTAACCCTTTACTTAAGGTTACGTCGTAACTATGTCGAGGCTATAAATACAAGCCCCAAATCTGCATTATACATTATTCTTTCACCACAACAAAAGGAGAGACGATTTAGGGTTTTAGAAAGGACGAATTTTAGAAGCTTCAAACCACTTTCTAAGGGGGAAATCATTCCATTAATTCAATAGCTTTAGCTTCATATCAAGTATTTGTATGGTATCGAATGTCTTCTTTCAATATGATTAATAACGATATTTTTGCTGCATTATTTAATATGAGAGGCTAAACACTTCATGTATTAGCCTAGTTATGAATTTATCAATGCTATGATTTGTGTTTCCCGTTTACTTATTGCTTTATGTGTTTATCTTTCTAGCCTATCATTGATTCCCGTGTTTAGGTAGTATTGAAGATAGGTAGTACCCAATATACTATTTAGTATTTACCATAGAAAGCTAGTGTGCTAGGTTGCGAGGGGTGTGTAAGAATTTACCATAGGACTACCATCTCCCTTGTGTAAGAATTGACCATAGGACTACATACACTAGTAGAGATGCTTAAGAAATATGGGAACCTTGAGTGGACCAAACCTTGGTTTAGTGTTTAAAGCACTAATGGTGTGTTCTTTAATTTTTTTATACAAATAAAAAATAAGGGATAAAAGAATAAAGTAAAGGTGATTGATGGGTTTTTTGCCTCAAATCTTTCATCTCATTTATAGGATGAAAGCTGATGAAAGAGAAACAAGTAAATATAAAAAATTATCTATTGTCGAATATACCCTCAAAAATACTACAACTGTTTCTTCCATGATTCCATCATTCATTTTGTGGTACAAAAAGCTTTCTAAATTATGCAGTCAAAAATTCTACCATTACATTTATTATGCAATTTAGTCAACTATGATGTTTACTGTAAAAAGTTATTGCAAGATTGAATTGGTAGGTGTCTTAAAATCTTTTTAACTTTTAAAAATCGAACAAAAAAAATGCTTATAGGTTTTGGAATTCGAGTAAAGATCGTAAGATTTTTGTTCTTTGAGTGATTTTCTTTTGTTTTTGTGATTTTTTTCTTTTAACACTTTGTTGTAGATCTGGGTTGATGTAGAAGTGCAAACATGTTCATACATTTTAGTGATGGATAAAAGGGTAAGATGGTAAATGTGTTAATATTTCTTTATTTTATCTTCAATCAAGGACATGAAAATTGGATTAAAGAACACAAAATAATGTATAGTCTTTCTTTACTTTTCTTTACCTCTGTATGATATTGGATTTCACAAACACATCATAACATAATAATATTCGGCGTATGGTTTAAGCGTTTAGAGAGAGAAAGTAGGATGTGAGCCTTTCTAGAGAGAGAAGGTGAAAGAAAACATGGAAGGTTAGATTAGAATGAAAGGTCCAACCCTCTACCTTGGGAGGTAGAGGGTATTTATAGTTACAAACTAAACGTCCTCCTTCGGACTGTGGATCAGGCATACAGTGGGTAAAGACCCATCCTTCCTCCACGGTGTTGCACTAAGCTAAGTAACTAACTAAATAACTAGTAAATAACGTAATGTCTACGAGCTAACTTATGCTAGATTATATTTGGGGTGACCGACTCTTCACTATGGAATTTCTAATTCCTAACAATCCCCCCCTAAGGGAGGTCACCCCATGTTTTACATTTCGAATCCTAGCATTCTATTATATCTTCAGTCTTGAGCTCGTAGACTTCAATTCTTCACTTCCGCAATCTTTGTGCTTTAGTAGTGACTCTTCATAGTCCGAATGCTTTGTACTTTAAGTGGAGGTCTTTGAACTGATCCACATCTTGATGATCTTTAAGCTTTCTTTGAGATCATCATCCACAGTAAATCTCTGGATCACCCTTTATTGTGTTGCCATCATGTGAAGTTGTGACTTTTGGACCGACATGCTCACACTTTCAGGATCATGACATCTTTCCATCAGAGTAGCGGAAGCTTTACCGGTTCATGATATTTGCAGCAGCGTAGCAGAAGCATAGTATAAAAATATCAGAACCCGGTTATGTAGATATGCACCAGTCATGATTTCTTCAATTAAGTGTGGATGATGTGAGCATGCGGCTTTGGATTGACTCCTCAATTCTGATCAGCTGCAACCGTCCAAATGTACCTGCAAACAACAGTTAGCAATAAAACACATGAAAGTGTCTTTGATCACTTTCGTTGAATTGAGGTACACGGCCCGCGGTTCCCGTTGATCATAGCATAAGTACGCCTGTGATCAGGTATAATTCGAAGAATCTCCTTGACAGGTTTCGCAATGTTCTAGCTGTTCTCAAACCGAACGTCTCAAAGAAGACAACACGGAGTGAGTGAACCAGCGAATTGAGATTCCCTGATTGATGAAAAATTGATTTGAAAACAATCGCGCATTTCTTAGAAGAAAGAGTTTTGCAATACGACGAAGGTTTTATGAGAAAAATCAATCTTCAAACAAAAATACTTTTTGTATTTGAAAAGAATACACATTCGATGTGCTAGAGAAAAGAAGAGATTCGCACATCGAACGGTTTTTCCAAAAGCATTTTTTCAATCAGAGATTGTTTTTGTGTTTGAAAACATGAGTACACATTCGACGTGCTAGAGAAAAGAAGGTTTGCACATCGAACGGTTTTTCTAAAAGTATTCGTCAATTCCAATCCTGGACCAAGGTTGATAAAAGAATGAATCGCCCCATCGTTTCTATCCAGTTGTCACAAGCTTGATCTTTTGCAAGATTTCACATGTCACCAACCAAGAGCTTGTTTGATGTTGGCTCTAGAAGGATTTCCATCTTCATCGTGAATATTTTCATATCACTCGGATGTTCTGGCAATACCACAAAGATAATGCGTAGGACTCTTAATATATACTCACTTTCCACATTGTGTGAAACAGCAAGTCTTCATTAATTTGTGTCCTAATGAGATATTGTGGATGATATCTTGGCTCTAGACTCAATTGTGCACATTTGGTTCCTATGCCGGATACTAGGGAGAGGGTCTCCTTCTTCAATACCAACAATCTCTAAGAGAAAGTCGATAGATTATGTAGGTTCCCCGTGAGAATGAAACAAGTCCTTTTAAGAGGAACTTGAGTAGCTTGGGAAGTTTAGTGCAGTGCCTCACTGGGTCCATGACGTCTTGTCTTCAATACCAGTGTTACATTAGTAAACACCAGTAGCATATGTATTGAACCCGGTTACTGCCCTAAGGTTGAATTATTGGAGGGCTATTTCTTTTCACTCTTTTTCCATTCATTTCTTTTTCATTCTTCAACCCCTTCAGTGCTTACCGAGACTTCATAACTAGAACCTTGTTGGGTTTATTCTAGTTCTAGCTCAATCTCAGTCCGCACTCTTCCCAATTCTCATTTTTCTCCTTTTTTCATCATACCTAAGGACTCTACACTATCTAGTGGATTGTCCCTGGGTAGATCCCTCCGGTTCTGGCGGATCGTGGGAACAAATACCTAACCTAACCATCCTTATAACACCATGCATAAAGTAAAATGGTCGGTCTTTTGGTACAGTTCATTCCTTCTCGAGACCAATTGAAAAATCATTTGCAAAATCAATCAAGGTACTTGTGATACGAGATTAAAGCATTTTGTACCTTAATAGTTTTGATCATTTAGAAAACCTCCCCCTCAACATGTGCATATGATTTAGAAATTGTTTAGCACATGGAGGCAAGAGAACTTTGAAATATTTTCTTTGATCACAATTTTCATAGAAAAAGCCATTTGATTTTCTTGGTAAAATTCTCCCCCTCAATATGTGCATAGGATATTTGAAATCATTTTATCACATAGAGGAAAGAGTTCATTTGAAGTACATCCACGATTATATTGCCATACAGAAAACTATTAGAAAATCAATCAAGGTACTTTATGTTGAAACATATAAATTTTTTGTACCTTGAAAGTTTATTTTCTTTTTGAAATGCTCCCCCTCCATATATGCTTCGAGATTCGAAAGCATTTAGCACATATGAGAGAGCAGCCTGCACATTTGAATCAAACAATCACCTTTTATCAAATTTCATATTAAATCACAAATTCTCCCCCGATCAAAAATATCAAACCCTTTGAGATTTTGGATCCCAAGTGATTTTATAAGGTTTAGAAAACATGGGAGAAAATGTGGCCAGGTTTAAATACTCATCTTGTTTTTGGATAAATCCTCCTCCACAACATGTGCATTGTGTATTTGAAATCGTTTGGCACATGGAGGCAGGAGTGCCTATGAAGGACTAAAACCGATTCCATTAAAACAGATTTGAGATTTAAATCACGATCTCTCCCCCGATCAAAAATTTCAAACCTTTTGAGATTTGTGATCCCAATTCGTTTTAAATCATTTAAAAGATTTTGGGGAAACACGTGGCAAAATTTAATTTTGAAAAATGACTGATAAGGAACAGTTTTTCGGCATTAAAGATTGTTAGTGTCAGGTATGAAAGTTTTTAAGAGATCTTTAAGTAAAATAAAAAAATTTCACAATCAAACAAGAACAGAAAAAATTTCATTTTGTAAGATCTTGATTCTAATGAAAAAATCATACCATGACATAACATTAAATCTTTAGATCACCACTTATTTTGTACAAAACGGACTTTTTGATGAAATATCGTTTGAACATATTTAATTTGAATCACTCTCCTCCTCAATCGATGACCGTAGTCGATGATTGAGTGACTTAAGTTTTGATAAAAAAGAAGTCCGGTGATTTCTAAAATTAAGACCAATTTATTTTCAAAACAATATTTTTCCATTTTCAAAACAATATTTTCAAATTTGTTTTAAGAAAAATGGTATCATCCACTACTTTTCCTGCACAAGATACGTTAGGTGGTTGAGAAGCTTATGTTGTTGCTGTAGGGCTTGGAGGAAAAACCGTCTGCTGATGCAGTGAGACTTCTTACATTGCATTTTACATGCCAACACTCCATAGAAGTCCAATTAAGCTCCGTTTTTTCATTTGTCAACCGAAGATATAGTTACCCTTTCTTTTCGGCATCCAATCATCTTCAATTGTGGGATCCGGATCGGGAACATTCTTATATAACAATATACATGCATATGTTAGTGAACACACATACAAATATATGGTGGTCGACATCACCCAAACAGCAATCGACTAATAAAAGTCAATTTAACATATTAATCAGATCATATAAGGCATGAGAATAATGTGTTCATCAAACTCTAATAATTTAATCCTGACAATCATATCCTAGGCACCTAGTCCTTCAACGTAGGTTAACATCATTTTGCAGTTAAGCATTTAGGATAATTAGATAAGTCCGATAGATGATATAAATTTGAAAACATTCTCCCCCTCAATCAATGACTCATTTTCTGAAAATTTTAAAAGCGCTGAAGTCATTGATTGAGTTTGCAAATTTTATAAAAACACTGAATCTGATTGTTTTTATAGCAACTCATTTACCACCATTTTGTTAAAAAAAATATTTTTCTGAAGAATTTTTTGAAGGAAAAATATTTGAGTAGGTACAGCAGTCCTTCGACATACTTTCCTTATTTTGTATTTAGGATAAGTGCACGAAATATTTGAAAATTGTTTAAGCGTAGCACTTTCCTTCTTTGAAGAGCGGGTTGCTATCTGAAATAATAGCAAACCATGGTTTAAGCAAGGGTTACAGTCTGAAATAACTGTAAGCCATCATTTGAAGCCCGGGTTACAGTCTGAAATAACTGTAAGCCATAGTTTGAGACATGTTTTGAAAAGAATATTTACACCTCCTGCTCGAACTTCATCTATGGTCCCGTGCCATTATTGAATAACATTTCTACGACCGCAGATGTTATCGATACCAGAAGACATGTCTTGAGAGAACATATTTTTGGAATTTTTAAATTTTCTGATTTTTATGGGTTTTTGAAATTTTATATTTTTCTATTTTGATTTTGTTGGTTTTCTATTTTTGTATTTTGCTTTTTGATAGATATATACACATATAGTTTAGATGATATAGTTAAAGAAAATGATGATACGAGTACCGGGATAAGGATATCAAGCAGCCTCGTTGTAGAAGATAGAATCATCATCTCTTAAACATTCACCACCAAAGCTTCCAAGGCTCTTGAATCGAAGAGAGAAATTGAACCATTTGAAAGTGAGACTTTGGTAGCTTCCCCCCAAACCGAAAATCCTATAGACCATTTCCCCAAGAAGTAGAAATGAATAAGAACGGTCTCATTGATTGAAGCTCAGCAACCCGAAGAATCACGAGAACAACGAAGTAACAAGTTGAAACATTGATCGACTCAGTGGTTATCAAATCCGGAATAACTGATTAAGTCCGATCACATGAACCTGTTGTGCATCCCTGATGTACACATTACTCTTCGAGATTGACCAGTTGTCTATTCAGGGGAACAATATATCAACATCTTCATTTTACCAAGTGCATTCCAGTTATCTTCCATATAACCAATCAGCCTATAATGTACACAAGTACCCACCCAGAGTAGAGACAACGACATCACAGTAACTGGTTGGATCACTGATCTTCTCTGCGGATATCAACTCGGGAATAACTGATTAAGCTCGATCATGTGAACATGTTGTGCATCCCTGATGTACACATATCTCTCCCCTGATGGTTGCGATCTCATAAAGGAATCATCATTACATTGTGTACATGAAGCAAATGACTGGAAGCACTACCATAAACCATATAGAAGATGTCGATAAGCAATATCATCTCACGCTCCAAATATTCTTCTCATATTTCTTCCTACTGAAAGCTGAGTTAACACATACCAAAAGTATCCAGAGACCACTTTTGTAAAACCCTAAAATTTCAAACGTGTGAAAAGACCATTTTGCCCTTCAAGCTTAAAATTTGTAAAATATGTATATTAAGTCAACCTCGTCAACTACGTTTATAACCTAACTAAGAAATAATAACTTGTACAAGATAAAAAAAATAAAAATAAAAATGACTTACACTTATATAACACATTAAGAAGTTACTTGAACCATTGCATGTAGAACTTTACTAACACATTTGAACTAAATAAAATTAACATAATGGTAATTAAAGTAAATTGGTTAGCATTGATGGAGTCAATGATTTTCCCTTCAAATTCGGTACAAATAAACGCCCTCCCCTCCCCAATTTCAGCAAGTATCTTGACCATATCACATTTTTTTATTTTTTCATTTACTCTCCTAATAACTACTATTCTCTCTACCCAAAATAAAATCACAAAATAAAACCCTATTCCTCCTAAACTAAAGTGACGGCAAATAACAAAACCAACCACCTCCATTATTTTTCTGTCGATCTAAAGGCTCCAAGAAAAGGTGTCGAAGGTTCCTTGCAAGGCTGCTAAATTCACGTGTTTATTACAAGGGTAGATTGGTTTCGAGTGTGGGTTGTTGATGCTGCTGCTGTTGTAATTCCTAGGGCTCAAGGAGGGTTTGATTCGCTTGGTTTTGGGTCATTGTTTTCCTTTCCTCTTCACGCTACAAGGTAACGCTATCACCTCGTTTTCTTTTGTTGTTTTTCTGAATCTAGTCTTGGTCTATGTTCAGCCATGCGCCTGTTTTTTTTTACACCAATAAAACATGTCTCATAAACAATAAAACTAAACTAAGACTAACCAAGTTCTAAACTGCATAAAATCATGAATCTACATTAAAAGAAAAGGGATGGGTCATGATCGTGTGTGGGTCTGATGTGGTTTCATGGGTAATATTAATATTGGCTTTTCAACTCAACGTGTGGTATTGTTGTCAAGGGATGGTATGGTATGATTTTATGAGAGTGCATGCATTGTATGGGTTACATGAGTTGTTATACAGTAGGAGTATACATATGCATGTATAGCATAGTATTGTGGTCTCGTGTTCATGCTGCTGCCTTGTTCAATCCCTCGCACCACCTTTATTTTTGTCTCGCCTTCCATGCTTAGCCTTGATTGTCTCGCTCAACTACTGCCTCGCCAAACCACTCACTCACTTCCATAATTGTCTCTACAAACGGTGTCGCGGTAGGAGTCTACTACCGATATGTTATGGGGTAACTGAGGTTCCATTAAATAAATATGATCCGTATATGTTTTTGGTTTATTTTGAGTTCGATTCGGGTTTAATTATATCTCGTTGAATCTTGATGTTTTATACGTTCAGCCGTGTTTGTATTTTCGGTTTCGATCATCCTCGTCTAGCATATCTTGGAACTGGTATGAACAAAACTATAAGATATACAAAAATATAAGTCTTGAACATGCATCAACAATAGATGAATGTATAACGCTTACTGACTTGAGATATGAACATGGGTCTTGCGTCTAAAATAAAGTAAATCTTGATAAAATACATTTAGAAGATTAGACCATGTGATATATCGTTAGAAGCATGTGATATGCAAAAATAAAGTTTACTAATTGAGTACACAAGCACTACTAACTCAAATATATTATAGTAAGAACATTATCATATGACAAATGATAACGTCGGATAGAGTAGTCACTTATGTATCACTAAATAATAAATCATTATAAATTAGGTGTAGATTCTTTGAAGGAGGGTGACTTGATCGAGTGTCTTTTCATTGGCGTTAAGGTACGAGATATTCTGACCTTTCTCATAAGGTTTCTCATGATCTCTTTGCATCTTTGATCTCTTGCCATATTGATATTGAACCTTTGCTTTGCTATTGAACCTTTGATATTGACCTTTGCTATTGAACCCTTGATATTGATCCTTTGCTATTTGAACCTTTGATAATTGAACCATTGATATTGGACTATTGATTTGATTTGTGAACTGCTAATATTGGACCTTTGATATTGATTGAACTCTATACTATATACTTTGACACATCGAGTTGATACCCGAGCCATTAACTAGGCATTGGGGTTCCATGTCCGTGTCATTGATGCACCAATGGCATGACTCAGTGTGGATGAGTGATGTTCCACACCGTCCCCATATTTGTATTGATTATCGCTTGAGATATATTGTATGGCCACTATTTGTTTTGCAGTATGGATGCATCCTAGATTTGTTTTGATTTGTATTTGATATGATATGATTTGTTTTGGTGATGCGGTGAGTGTGTGCAATACACCCTCACATTTGGGAGCTAGCTACTCCAATTCTTGAGGTCTCCCTCATATTGGTTTGGTATTCCGGGTCACCCCTCCCGAATACAATGGTTACTATTGGTTACTTGGCTGCTATTGCCACTATTGATATGGTTTGTTTTGTTGGCTCGGGGTAGATTTCTGATAACCCTTACACTTTCGATATACCTATATTGTACCTTCTACATTTCCCCAACGCACCATATTCGGTGTACCCTTATATGACTCACTCTATTACCAAGATATATATGTTCCATTGCTTTGATCTGTTACACTCTCATTCCGTTACTTCAGACTATCGTTCCATTAACGTAATGGATTATTATATGCTTATTGAATTTGATTATGCTATTCATGTTTTATGTGACTACTGATTATCCTGCTATGATGTGATTTCTATGCGGTTATCTGAGTTACCTGTTTTTTTATCTGATGATAGGTGATCTCACTGTTATGTGACCTCTGTATTGTCTGGTGATCATGCTAATGTGTAATCGTTAGTTTTGTCTGTTTATCATGTGTACTACGTTCAGTTGATCTCGTGGACTATGACTATCCATTGTATCCTTATATGCTTATTGTTGACCTGCCATGTTTACATTCTGTCTATGCTTCGGGTTGATTTGGGCAAATGGTTCAACTTATGACGTCTGGCTTGTTAATTTGTTTAGTTGCCCTGCTATGTCTTTAATTCATTTAATCTTTATACTGTATTCCTATTTATTACGTGTAACTGCCATGTGTTGACTGCTGTTAGTACTTCCGCTGTTATGATACTGGTTATGTTTTCAACTAAGGGTTTTGACATGTGTGAATTGCCATGCTCACTTATTAATTAATTGCTTCCGCACTGCCTGTAGATATCTGTTCGGCTTGTATGTCTTCTGATTTCCTGATTTGATTGTTTTGACATATATGTTGTGTGGATGCGCGCTGCTATGTTTGCTTATGTTTCAGTTCGCATGTGGGTTTGGGTATGTGCTTGTTTATATGCCATCGATGCTTTGCTTTGCTTCGTTCTCCTTGTTATCTGTTCGTTTGGATATCTGTATAATTGTGTTCTGCAGGATCCTCATTGACTCATTGTTCTCGTTCGCTGTGACTTTATTATCCGTTTCTTTTTTTCATTTTGCATTTCAGATTCTATTTAGCTTTCGTTTTGTTATATCCGTTTCCTTTGGGCTTTTTAAGCTCAGTCGCATTTCTTTTCCTGCGGCAGGTGTTAGGTTTGAAGATGGGCTTTGATGGGATGAGAGTTGGATTATTTGAGTGGACCAACCCTAGTTACCTTATTATTGGATTTATCTTGTCGGGCTATTGTTTTGAGAGTTCCTTTTTATTTTAGACATTTTGGATTTTGTAATCTTCCTTGTCAGTCGTTCGTTTATATGATTTGATATTTCATTTTTAAGGTTTTCGTTTGTAAGGATTTTATCGTATGTTCGATATGACACCGAATGTGACACTTCTACCCTTGTCGGGTTGGGGTGTTACAATTATGGTATCGAGCCAGTTTCGTCTTGTTGACCTTAGGATTGACACTGTGAGGACTTGGGTAGACACTAGGCTTAGTCTGTTATGATCTATTTCGATTCCTTTTATTGTCGTTCAGTTTTGACTTCTATAATCTTTTGTCTTCACTGTTTTGGTCTCTTCTCTTCACATTTGATTTTATTATTTTGTCTTCGCACATCCGTTTGTCGATCGTTAGATGGAGACTACCCGTGGAGCCGAAGATGATGGTGTCGAACCTGCGTCGTTGCAACAGTCTCTGAGCTGGAGAGGCTCGTGAAGCAGGAGCCACACCCGACTGCCGTACTGCTGGAGGCATCAGGATGCTGCTGAAGGAAGCTGGACGGACCAACCAAAGACGCAAGAGACGGAGACAAGGTTCAACCGGTGGCTGAGAAGGTTCATCTACTCCATATGATTTGGGCGCGACTGGTGTTACTCATATTCGTTTATCATGCGTTTTGAGGCGGTTTGATATCCTGTTAAGTGATTCTGATCGGTATTGCTTTTCTTGATTTGTTCGAACTTCGGCGGTTTGAATCGTGAAGCTTTATCGTTTGGTATTTTGTTAATATCTCACATTTTCTTTTGGATCGTCAGTAATGAGTCATGAAGAACCGTTTTATGCTAGTTGATGGCCTTCTCTCTTTTGTGGTATGGTAAGTTGTTTTGATGTGGTATATGCTGTATGTATGTGATCTGGTTTGCTTTGGTATTGTTACTTGATATCTGTATGTGATATGTTTTGTAGTGATTTTGATTATGTGGTTTGTCATGACCCGGGAAAGAATATGATGACAATAAGGACTTGTTATGTGATGCAAGTATTATGACGCCTGATCAACGTGATAATACCGAGATCATATGATTTGACCTTATTGAAATCATACGACGTCTTGGGAAATGCATGGGGTTGGTACGTGAATGGACTAAGACTTATAACCGTTATTTGTCACTCCCCATGTTCGATTAGAATTCTGTACCTCTTCGCGAGATTCTCATCGACATCTGTTACGAATAAGTTTTGTACACTATGGGACCGATATCATTATGATCTGTGTGAGACTATGGATTGCTACATCTGCCTTAAACTCGTACGTCTCTGTGTACCCTGCGACTTCAATTTTCGAGGACGAAAATTTTTCTTTTAGAGGGGAAGAGTTGTAAAACCCTAAAATTTCAAACGTGTGAAAAGACCATTTTGCCCTTCAAGCTTAAAATTTGTAAAATATGTATATTAAGTCAACCTCGTCAACTACGTTTATAACCTAACTAAGAAATAATAATTTGTACAAGATAAAAAAATAAAAATAAAAATGACTTACACTTATATAACACATTAAGAAGTTACTTGAACCATTGCATGTAGAACTTTACTAACACATTTGAACTAAATAAAATTAACATAATGGTAATTAAAGTAAATTGGTTAGCATTGATGGAGTCAATGATTTTCCCTTCAAATTCGGTACAAATAAACAGCCCTCCCTCCCCAATTTCAGCAAGTATCTTGACCATATCACCTTTTTTTTTTTTTTTTCATTTACTCTCCTAATAACTACCATTCTCTCTACCCAAAATAAAATCACAAAATAAAACCCTATTCCTCCTAAACTAAAGTGACGGCAAATAACAAAACCAACCACCTCCATAATTTTTCTGTCGATCTAAAGGCTCCAAGAAAAGGTGTCGAAGGTTCCTTGCAAGGCTGCTAAATTCACGTGTTTATTACAAGGGTAGATTGGTTTCGAGTGTGGGTTGTTGATGCTGCTGCTGTTGTAATTCCTAGGGCTCAAGGAGGGTTTGATTCGCTTGGTTTTGGGTCATTGTTTTCCTTTCCTCTTCACGCTACAAGGTAACGCTATCACCTCGTTTTCTTTTGTTGTTTTTCTGAATCTAGTCTTGGTCTATGTTCAGCCATGCGCCTGTTTTTTTTTACACCAATAAAACATGTCTCATAAACAATAAAACTAAACTAAGACTAACCAAGTTCTAAACTGCATAAAATCATGAATCTACATTAAAAGAAAAGGGATGGGTCATGATCGTGTGTGGGTCTGATGTGGTTTCATGGGTAATATTAATATTGGCTTTTCAACTCAACGTGTGGTATTGTTGTCAAGGGATGGTATGGTATGATTTTATGAGAGTGCATGCATTGTATGGGTTACATGAGTTGTTATCAGGGAGTATACATATGCATGTATAGCATAGTATTGTGGTCTCGTGTTCATGCTGCTGCCTTGTTCAATCCCTCACACCACCTTTATTTTTGTCTCGCCTTCCATGCTTAGCCTTGATTGTCTCGCTCAACTACTGCCTCGCCAAACCACTCACTCACTTCCATAATTGTCTCTACAAACGGTGTCGCGGTAGGAGTCTACTACCGATATGTTATGGGGTAACTGAGGTTCCATTAAATAAATATGATCCGTATATGTTTTTGGTTTATTTGGAGTTCGATTCGGGTTTAATTATATCTCGTTGAATCTTGATGTTTTATACGTTCAGCCGTGTTTGTATTTTCGGTTTCGATCATCCTCGTCTAGCATATCTTGGCGGTATGAACAAAACTATAAGATATACAAAAATATAAGTCTTGAACATGCATCAACAATAGATGAATGTATAACGCTTACTGACTTGAGATATGAACATGGGTCTTGCGTCTAAAATAAAGTAAATCTTGATAAAATACATTTAGAAGATTAGACCATGTGATATACTGTTAGAAGCATGTGATATGCAAAAATAAAGTTTACTAATTGAGTACACAAGCACTACTAACTCAAATATATTATAGTAAGAACATTATCATATGACAAATGATAATAACGTACGGATAGAGTAGTCACTTATGTATCACTAAATAATAAATCATTATAAATTCGTGTAGATTCTTTGAAGGAGGGTGACTTGATCTGAGTGTCTTTTCATTGGCGTTAAGGTACAGATATTCTGACCTTTCTCATAAGGTTTCTCATGATCTCTTTGCATCTTTGATCTCTTGCCATATTGATATTGAACCTTTGCTTTGCTATTGAACCTTTGATATTGACCTTTGCTATTGAACCCTTGATATTGATCCTTTGCTATTTGAACCTTTGATAATTGAACCATTGATATTGGACTATTGATTTGATTTGTGAACTGCTAATATTGGACCTTTGATATTGATTGAACTCTATACTATATACTTTGACCTGTCAGTTGATACCCGAGCCATTAACTAGGCATGGGGGTTCCATGTCCGTGTCATTGATGCACCAATGGCATGACTCCAGTGTGGATGAGTGATGTTCCACACCGTCCCCATATTTGTATTGATTATGCCGCGGATATATTGTATGGCCACTATTTGTTTTGCAGGGGGCGTATGGATGCATCCTAGATTTGTTTTGATTTGTATTTGATATGATATGATTTGTTTTGGTGATGCGGTGCGTGTGTGCAATACACCCCTTCACATTTTGGGAGCTAGCTACTCCACTGGTTCTTGAGGTCTCCCTCATATTGGTTTGGTATTCGAGGTCACCCCTCGAATACAATGGTTACTATTGGTTACTTGGCTGCTATTGCCACTATTGATATGGTTTGTTTTGTTGGCTCGGGGTAGATTTCTGATAACCCTTACACTTTCGATATACCTATATTGTACCTTCTACATTTCCCCAACGCACCATATTCGGTGTACCCTTATATGACTCACTCTATTACCAAGATATATATGTTCCATTGCTTTGATCTGTTACACTCTCATTCCGTTACTCCAGACTATCGTTCCATTGCGTAATGGATTATTATATGCTTATTGAATTTGATTATGCTATTCATGTTTTATGTGACTACTGATTATCCTGCTATGATGTGATTTCTATGCGGTTATCTGAGTTACCTGTTTTTTTATCTGATGATAGGTGATCTCACTGTTATGTGACCTCTGTATTGTCTGGTGATCATGCTAATGTTTAATCGTTAGTTTTGTGCATGTTATCATGTGTACTACGTTCAGTTGATCTCGTGGACTATGACTATCCATTGTATCCTTATATGCTTATTGTTAACCTGCCATGTTTACATTCTGTCTATGCTTCGGGTTGATTTGGGCAAATGGTTCAACTTATGACGTCTGGCTTGTTAATTTGTTTAGTTGCCCTGCTATGTCTTTAATTCATTTAATCTTTATCTTGTATTCCTATTTATTACGTTAAGCTGCCATGTGTTGATGCTGTTAGTACTTCCGCTTGTTATGATCTTGGTTATGTTTTCAACTAAGGGTTTTGACCTGTGTGAATTGCCATGCTCACTTATTAATTAATTGCTTCCGCTTGGCTGTAGATATCTGTTCGGCTTGTATGTCTTCTGATTTCCTGATTTGATTGTTTTGACATATATGTTGTGTGGATGCGACGCCTGCTATGTTTGCTTATGTTTCAGTTCTCGCATGTCTGGTTCGTATGTGCTTGTTTATATGTCGTCGATGCTTTGCTTTGTTTTGTTCTCCTTGTTATCTGTTCGTTTTGGATATCTGTATAATTGTGTTTCTGCAGGATCCTCATTGACTCATTGTTCTCATTTCGCTGTGACTTTATTATCCGTTTCTTTTTTTCATTTTGCATTTCAGATTCTATTTAGCTTTCGTTTTGTTATATCTGTTCACTGGGCTTTTTAAGCTCATCTACATTTCTTTTCCTGCTTGTGGGGTGTTAGGTTTGAAGATGGGCTTTGATGGGATGAGAGTTGGATTATTTGAGTGGACCAACCCTAGTTACCTTATTATTGGATTTATCTTGTCGGGCTATTGTTTTGAGAGTTCCTTTTTATTTTAGACATTTTGGATTTTGTAATCTTCCTTGTCAGTCGTTCGTTTATATGATTTGATATTTCATTTTTAAGGTTTTCGTTTGTAAGGATTTTATCTGTATGTTCTGATATGACACCAGAATGTGACACTTCTACCCTTGTCGGGTTGGGGTGTTACAACTTTCCCCCAAATGATTGGAATAATATATCATTCCCCCAAATAGTTGGAATAATACATCCTTCTCCCAAATAGTTGGATTACTTCAATAGATAAGAAGTATTAAGTTCATCACGTGTACTCGTTGTGTGTTTAGATGTGTATCTCCTTCCCCCTTGCTGGTTTTGATACCTTAGAGTCAGCAACACATTATACATGCCAAATACTCTTGAAATAGAGAAGAACAAACAATTAGCTCAACTGAATTCTGTGAGAATCAACTACTACGGCTCTCTCCGACTATCTTTATCAACCCATATGTAGACAATTTGAAGTGACCCTTTGGAAAGCAAACCCGATATACAAAATTGGCGGAAGTAGAAGTCCCGCGTATCTTAATCTTGCACTAATGTTGGAAGAACGATTATTAGAATTTATGCTCCAAGAAAATCTCTTAAGTACTCACTACTCAATCAAAGTATGAGACATTAACACCTCTTGAGATTATCCACATCGTCATCGCATGTGACGAGTAAAACAACGCGTAACTCCTAATAGTGATAGTTAACGGTCTTCAACCCCATCAGCTGGTAACTAGATAAACCAAGTCTTCAACTCAAATTCTTAAGCCCGAGCAAGTTATCAAATAAGAACAAGCCTTTGTGAAAGTCAACTTCAATCTCAAATAAGTGATAAATGATTAACTCCGAAGTAATCAACTTGTGTCAAATGCCCAACACGTGAATAAACATACAATCGGATGTACATTGACCTACTGAATGAACCGAAACAAATGAATCCTCAACATCAATGCATTCTTCCTAAAAATATACATGTAGAGACTGATCTGGAAGATTCACCAATAATGTCTTCAAGAGGATGAGGTTGTCGTTTTATTCAATGTTTATTTGGTTGATTTACAGAGTGTACATTGGAAGGAACAATAATCCGTGAAGATTTGGCAAAGGAATACCAAAGAACGGATCATTATTCATGAATAATAATCCGTGAAGATCTGGTAAAGGAATACCAAAGAGCGGATCATTATTCATGAGTGCAACTGCAATATTATGATAGTCATTATCAACACCTTGATGAATAAATGGAGATTAGGCTTCTTGAGTAGTCTGAATTGTACTTCTTGGATGATCAACATTCGCTAGCGGTTGGAAGTACTCAACAAACATATCTTGAAACAAAGAAACCCAAACAATAAATCCAATTTATCCTTAGTGAGTGAGACACTAGGTGTTGGAGGAGAGTCATCAAACATTAAGTCGTATGACCATTATTCAAACCTCCATCATCATGTAGTATATTCACTCTTCTCCCCTTAAAAAATTGCATCCGAAGTTGCCATTTTTGATTTAACAAGTGAATAAGAATATACACCAATGAACGTAGATCCACTTGATGACTGAATTAGCATGGGAGAAGCATAAAGCTTGTTGATGAAGAATGTCGATGAGAATGGTCATAAACATGAAGATTTCTCTTCTTATGAAGATAAAGCGCACTGAAGCGTACACCTTTATTTTCTTTGAGGAACGGGGCCTGAAGTGTTATCTACAGATGCCATAGTGTTGAAGAACGAGGCCTGAACTGATGTGAACAGACGTCATAGCTGGTTGACTATCAATGTTGAGTAACCTGAACCCGTGAGTTATGAGATATCAATCCTTTTTTTATCCATACTTTAAGCCAGTCCATGTATTGAAGGATTGAAGTATCGACAACTGAGTAAGGACTACCTGCACTAATATTACAAACTTGATTGCATATATTTTGGTTAGTGACATTAGTATCCAAACTTGTTGGGGTTTCACAGTCAACCTTGATTTTGTCATCGGTAAACAGCTTTCCAGTAGGTATCCATCTAAGTCCAGCATCCTTAAACATTCTACCAGATGGTATCCACTTATGGCAAGGTCTAGGATTGTTAGGCTTCTTATGCATAGTGGAAGACTTATCCTTATTCCTAGTTTCCAAAGGTTTAGCAGTTGGTAACTATCTAGGTGAGGCTTTTGGTTTCCTTTGCTTCATATGCACTGTGGATGACTTAGTGTAAATCCCACAGAACTTAACAGGTTGTACCATTGCATGTTTACTCTTCAAGTTTGTATTGTCCCGATTAGCATTAAAGATACATTTCAGACACC
>OU343222.1:185539919-185550238 GCA_910596185.1 Chrysanthemum makinoi | reverse complement strand
AATTTCTAAAAATTAAGACCAATTTATTTTCAAAACAATATCATTTTCAAAACAATATTTTCAAATTTGTTTTAAGAAAAAATGGTATCATCCACTACTTTCCTCGCACAAGATAATGCTAGGTGGTTGAGAAGCTTTATTCTGTTGTCGAGGGCTTGAGGAAAAACCGTCACTGATGCAGTGAGACTTCTTACATTGCATTTTACATGCCAACACTCCATAGAAGTCCAATTAAGCTCGCTTTCATTTGTCAACCAAGATATAGTTACCCTCTTTCTCGCATCCAATCATCTTCAATTGTGGGATCCGGATCGGGAACATTCTTATATAACAATATACATGCATATGTTAGTGAACACACATACAAATATATGGTGGTCGAGATCACCCAAACAAAGAATCGACTCTAAAAAGTCAATTTAACATATCAATCAGATCATATAAGGCAATATAATGTGTTCATCAAACTCTAATAATTTAATCCTAACAATCATATCCTAGCACCTAGTCCTTCAACGTAGGTTAACATCATTTGCGTTAGCATTTAGGATAATTAGATAAGTCCGATAGATGATATAAATTTGAAAACATTCTCCCCCTCAATCAATGACTCAATTTTTGAAAATTTTAAAAGCGCTGAAGTCATTGATTGAGTTTGCAAATTTTATAAAAACACTGAATCTGATTGTTTTTATAGCAACTCATTTACCACCATTTGTTAAAAATATTTTTCTCAAGAATTTTGAAGGAAAATATTTGAGTAGGTACGCAGCCTTCTCACATACTTTCCTTATTTTGTATTTAGGATAAGTGCACGAAATATTTGAAAATTGTTTAAGCGTAGCACTTTCCTTCTTAGCGGGTTGCTATTCAAATAATAGCAAACCATGGTTTAAGAAGGGTTACATCAAATAATCGAAGCCATCATTTGAAGCCCGGTTACGCCTGAAATAACTGTAGCCATAGTTTGAGACATGTTTTAAAGAATATTTACACCTCCTGCTCGAACTTCATCTATGGTCCCGTGCCATTATTGAATAACATTTCTACGACCGCAGATGTTATCGATACCAGAAGACATGTCTTGAGAGAACATATTTTTGGAATTTTTAAATTTTCTGATTTTTATGGGTTTTTGAAATTTTATATTTTTCTATTTTGATTTTGTTGGTTTTCTATTTTTGTATTTTGCTTTTTGATAGATATATACACAGATAGAATAGATGATATAGTTTAAGAAAGATGATGATACGAAACGGATAAGGATATCGAAACCGTTGTAGAAGATAGAATCATCATCTCTTAAACTTTCACCACCAAAGCTTCCAAGGCTTTAATCGTAAGAGAGAAATTGAACCATTTGAAAGTGAGACTTTGGTAGCTTCCCCAAACCGAAAAATCCTATAGACCATTTCCCCAAGAAGTAGAAATGAATAAGAACGGTCTCATTGATGAAGCTCAAGAACCCAAGAATCACGAGAACAACGAAGTAACAAGTTGAAACATTGATCGACTCAGTGGTTATCAAATCCGGAATAACTGATTAAGTCCGATCACATGAACCTGTTGTGCATCCCTGATGTACACATTACTCTTCGAGATTGACCAGTTGTCTATTCAGGGGAACAATATATCAACATCTTCATTTTACCAAGTGCATTCCAGTTATCTTCCATATAACCAATCAGCCTATAATGTACACAAGTACCCAACCAGAGTAGAAACAACGACATCACAATAACTGGTTGAATCACTGATCTTCTCTGCGGATATCAACTCGGGAATAACTGATTAAGCTCGATCATGTGAACATGTTGTGCATCCCTGATGTACACATATCTCTCCCCTGATGGTTGCGATCTCATAGGAATCATCATTACATTGTGTACATGAAGCAATGACCGGAAGCACTACCATAAACCATATAGAAGATGTCGATAAGCAATATCATCTCACGCTCCAAATATTCTTCTCATATTTCTTCCTATTGAAAGTGAAGTTAACACATACCAAAAGTATCCAGAGACCACTTTCCCCCAAATGATTGGAATAATATATCCTTCCCCCAAATAGTTGGAATAATACATCCTTCTCCCAAATAGTTGGATTACTTCAATAGAGAAGAAGTATTAAGTTCATCACGTGTACTCGTTGTGTGTTTAGATGTATATCTCCTTCCCCTTGCCTGGTTTTGATACCTTAGAGTCGCAGAACACATTATACATGCCAAATACTCTTGAAATAGAGAAGACCAAACAATTAGCTCAAATGAATCCTGTGAGAATCAACTACTACAGAAACTCTCTCTGACTATCTTTATCAACCCATATGTAGACAATTTGAAGTGACCACTGAAGAAGCAAACCTGATATACCAAACTTGAAATGAAGTAGAAGTCCCCGCATTTGTATCTTAAGCTTGCACTAATGATGGAAGAACGGTGTCGAGAATTTATGCTTCAAGCAAATCTCTAAGTACTCACTACTCAATCAAAGTATGAGACATTAACACCTCTTGAGATTATCCACATCGTCATCTGCATGTGACACTGAGTAAAATAACGTAACTCCTAATAGTGATAGTTAACCAGGTCTTCAACCCCCCGACTGCTGGTAACTAGATAAACCAAGTCTTCAACTCAAATTCTTAAGCCCTAGCAAGTTATCAAATAAGAACACGCCTTAGTGAAAGTCAACTTCAATCTCAAATAAGTGATAAATGATTAACACTGAAGTAATCAACTTGTGTCAAATGCCCAACACGTGAATAAACATACAATCGGATGTACATTGACCCACTGAATGAACCGAAACAAATGAATCCTCAACATCAATGCATTCTTCCTAAAAATATACATGTAGAGACTGATCTGGAAGATTCACCAATAATGTCTTCAAGAGGATGAGGTTGTCGTTTTATTCAATGTTTATTTGGTTGATTTACAGAGTGTACATTGGAAGGAACAATAATCCGTGAAGATTTGGCAAAGGAATACCAAAGAACGGATCATTATTCATGAATAATAATCCGTGAAGATTTGGCAAAGGAATACCAAAGAGTGGATCATTATTCATGAGTGCAACTGCAATATTATGATAGTCATTATCAACACCTTGAGGCATAACTGGAGATTAGGCTTTGAGTAGTCTAAATTGTACTTTATGATCAACATTCGCTAGCGGTTGGAAGTACTCAACAAACATATCTTGAAACAAGAAACCCAAAAATAAATCCCATTTATCCTTAGTGAGTGAAGACATTATTAGGCCGAGGAGAGTCATCAAACATTAAGTCGTATGACCATTATTCAAAAATCCATCATCATGTAGTATATCACTCTTTTCTCCCTCAAAAATTGCATCCGTTGCCATTTTGATTTAACAAGTGAATAAGAATATACACCAATGAACGTAGATCCACTTGATGACTGAATTAGCATGGGAGAAGCATAAAGCTTGTTGATGAAGAATGTCGATGAGAATGGTCATAAACATGAAGATTTCTCTTCTTATGAAGATAAAGCGACCGTTTATAACCTTTCTTTCTTTGAGGAACGGGCCCTGAAGTTATCTACAGATGCCATAGTGTTGAAGAACGAGGCCTGAACTGATGTGAACAGACGTCATAGCCGGTTGAATATCAATGTTGAGTAACTTGAACCCGTGAGTTATGAGATATCAATCCTTTTTTATCCATACTTTAAGCCAGTCCATGTATTGAAGGATTGAAGTATCGCAAACTGAGTAAGGACTACCTGCACTAATATTACAAACTTGATTGCATATATTTTGGTTAGTCATTAGTATCCAAACTTGTTAGTTTCAAGTCAACCTTGATTTTGTCATCGGTAAAACTTTCCAGTAGGTATCCACCTAAGTCCAAGATCCTTAAACATTTCTAGATGGTATCCACTTATGGCAAGGTCTAGGATTGTTAGGCTTCTTATGCATAGTGGAAGACTTATCCTTATTCCTAGTTTCCAAAGGTTTAGCAGTTGGTAACTATCTAGGTGAGGCTTTGGTTTCATTTGCTTCATATGCACTGTGGATGACTTAGTGTAAATCCTAGACTTAACAAGTTGTACCATTGCATGAGCATTTACCTTCTTCAGGGATTTTGTGAAACATTTATCATGATTAGCATTAAAGATACATTTCAGACACTTTGAGCAAACAGCTTGTTTGGAATCAGAAATAGATCTAGATTTCTTAGAGTGATCTGCTATGGGAATAGCTTTGATCGAAACGCAACTACTCTTAGATGTAAGCCAATCCCTAGTCTTAAGATTAGTGTTCCTAGGTAATGGTTTAGAACTACTAGCAGTGCCTTGAAATCTCGAAGAATTCATCATCCTAGGTCTTGCACCTAAAAATCCGTCTTTGCGATTCTGTGCCTTCTTTCTAGCCATTTCTAGATAAGAGTTCTTATACAAGTCATTCATATCAATTTTCCTAGGCAAGTGAGGTGAAGTGACTGGTTTTGTCAAAACTTGTTTCGCATCAACTTGGGAGGCAAACCGCATTTTTGAAAATTTTGGTCGTTCAGATCTAAACGCATTCGGTTGTCTAATAACAAGTTTCCCCAAGATTGATGGTTTTGAAAACTTAGTGTTCACACTATTCCCTGTTGTTTTTCTGAGCTCATTTTTTAAAGCAACAATAGTGAAACTCTTTTCCTGAAGTTGAGCTTTGAGATCATCAATTTTTGTTATCAAAGAGTTTGCTTAGTTCTAGCTTCTTTGACAGAGTCACTTAGTTCTATGTGATTCTTTCTCAAAAACTCATTTTCCTTTAGTAATTTGGCCACACAAACCACTAATTCATCATTTCTCATTTGAATATCATCAATAGCATTAATATAAGAATTACTTGTAGCCAAATTACTTTTCACATGCATGCCAGAAATATGTTTCTTCAAATTGTTGATGGTTGATTCTTTGTCTTGAAGCTGAGCTTTCAAAGTGTTCATTTCAAAAAATTCACGGAATTCAGGAAGTTTCGGATTTTTACATGGTTTGTTAATTTGGAAACTTTCTTCTTTACTTTGTATCGCAATTTCAAGTGAAATTCAATGTTTTTCAAGATTTGAGAATTTGTTTGAAAGTTCATCAAAAGCCTTTTTATCAACCATATTGTTTAAGTACTTTAGGAGATGCACTATATTGAACAATAAAGGGTACCTCATTACATGATACCTGTTCAATTTATGGTCGTTATTTCGTGATCCACACATCATGTGTAAAAAAGTCACTGAACCACTGGGTGTTTCAAGCTTAACTATCTCCGATCTGATTCAGTGTCAATCGATCCATCATCCGATGCCCATGGTCTCAACACTACATCTATTGATTGTATCCGACATTCATTCACCTTTCTCGATCACATCATCCACTTCTTGTGTGCCGGAGTTACCTGAGCAACTGGTTACATCATTCTTTGTTGTTTCTGATGTTCTGCATTCAGCAACACCCGAACTTTCTGATACATTACCCGACTTATTACAAATATCTCTCAACTGTACCCGACTCTCATCTACTTTTTCATCTTTCTTAGTAACTTCCTCAATATACTTCTCCACATTATCCATGAGATGGATAGCTGTCTCTTTAAACACGCTAATTTCCATTCCAGTGTGTCTCTTGAAGGACATTTCAGTCATGTCTTGATCATAATCTGATGTGAATTCCCTTTTAATGAATGACTGAAAGTGTTTGTAGATCACTTGAAGTGCAGCACTGGAGCTATCCTTATGAACCTTCTCTTTGTCAAGTTGTAGCTCCAATTGCTCTAGGTTTAATAGCAAAGTTCATGTTAATGTGGATAAGTCCTGACGGAAGAGGGCAATACATGTTCGTTCCATTGATATGGGTAGAAGTAACATGAGGTGAGAGTGAAGTTTATGATAAGGTTCAACGCTTTCCTTTGCATGGCATTCTCGCCTGAACGTGCGAATCTTCTCATTGACTCGAGCATGAAGAACTCAAATCATCATTGATTGATTCCATCATCTGTAACCGTTCAGTATAGCTAATATTCTCATGGTTGTCCACAACATCATACAGTTTGAGTACGTCTGAAATCGCTGAATCAGGAGTGTAAGACATGATGTTGATGAATCAACGAGATTTTACAAGTCTATGATTTAAACCGAGAAATAGAATCTTTCGTGGGATTTTACTAAAATCAAGACCAAACCGTTAAGTAATGACCAATGGAACGTGTTAAGATGACTGATGGATTGTCACAATGATAGACAATTGTGTGTTAGGACGTAGGATTGTTTGTACGATTAGCAGAGAGGTTGTTTGGTTGAGATTTGGATTGGTTTATGCTCGTTTTTGCGGAGAAATTTAGGTCTAAAAACATAAAAACCTCAATAACTTCTGTTCGGAGCGGATTTAGGCCTCGAAGGTTGACTAGTTTATTCAGTGTGCCATTCTCCTCGTTCTCACGGTCGTTTTGATGGGTAGAACGCTGAAAACGGAGTTACGGTTCAAAAGTTATGGCCGTTTGAAGTTTTGTCGGGAAAAGTCAACAAGTCGCTAGTAAGACAAGTCGCTAGAGTCACCAAGTCGCTAAGTAAAAACTCGCTAAAGGCTCAAGTCGCTGTGGAGCAAGTCGCTAGACACAAGTCGCTATGAACCAAGTCGCTAATCAGTCAAGTTGCTAAAGAGCAACTCGCTAAGTATCCAAGTCGCTAATGTCAAGTCGTTGAGAATTATGACAACAAGTTGCTAAGCACCAAGTCACTAGACACAGTTAAGTTGCTAAAGAACAACTCGCTAAGATCCAAGTCGCTATTATCAAGTCGTTAACAATTTACACTACAAGTCGCTAACAATTTCTGAGGCAAGTCGCTAACCTCACCAAGTCGCTAGCCGTAGTAGAGAATCCACTAACTTGTACTATTTGTCGGCTTGTCTCAATAGACAAGTCGCTAGGCTCAAGTCGCTAACAACTAACACTGTAACTCACTAACTTTTACTGAAGCAAGTCGCTACGATGAAAATCACAACGAGAACCAAGTCGCTAGCAAGAAAAACTTCAAAAACACACTTTTCAATCCAAAACAAGTTCAACCACAGTGATTCAAGCTTACCAAATCAAAACCTAAGCACTTACAATGATTCTAAACACAAAAGTACACCCAAAATTCAAACTTTAACACTAGAAATGATCCAAATGATGCAAAAACCACTAAACTTTTTCAAACTCAAAAACCACCTAAAACCACTTGAAATTCAAGGATATGTAAGAGAGATGATCAAACCATGGCTCTTGATACCAATTGTATGATATTGGATTTCACAAACACATCATAACATAATAATATTCGGCGTATGGTTTAAGAGTTTAGAGAGAGAAAGTAGGATGGGAGCCTTTCTAGAGAGAGAAAGTGAAAGAAAACATGGAAGGTTAGATTAGAATGAAAGGTCCAACCCTCTACCTTGGGAGGTAGAGGGTATTTATAGTTACAAACTAAACGTCCTCCTTCGGACTGTGGATCAGGCATACAGTGGCTAAAGACCCGTCCTTCCTCCACGGTGTTGCACTAAGCTATGTAACTAACTAAATAACTAGTAAATAACGTAATGTCTACGAGCTAACTTATGCTAGATTATATTTGGGGTGACCGACTCTTCACTATGGAATTTCTAATTCCTAACAACCTCCTCACCCCTTTTTTCCTTCCCTTTTGTTTTCTTCCTAAAATCAATCTAGAGAATAGAGTGTAAGAATAGACCTAGAAGATAGCTGGTGCTTAATGACTAAGACTAGACTACCGAAAAATTGACCATAAGAGTTTGATTCTAGGAGTATAGACTAGGTAGCTTTGACCATCTAAGCCTAGCGATATTTAACCATCACATATAATGTGAGTAGACACTTTTAGGAAAACTAGATTATTGCTTAGTAACTAAGCTAGCACATGTTTCTCCCACTGATAGTTTCACATTTTATTTCTCGTTATTTTAATTTGTTAAGTACAATTCAAATAAAAAACCCCTTTTTAGTGACAATAAAATAACGTAAGTTAGAATCTGCCACATAGCTCTTGGGATGAATTCGGTTTTACCAAATTCTAGACTACCCACGACCGGGTACACTGTCCGTTAGTGCTCACGTAGATTATAGGTAAATGAGAATTATAAAATTTAAAACGTGTTAGGAATTAGAAAATTCCATAGTGAAGAGTCGGTCACCCCAAATGTTATCTAGCTTAAGTTAGCTCATAGACTTGTCATTAGTTACGTTATTTAGTATTTTATTTATTAGTTTGTAGCGTAGTATAGCTTAGTGCAACACCGTGAAGGAAGGACGGGTCTTTACCCACTGTATACCTGATCCACAGGCCGTTAGGAGGTCGTGTATTTTGTAAGTATAAATACCCCTTCCATCCATGGAAGGGGTGTGGCTTGGCAATCTAACCTTTCATTTTATAGAAGCAACTCTCTACCAAGAACACCAACTCTCTACTTTCTCTCTCTAAAATGGCTAACATGTATTTTGATCATCCAAGACCACCCGAATCATCAAACACAATAATATATCGATCCTACAATTGGTACGAGAGCCAAGGTTGTTTTGTTTTGATGACTCTTTTGTGGTTTTGATACTTGTTTGTTACTGTTTTGTGTATTTGTGTGGTCGGATTAATTTTTATATAGGTAAACTGTTCGTATCATGTTTTTGTATCTTCTTTTGGTCAACAAAGATTATATTTTTCATTCAATGTTATTATCTGTCGTGTCAAATACTGGTCCAAACAACATATATCATCTTTTTTAGACGTTCTTTGTTATCAAAGCTGTGTTACATGTAGTCAAACGGGTCATATATGTATAGTCCACATGCAGTTTTTTTTGGGTCGTTTTTTTTGTAACTGGTCAAATTCTGGGTCTAACTGGGCAAAATGAATATCTTTATGATAAGTTTTCTGGGTAACTATGAATTTGGTCGCTATCTTGGTCGGAAAAAATGCCGGAAAAATAAAAATGGTCAAATGTTCTTCTTAGCGAGTTTTGTTACTTTTGAGTCAATAAGTCATTAGCGAGTTGTTAAAACATTAGCGACTTGTGTGTTTTGACACACATAAAATGTGGCGACTTGTATTTACAAGTCGTAGCTACTTGACATACCATGTAGCGACTTGTTGACACACTCTTAACAGTTATGCTAGCGACTTGGTTTGAATGCTAGCGACTTGTGGTTTAAAAGGATGTAGCGACTTGTGTATGAAAAAGTTTTAGCGACATGTGAAGATAATATCAGTTTAGCGACTTGTGAAGAAGGTATAGAAGTAGCGACTTGTAATGATTAAAAGCAAAGAAGAATACGACCACTTGACCACAACACAAAAGGAACCTCAGTTTCATTTGTACCATCATCTGTCCAAAAACATCACCTCATCCCAGACCTCAAAACAAAATCATTAAAAAATAAAAATAAAAACGAAATCAGAATCTCAGATGATTTCATGTGTATTGATATCAAGACCATTCAAAGGTTCCCACACAAAATCATCTCTTCACATATCCAAAACAGATTATATCGTGTGTGTTTTGTTATGTAATAAGTCATTCGACTTCATTTTCTTTCTTTTCGAAAATAGAAACAAGGATAACAATAATATTACCTTATTTCTTTGATTCATTCAAAGATCTTAACGAAAAAGGAAAAACACAACATATGCACCTACCTTGACCCCTTGGATCTTGAAGCTTGTCAAGTAGTTTCTTTATTCGAATGGTACTGAAAAAGGAATTAGTCAAGTACGACTAGGTCTTCATGTGATAGTCTAATTGGGTGTATTCGGATTGTTTATATTGATGGCTAAGATCTGTGATTTTAGATGAGATTTGTTCCTGATTGAGATTAGTTTGTTGATAATGTGGTGATGAGAAGCAGTAAAAATTTTTTAGATCCGGATGTAGAGAAAGTGGTAGGCGTATTTTTTTAGTGAGATTAGGTTTAAGAGATAATGACCTAATTTTTAGGTAATGTCTCTTTTATAACCGGTCATACTTGTGAATGGAATGGATACAATGTTTTTTGGATCGATGGGTTTTTGTAGATGGGCCATGATACATTTAAATTGGGTCTCGTGTTGGTGTTTGGTTATTGGTCTCGTTATGCATAATATTCAAACTCGTGAGTCGTGAGGTGAAAATGACTTTGTGAATTCATGATATATAATATTTGAAGATAGTTGATTAGTCTCGTGGGATTTATCTATCAATCCTAAAGTGGACTTAATTTTTTATCATGGGATAATAGGTTGTGTATTGCCTAATGTGGAACGTTAATTGATAGATGATC
>OU343222.1:185466853-185539819 GCA_910596185.1 Chrysanthemum makinoi | reverse complement strand
CTAACAAATATTATGTGGGCCAGATGTATGCATATAATGGACAATTGAGCATTTGTGTAATTTATGTATTAAGTTTGGTTCGGATCATGAGGTATATTTATGTTGAGTTATGTGACATCCGTTGGGCATCAGTTTTAATCGATTGATAGGATGTCTTTAGATCCACACTCTTAACGAGATTGAATGTTGTGAAATGGGCCTTTTAATCTGGATATACTACACGTGTTGGTTTCATGTCTTGGATTTTGAGTAAAGTTGAACTTTATGAAGAACTTCAATCAAGTGTATGACTAATGGTCCATGTATGTGTATTATTAAGGAATGATGGAATGGATCGGGATTATTACTTATCAATTGGGCTACATGTGATCCTTGTTGGACTTGCACTAATGTTTTGAAACGGACATGGTGTTAAGTAATTGCGCTAATATTCTATCATCATGGGATGCGAGTTGTAATTTTATGATACAGTCTGTCAACGAAATGTGTGATGATGAGATTTGGTATGATGCTGTGATTCGTTATGTTAGGATGTTTGATACTTTGGTGTATACACTTTCACGGAGAATACGTCACGGCTTGAATTGATGATTGAACGAAGTTGACTACAGGGTTTGTGTATATTTAGTATTTCTTACTTGGATTTGAAGTGAGGTTTTACGGGCATGTTTACTTATTTCGTCTTCTTTCTTTCTACCCTTCCGCGAAGATGCCTTGTTTGGGCATTTATAGAATGTGATAAAGACTTGGCTATTTAATTACGGTTGTGATTCTTTCTCACTTAACCCACAACGTAACTATCACTTCGGTGTCTCAAGCAGTTGAGAATATGTCAAGAGGTTTTGTACATTGGGTACACCGTTTCTTCTTCACAAGGATTAGTACAAGTTTAAGTAACAAATATGGAGAATTTTTACTTCATGATCAAGTTTGGCATATCGGGTTTACTTCACCATATGGTCACCATAACAGTTGACATAATTCGTGAATGGTGTGTCTACCAAAGTGTTTAATGGATGTTGATGTTGTGAAAGAGTCGCTGATGAACCGCTGCATGTTCCCCTAAAACAACTTTTCACCGAAACCAAAGTTGTCATAACACATTCAAGCTGACATTGTTTACGGTTTTGTCTTGATTTTGTAAATCCCGCCGAAAGAACCTATTTCTCAGTTTGAATCATAGACTTGTAAAATCCCGTGACAATGGAAACATCCTGGTAATTGTAAAGTGCATTTCCGGATCTATCTTACGGTTTATTCTTAGTCTTGTAAAATCTCGCAAAAGAAACTATTTCTCGGTTTAGACCATAGAATTGTAAAATCCTGTGATGATGGAACCATCCTGGAGAAAGGAAAGTGTAATTCTGGATCTTACTTGATGCTAGTGCTACGGTTTCTGCTTCGAAGAAGGGATAAAAGGGTGTATTTCATGAAATGGATGTGTGTTTGGATATTCGTCATGGCAGTTTGGTTACTACATGGTTTTACAGGGTTTTGTGCTTTTAACCCTGGTCGGGATGAAAATCATTATCATAGTTCACTTAAATGTCAAAGAAGGCTAGATTTGAGCAGCCGTAAGATGTGACAACGGCGTTAATTCAAGATATTAATTTGAGGTTGAAGTGAATTATCACGGGCGAGTGTACTTAGTATCTGACGGTATCGGGGATGGATGGATGAAGATTCTTCATGATCCTTGTTCGAGCTTATTATCAAAAACTAAGACTTGGAAATCTAGTTATTGTTGGGTGGCTTTTACTTTTTCTTTTACCACTAGGGGGAATTGGGCTCTTACCACCACAAAATAACTATCACTTTAAGGAGTTACGTTGTAGTGCTCTGTGTCACATTCAATTGTGGATTTTCAAGAGGTGATATACGCCTTATACGATGGTTGGTTGGTTGAAGAGTATAGAGTACTTAGAGATTCAAATGGGCATGAATTCTCTACACCGCTCTTTGTTACATATGTGCAAGTTTAAGTCACGAGTTCGGGTTAGTTTACCGTGGTCAAATTCATTATATCGGGTTTTTCTCCATCACTGTCACTACAAAGAGCCTACAATGATAATGGGGTAATTACATGTTTTGCCGATATAAAAGAGAGAGATAATGACGTATGAACACAAATTCATGCCTCGTTCTCAAAGAAAAGAAATGTGTAATGCGGTCAAGATTATCTTGGAAAGAAGAGAAATCTTCTTATGACGTATGAACACAACAGTTCATGCCTCGCTCTCAAAGAAAGAAAAGTGTACGCCTCAGGCGCTTTATCTCCGAAGAAGAGAAATCTTCTTATGACGATGAACACAACAGTCATGCCTCGTTCTCCAAAGAAAAGAAAAGTGTATTTGTCGTAAGCGCTTTTATCTTCTGAAGAAGAGAAATCTTCTCATTTATGACCATTCTCATCAACATGCTTCATTCTTTTTCCATGCGCTTTCTTCAAGTGAACCGGCTACCATTGATTGTTTTCTGATTCAACTTGCTCAACTATAATGACGATGGCGACATCCTGTGCTAATTTTGTGGGGGAGAAGTGTGAATAGAATACATTTGGATGATTTTCACTTATTTAATCAAGAATGGCATCTGTATGCAATTTTGAGGGGAGAAGAAGTATGATAATACTGCATGGTTGATTGTCATATGAGAATATATGGTCATACGGCTCTAACTCATGTAAGAACCGAGCTTCTTCTTATCGGGTCATCTTTACATGGAGTTTCTTCTAAGAGCCGTTGCTTGACATCTTCACTCGGATTGATGAGTTTATCGACAAGCTTCCGTTAATGCTTCACGTATACATCAACATGATGATTCAACAATCTCTCGTTTTATTTGATGTGATTGGTAGTTGGTGTTACCATCTTGTGTGTTCGTAAGTGCCCTGATTGTGATTTCCTTGATGAACATCTTCTCGTTTGTTTGATTGGGAGGGATTTTAGTTAAGGGGATTTGCAAGATGTAAGTTAATTGGGATGCTTTTGGTGGGATGCTTTTTTGGTGTGAGTTGAAGATGTTAACACTCTATTCCCCATTCGGACAATCTTGAAGAAGGTCGAGTCTACAGTCTGTTCTACATTTCTTGCTATATGTTAGTAGACCAAAGACGAGTTACATTTAATGATCTAAAGACCTTTTCTTAATCTGGCATTTATCAAAAAGATTGTCGGTTTAGGGGAGAGCACTAATTGGGGGAGGGTGAAATGTCTGATTTAATCCCCAATTAGACTTGCTCACATTCTTCAGGAAGTTGATTCTCACAAGAGTTTAAGTGTTCTTCTCAACGAATTTCTAGTATACGGGCTTACAATGAGTTTCTGATTCAGAAGTGTCAAAACCAGCAAGGGGGAAGGAGACACGTATCTAAACACGAGTAAACTTGATGAACTTAATACTTCTAAGTAATTGAAGATATCCCGGGAATACAAATGTTATTACCGCAGAGAAACTCAAGGTTTGACTCATGGCGAGTAAACTTGATGAACTTAATTCTTCTAAGTGATTGAAGATATCCCGGAAAACAAATGTCATGACCGCAGAGAAACTCAAGTCTTTACTCATCAAAGCGTTTAGTGTTCTTATTCCAACGTTGTGGGGAAGGATGTAAATGAAAGTTTCAAGATAAAAGAGGTACACGGTGTGTGATGATCTCAATGTTATCGTAATCATCGGGAGAGAATTGTGTACATTGGGGGCCACTTGTCTCACTTGAGGCTTAATCGTGATTCAGAGATATAATCACTTATTCCGAGTTGACATCCCAGAAGATTGTCATCCGCAGAGATAATCGTGATTCGGCCCGCTTCTTCAATGTTATCTCCTCTCTTTGGGGAATGTGTGTACTTCGGGTCCTTGAGCTTCATACACGATCATCAGGGAAGAAAGCCATTGTTTACCACAAACATTGGGAGAAGTTTTCTCTCCGCATGATGTATTCGGAGAGTTCTTGGATATTGGTGTACTTCGGTTCTTGAGCCATAAACGTTCATCATGGTGAAAAATGTGAACATGGGAAGGTGTTCTTCATTCCCCTCATGAAGTGTATTTAGGAGAGTTCTTGAGCATTATACTAAGAGACGGACTGCATCATTTCAACTACACGGGGGAAGTGTTATCTTGACACCTTTTGGAATGGATCGCTTCAGACTTCAAGGAAAGGAAATTTGAGAAGATTATTTAAAATGGGATGATACGCGTTGCGTTGTTCTATTGGATGATATAGCCTCGAACGAAGAATCACGGTGATTATTCTTAAAAGGAGCAGTTGGGTTTATGATAATGGTGTGCTTCTTTGTGCACCTGGCTAAAGCAAGCTTGAAATAGAGCTTCTCAATCCTCAACGAAGGATTTTCGGTTTGGGGAAGCGCCAAAGTCTCACTTTCAGATGGTTCAATTCTCTTCGATTCAAGAGCCCCGGAAGCTTTGGTGGTGAATGTTTAAGAGTTGATGACTTCTATCTTCTACGACGTGCTGCCCGATATCCTTATCTCGGTACTCGTATCATCATCTTCTTTTACTATATCATCTACTCTATCTTTGTATATATTTATCAGAAAAACAAAATACAAAAATATAAAACCTACAAAACCCATAAAAATCAGAAAATTTCAAAAATACCAAAAATATGTTTTCACATGACATGTCTTCGGTATCGATAACATCTACGGTCTTAGAAATGTCATTCAATAATGGCACGGACCATAGATGAAGTTCGAGCAGGAGGTGTAAATATTCTTTTCCATAACATGTCTCAAAATATGGCTTGCGTTATTTCGATCAGTAACCCGTGCTTAAAACTATGGCTTGCTATGATTTCAGATAGCAACCCGCTCTTTTTAAAGGAAGGAAAAGTTGCGCTAAACCTATTTTCAAAATATTTCATGCACTTATCCTAAAAACAAAACAAGGAAAGTACGTCAAGGATGCTGTTCCTACACAAATGTTTTTCCGTCTAAAATTCTTCATAAAAATATTTGGTGTTTTAAAAAATGGCGTAAATGAGTTGTTTTAAAACAATCGTTTCAGAGTTCTTTGTAAATAGAAAAACTCAATCAATGACTTCAACGCTTTTAAACTTTTCATAAAATGAGTCATGGATTGAGGGGGATAATGTTTTCAAATCTACATCATCTAACGGGCTTTCTTAATCATCCTAATATGCTTAATTAAAAATTATGTTAACCTATGTTGAAGGACTAGATGCCTAGGATATGATTGCTAGGATTAGATGATTAGAGTTTGATGAACACATTATTCTCATACATTTATATGATCTGATTGATATGTTGCATTGACTTGAATTAGTCGATTGTTGTTGGGTGATGTGTCACCACCATATATCTGATGTGTGTTCACTAACGATGCGGTATCTTGGTATAAGAATGTTCCGATCCGATCCCACATAATAAGATGATTGGATGCCAAAAGGAAAGGGTAACTATTTCTTGGGTTGACAAATGAAGAAACGGAGCTTAATTGACTTCCATGGAGAGTTGGCATAAATGCAACGTAAGAGGTCTCACTGCATCAGCAGATGGTTTTTTTCTAATTGATTGAAGAAACGGAGCTTAATTTGACCTTAGTTGGCATTCAAAATGCAACGTAGAAGAAGTCTCATGCATCGCAGACGTTTTTCTTCCAAGCCCTACAAAGAACAAAGAAGCTTCTCAACCACCTAACATATCTTTTGTGCGATATTCGTGATGATACCATTTTTCTAAAACTTTGAATAAAATTGTTTTGAAAATGGAAAAATATTGTTTTGAAAATATATTGGACTAAATTTTGAAAATCACCGGACTTCATTTTATCAAAATTTAACTCACTCAATTATCGACTTCGGTCTTCGATTGAGGGGAGAGTGATTTAATTTAAAATATTTTCAAACAATATATCTTCAAAAGAGTCCATTTGTACGAATTATGTGGTGATCTAAAGATTTAATGTTATGTCATGGTATGATTTTTCTTTTGAATCAAGGTCTTTCAAAATGAAATTTTTCTGTTCTTGTTTGATTGTGAAATTGTTTTGTTTTACTCAAAAGATCTCTTAAAAACAATCATACCTCACACTAACAATCTTTAATGTCTAAATTTTTCCTTATTAATCATTTTTCAAAATTAAATTTGCCACGCCTTTCCCTAAAACCTTTCTAAATAATTTAAATCAGATGGGATCACAAATCTCAAATGGTTTGATATTTTTGATCAAGGGAGAGTTCGTGATTTAAATCTCAAATCTGCTTTTATGGAATCGGTTTTAGTCCTTTATAGGCACTCCTGCCTCCATGTGCCAAACGATTTCAAATACACAATGCACATGTTGAGGAGGAGGATTTATCCAAAACATGATGAGTATTTAAACCAGGCCACATATTCTCCCATGTTTTTCTAAACCTTATTAAATCACTTGGGATCCAAAATCTCAAAGGATTTGATATTTTTGATCGGGGAGAATTTGTGATTTAATTATGAAATTTGATAAAAGGTGATCGTTTTGACTCAATTGTGCACCGCTTCTCTCATATGTGCAAACACTTCGAATCTGCCATATATTGAGGGGAGCATTTTAAAAGTAAATAAACCGGGTAAAAATGCTTTTATGTTTTAATATAATGTGCCTTGATTGAGTTTTAAATGGTTTCTTAATGGTTTTTGTGATCGTAAATGTGCTTCAAAAAGAACTCTTGCCTCTATGTGATAAAATGTTTTCAAATATCCTATGCACATATTGAGGGGGAGAATTTACCAAAGAAAATCATATGGCTTTTTCTATGAAAATGATGATCAAAGAAAATATTTCAAAAGTCCTCTTGCCTCCATGTGCTAAACAATTTGTTAGGATCCAAATATTTATTGTGTTGATGATTCGGGTGGTCTTGGATTATCAAAATACATGTTTACCATTTTAGAGAGAGAAAGTAGAGAGAGAGGGTGTTCTTGCTAGAGGTTTACACAAAGGAAAGGTTAGATTGAATGAGAAGCACCACCCCTTCCATGGATGGAAGGGGTATTTATACTTACAAACTACACGACCTCCTATCGCCTGGGATCGGTATACAGTGGTAAAGACCTGTCCCTCCTCCACGGTGTTGCACTATACTATTCTACGCTACACACTAACTAATAAACTACAAAATAACGTAACAAACGACAAGTCTACGAGCTAACTTATGCTAGATAATATTTGGGGTGACCGACTCTTCACTATGGAATTTTCTAATTCCTAACAATCTCCCCTAAGGGAGGTCACCCCATGTTTTACATTTTGAATCCTAGCATTCTATTCTTGACTTTGTTCTTGAGCTCATAGACTTGAATTCTTCATTTCCTCGCAATCTTTTGTGCTTTTTGTAGTGCAACTTCAAAGTCCGTGATTGGATTTGTACTGGAGGTCTTTGAACTGATGACCGACATGCTCACACTTTTGAATCATGACATCTTTCCATCGAGTAGCGGAAGCCTTACGGTTCATGATATTTGCAGCAAATAAGCGAAGCATGGTATGAAATATCGAGCGTGTTATGTAGATATGCACCTCGCCAAGATTTCTTCAAATTAAGTGTGATGTTGTGAGCATGCGTTTGATTGACTCAATTCTGATCAACTGAACCGTCCAAATGTACCTGCAAACAACATAGCAATAAACACACCAAAGTGTCTTTGATCACTTTCGTTGAATTGAGGTACACGCCCACTTCCCTCGCTGATCAATACAAGTAACGCTCTGTGATCGGTAGGATTCCTAAGAATCTCCTTGACAGGTTTTCGCAGAAATATCTAGCCGTTTCAAACCGAACGTCTCAAAGAAGACAACACGAGTGAGTGAACCAAATGAATTGAGATTCACTGATTGATGAAAAATTGATTTGAAAAACAATCGCGTATTGCTTAGAAGAAAGAGTTTTGCAATACGACGAAGGTTTTATGAGAAAGATCAATTTTCAATCAAAAATACTTTTTGTATATAAGAGAGTGCACATTCGACGTGCTAGAGAAAAGAAGGTTTGCACATCGAACGGTTTTTCCAAAAGCATTTTTTCAATCAGAGATACTTTTGTGTTTGAAAACATAAGTACACATTCGATGTGCTAGAGAAAAGAAGATTTGCACATCGAACGTTTTTCAAAAGTATTCGTCAATTCCAATCTCCGACCAAGGTTGATTCATCAATGAATCGCCCATCGTTTCTATCCAGTTGTCACAAGTTTGATCTTTAGAAAAGATCTCACATGTCACCTACCAAGAGCTTGTTTGATGTTGGCTCTAGAAGGCTTTCCATCTTCATCGTGAATATTTTTACATATCACTCGATGTTCTGGCAATACCACAAGGATAATGCGTAGGACTCTCAATATATATAATCTTACTTTCCACACAATGTGAAACAGCCAGTCTTCAAGAATTTAGTGTCCTAATGATATATTGTGGATGATCTCTTGGCTCTAGACTCAATAGTGCACATTTGGTTCCTATGCCGGAGACTAGGGAGAGGGTCTCCTTCTTCAATATCAACTATCTCTAAGAGAAAGTCGATAGATTATGTAGGTTCCCCGTGAGAATGAAACAAGCCCTTTTAAGAGGAACTTGAGTAGCTTGGGAAGTTTAGTGCAGTGCGTCACTGGGTCCATGAGGACTTGTCTTCAATACCGAGTTACCTAGTAACCACCAGTAGCATATGTATTGAACCCGGCTCTAAGGTTGAATTATTGAGGGTTATTTCTTTTCACCCCTTTCACATTCAATTCTTTTTCATTCTTCAACCCCTTCAGTGCTTACCGAGACTTCATTACTAGAACCTTTTTTGGGTTTATTCCAAGTATTAGCTCGTCTCATTCGCACTCTTCCCATATTCTCATTTTTCTCCTTTTTCAATATACCTAAGGACTCTACACTATCTAGTGGATTGTCCCTGGGTAGATCCCTCCGGCTCAAGGGATCGTGGAACAAATACCTAACCTAACCATCCTTATAACTCCATACATAAAGTAAAATGGTCGGTCTTTTGGTACAGTTCATTCTTCCTTGAAACCAATTGAAAAATCATTTGGAAAAACAATCAAGGTACTTGTGATACGAGATCAAAGCATTTTGTAGCTTAATAGTTTTGATCATTTAGAAAACCTCCCCTTCAACATGTGCATATGATTTAGAAATTGTTTATCACATGGAGGCAAGAGGACTTTGAAATATTTTCTTTGATCACAATTTTCATATGAAAAAGCCATTTGATTTTCTTGGTAAAATTCTCCCCTCAATATGTGCATAGGATATTTGAATACATTTTATCACATAGAGGCAAGAGTTCTTATGAAGCACATCCACGATCACAAAATCCATTAAGAAAACCATTTGAAAACTCAATCAAGGTACTTTATGTTAAAACATAAAAGCTTTTGTACCTCGATAGTTTATTTTCCTTTAAAAGGCTCCCCCTCAATATGTGCTTCAAGATTCGAAAGCGTTTAGCACATATGAGAGCAGCCTGCACAATTGAATCAAAACGATCACCTTTTATCAAATTTCATTATTAAATCACAAATTCTCCCCCAATCAAAAATATCAAACCCTTTGAGATTTTGGATCCCAAGTGATTTAATTAGGTTTAGAAAACATGGGAGAAAATGTGGCCTTGTTTAAATACTCATCTGGTTTTGGATAAATCCTCCTCCTCAACATGTGCATTGTGTATTTGAAATCGTTTGGCACATGGAGGCAGGAGTGCCTTTGAAGGACTAAAACCAATTCCATTAAAACAGATTTGAGATTTAAATCACGATCTCTCACCCTATCAAAGATTTCAAACCATTTGAGATTAGTGATCCCAAAAGATTTAAATAATTTAGAAAATTTTGGGGAAAGACGTGGCAAGATTTAATTTTGAAAAATGACAGATAAGGACCATTTTAAGACATTAAAGATTGTTAGTGTCAAGTATGATTGTTTTAAAAGACCTTTAAGTAAAATAAAACAATTTCACAATCAAACAAGAACAGAAAAAATTTCATTTTGAAAGATCTTTTAGTTTTAAAGAAAATCATACCATGACATAACATTAAATCTTTAGATCACCACATTTTAACGTACAAAGCGGAACTTTTGTGAAGAAATATCGTTTGAAAATATTTTATTTTAAATCACTCTCCCCCTCAAACCATGACAAAAGTCAATAGTTGAGTGACTTAGGTTTTGAAAAAAAAAAGTCCGATGATTTTCAAAATTTAGTTCAATTTATTTTCAAAACAATATTTTTCCATTTTCAAAAACAATTTAATCAAATTAATCAAAATTGTTTAAAAATGGTATCCTGCACAAAGATACGTTAGTGGTTGAGAAGCTTCCGTTATTGTTGTTGTAGGGTTTGAAGAAAACCATCTGCTGATGCGTTGAGACTTCTTCTTACGTTGCATTTTGAATGCCAACCGAGGTCAAATTAAGCTCCGTTTCTTCAATCAATTAGAAGAAAACCATCTGCTGATGCAGTAAGACCTCTTACGTTGCATTTATGCCAACTCTCCATAGAAGTCCAATTAAGCTCCGTTTCTTCATTTGTCAACCCAAGATATAGTTACCCTTTCCTTTCGGCATCCAATCATCTTCAATTGTGGGATCCGGATCGGGAACATTCTTTTATACCAATATACCTGCATATGTTAGTGAACACACATACAAATATATGGTGGTCGACATCACCCAAACAACAATCGACTAATAAAAGTCAATTCAACATATCAATCAGTTCATATAAAGCTTGGAAATATTGTGATCATCAAACTCTAATCATCTAATCTTAGCAATCATATCCTAGGCACCTTGTCCTTAACATAGGTTAACATCATTTTTAATTAAGCATATTAGGATAATTAAGAAAGCCCGTTAGATGATGTAGATTTGGAAAACATTATCCCCCTCAATCCATGACTCATTTTATGAAATGTTTAAAAGCGTTGAATTCATTGATTGAGTTTGCAAATTTAATAAAAACTCTGAAACTGATTGTTGTTAAAGCAACTCATTTTACAACCATTTTTTGGAAAACAACAAATATTTTTCTGAAGAATTTTAGACGGAAAAACATTTATGTAGGAACAGCAGTCCTTTGACATACTTTCCTCAAATTGTTTAGTTTTAGGATAAGTGCACGAAATATTTTGGAAAAAGTTCAAGTGCAGCACTCTCCTTTCTTTAAAAGAGCGGGTTGCTATCAGAAATAATAGCAAACCATTGTTTAAGCACGGGTCACAGTCTGAAGTAACTGCAAGCCATAGATTTTGAGACATGTTTAGAAAAAGAATATTTACACCTCCTGCTCGAACTTCATCTAAAGTCCCGTGCCATTATTGAATGACATTTCTAAGACCGTAGATGTTATCGATACCAGAAGACATGTCTTGAGAAACAATATTTTTGGTATTTTTCAATTTTCTGATTTTTATGGGCTTTTGTAGAATTTATATTTTTCTATTTTCTTTTTGCAGGTTTTTTATTTTTGTATTTGTTTTTTTTAATAAATATATACAAAGATAGAATAGATGATATAGTTAAAGAAGATGACGATACGAGTACCGAGATAAGGATATCGAGAAGCCCCGTTGTAGAAGATAGAAGTCATCATCCCTAAAACTTTCACCACCAAAGCTTCTGAGGCTCTTGCATAGAAGAATGAAATTGAACCATCGAAAGTGAGACTTTGCAGCCTTCCCCCAAACCGAAAATCCAATTAGATGAGCGGTTGATTCAAGCTCTATTTCAAGCTTGCCTTAGCCAGGTGCACAAAGATGCACACCATTATCATAAATCCCGCTGCTCCTTTTAAGAACGAAAGTCTAGATTCTTCGTTCGTGGTTATATCATCCAATAGAAGAACAAAGAATGTATCATCCCACTCATAAATAATCTTCTCAAATTTCCATTCCCCAAGTCCTCAGCAGTGATCCATTCCAAAAGGTGTCAAGAGAACAATTCCCCAAGTAGTTGAATTGAAGCACCAATTCTTTGTATAATGCTCAAGAACTCCCTAACACACATCATGAGGGAATGAAAACACTTCCCATGTTCACATTTTTCTTTCCTGATGATCGTGTATGAAGCTCAAGAACCCGAAGTACACCAATACCCAAGAGCTCTCCTGAATACACATCATGAGGGAATGAAAACACCTCCCCATGTTACATTTTTCGTCCCGATGATCGTGTATGAAGCTCAAGTATCCGGTATACAATACATAAGGAATGAATAATCGATAACATTGAAGAAGCAGGCCAAGCCACCTTGATTATCTCAAGCGGTGATAATCTCTGCGGATGTCAACACCGGAATAAGTGATTATATCTCTGAATCACTGATTAAGCACTCAAGTGAACAGCTGAGCATCCCTAATGTACACAATCTCTCTCCCTAATGAATCACACACTTGTGTACCTCTTTTATCTTCAGAAACTTTCTTTACATCACTTCCCCCACGTCGTTGGAATAATAACACTAAAAGCCTTGATGAGTAAAACATTGAGTTTCTCTGCGGTCATGACATTTGTTTTCCCGTGATATCTTCAATCACTTAGAAGTATTAAGCTCATCAAGTTTACTCGCCATGAGTCAAACCTTGAGTTTCTCTGCGGTAATAACATTTGTCTTCCCCGGATATCTTCAATCACTTAGAAGAATTAAGTTCATCAAGTTTACTCGCTTTGTGTTTAGATGTGAGTCTCCTTTCCCCTTGCTGGTTTTGACACTTCCATCACAACATTGTAAGCCCAAATACTTGAAATCTTTATGAGAAGAACACTTGAACTCTTGTGAGAATCAACTTGCTGAGGACTCTCTCTGACTATTTTTATCAACCCTTATGTAGACAATTTGAAGTGACCATTGAAGAAGAAAACCCGATATACCATACTTGAAACTGAAGTCAACTTCCCCACATTTGTATCTTAAGCTTGCACCTAATGATGGAAGAACGGTGTAGAGAATTTATGCTTCAAGCAAATCTCTAAGTACTCACTACCCAAACAAAGTATGAGACATTAACACCTCTTGCGATTATCCACACCGTCATATGCGTGTGACACTGAGTAAAACAAAGTAACTCCTAATAGTGATAGTTAACCTGGTCTTCAACCATCCACCTCGATGCGGTAACTAGATAAACCAAGTCTTCAACTCTAATTCTTAAGCCCGAGCAAGTTATCAAATAAGAACACACCTTTGTGAAAGTCAACTTCAATCTCAAATAAGTGATAAATGATTAACTCTAAAGTAATCAACTTGTGTCAAATGTCCAATAGAAATAGTCAATAACAACGCCTCGAGGAGTCATCTAAAGAATATGAGCAAGTCTAATTGGGGATTGAATCTGACTTATAACTCTCTCCCAATTAGTGCTCTCCCTAAACCGACAATCTGTTTGATAGATGCCCAGATTAAGAAGAAGTATTTAGATCGTTAAATCAACTCGCTTTAGTCTTCTAACATGTAGCTGAAAATGTAGAACAGACTGTAGACTCGACCTTCTTCAAGATTGTGCAGTTGGGGAATAGATAGTTAACATATTCAACTCACACCAAAAAGCATCCCACCAAAAAGCATCCCAATTAACTTACATCTTGCAAATCCCCTTAACTAAAATCCCTCCCAATCAAACAAGAACAGAAAGATGTTTATCAAGGAAATCAGCAATCAGGCCGCAACAAACACACAAGATGGTAACACCAAACTACCAATCACATCAAACAAGAACAGAGATATTGTTCAGAATCATCATGTTGATGTATACGTGAAGCATTAACCGGAAGCACTTTGTCGATAAACTCATCAATCCAAGTGAAGATGTCAACCACAGGATCTTAGTAGAAACTCCATGTAAAGATGATCCGATAAGAAGAAGCTCGGTTCTTACATGAGTTAGGAGCCGTCTGACCATATATTCTCAAATATTAATCAATCATGCAAAAAAAAAATCACACTTCTTCTCCCCCTTAAGAATTGCATACGGAGATGCCATTCTTGATTAAATAAGTGAAAATCATCCGAATGTTCTATTCACACTTCTCTCCCGTAAAATAAGCACATGATGTCGCCATCTTCATTATAATCGAGCAAGTGGAATGAGAAAACAATCAGTGGTAGCCCGGTTCACTTGAAGACTGAAGCGCATGGAAAAAGTATGAAGCATGTTGATGAGAATGGTCATAAATAGGAAGATTTCTTCTTCGAAGATAATCGCGACCTAAACGCATACTTTTCTTTGAGGTACGAGGTATGAACTGTTGTGTTCATACGTCATAAGAAGATTTCTCTTCTTCAGAAGATAAAGCGCATGACACGCATACACTTTTCTTTCTTTAGAGTACGAGGCATGAACCGCTGTGTTCATACATCATAATCTCTCTCTTTTCAGCTCTCTTAGCAAAACATGTAATCAACCCCCATTATCATTCAAGAGGCCTTTGTCGTGTACACTGATGGAGAAAACACAATATGATGAATTTGACCTCGAAGTAAACTAACCCGAAATCGTGACTTAAACTTGCACATATGTAACAAAGAGCGATGTCGAGAATTCATTCCCATTTGAATCTCTAAGTACTCTATACTCTTCAACCAACCAACCATCAAGTATAAGGCGTATGTCACCTCTTGAAAATCCACAATTGAATGTGACACTGAGCACTACAACGTAACTCCTTAAAGTGATAGTTATTTTGTGGTGCTAAGAGCCCGATTCCCCCAAGTGGTAAAAGAAAAGGTAAAAGACACCCAACAATAACTAGATTTCCAAGTCTTCGTTTTTGATAATAAGCATCGAACAAGGATCATGAAGAATCTTCATCCAACCATCCCCCATACCTTCAGATACTAAGTACACTCGCCCGTGATATTTCATTTCAACCTCAAATAAATAATACTGAATTAACACCGTTGTCACTTCTTCTGAACTGCTCATATCTAGCCTTCTTTGACATTTAAATGAACTTTGATAATGGTTTTCATCCCGACCATGGTTAAATGCACATAACCCCATAAACCAAGCAATAACCAACCTGTCATGACGAATATCCAAACACACATCCAATTTATGAAGTACACCCTTTTATCCCTCCTTAGAAACAGAACCCGTAACAGCAGCATCAGAAGACCCCGAGATACGCTTTCCTTGCTCCAAGATGGTTCAATCATCACGGGATTTTACAATTCTATAGTTTAAACCGAGAAATAGTTTCTTTCGCGGGATTTTACAAAACCAAGAATAAACCGTAAGATAGATCTGGAAATGCACTTTACTATTACCAGGATGTTTCCATTGTCACGGGATTTTACAAGTCTATGATTTAAACCGAGAAATAGGTTCTTTCGCGGGATTTCACAAAATCAAGACAAAACCGTAAACAATGTCAGCTTGAAGGTGTTATGAAAACTTTGGTTTCAGTGAATATCTGTTTTAGGGGAACATGCAGCGGTTCATCAACGGTTCTTTATCCAACATCATCAACATCATCAACCATCCAATCAATACTTTGATAAACACATCATTAACGCATTATGTCGGCTGTTGTAGTGACCAAAAGGAGAAATAGACCCGATATGCCAAACTCGAACAAGACGTAACATTCCCCGGATTTGTTACTTAAGCTTGCACTAATCCTCGTGAAAAAGAAACGGTGTACCCAATGTACAAAACCTCTTGACATTCTCACCTGAGTGAGACACCGAAGTAATAGTTACGTTGTGGGTTAAGCGAGAAAGAATCACAACCATAATTAAATAGCCAAGTCTTTATCACCCTATATAAATGCCCAAACAAGTCATCTTCGCGGAAGGGTAGAAAGAAAGAAGACAAAATAAGTAAACGCGCCCGGAAAAAGTCACTTCAACTCCAAATAAGAAATATCGAACAATCAACCCCGTAGACTACATTTTCCAATAAACACTTCAAGCCGCGACATAATGATCTCTGTGAAAATGCATAAACCAAAGTATCAACTTGGACAACACATCAAATCTCATCCTCAACTTGCACGACTCAAATCAAACCAAATCTCTAATCAAATCACATAACACAAAGCACATAAATACGATCCAATTTAGAGAAGCTCATTTGTGCACCATCCAAAGTCTTAGCATATCGTGGGTAATATTCAAGCTCACCTCCAAGAATATTATCATCAAAATATATTCGGCCATGAATTACAAATAAGCTCCAATTAACCATAATCAAATAAAATTCATGACTCAATCTTCGAATAAGTGAACACTCCATGTGACGGCATATTAGTTGGCCCAACATGTTAACAATGTTACCACATGGCCCATGTTCAAGAAATAAACCGGTTTGGCCCATGCTTAACCCAAGTTCGGTACACTTTCATACCCTGGAAATATTAAAGCGCACCTATCTTACTTAATCCCTAATATATCTCACACACCAAACCCTAATCTCTCTCTAGTCCGCCCCCTCATCATATGCAGCAAAACTAACCAAACCCTAGATATTCACTCAATTATCTGCCTCCATCAACTTTTATTAATCAAAAATGCACCAAAAAAATCTTCCCTTTAATAATAATAATACCAAATCATGAGCGTCTTGAGATCATTCATGTTAACACCTCGCCACAGGGTTGTCTTGAAGGTGGAACGGATAGGCCACAGAGATGGTATGAGATGTGTGATGGCCACAAGGATGACATAAGGCTTGAAATGGCTTCGTCGATGCACAAATACATTCAGGTAGGTATTTCCTTGAAGCTTTGTTGTTGTAATAGAGTCACAAATGAGCCAAGTACATGAGTTAACATGTTTGTTAATATCATTACTTAGTTTCAGACATTAACAAAGAAAACATTTTAGATCCGTGAAGCACAAGATCATTTGTGTATAGATCTTTAAAGGTCTATGTGTTCTATGAACCGCACACCAGGGGTCAAAGCATAGATCAATATATATAGTTTTTCCTTTGAACCTTTGATTTGTCTTTCAATTAACTTAGCGAATCAAGTCACAAGAAATAACATAGTTGTTATTTTCTTTGACATTTGGCTCGAATATTGACAAACATCCTTTAGATCGATGATGATATACTTTGTGTGAAATGACCATTGAGTCTTGGTATATCCATGATTAACACGAAGGAATTTCTGAGATTTGATTGTGTTTTAGTTAACTAAAACATTCGAATGGAATTAGAGTTGGAGACAACAGTCTTGGACTCTCTTTCAAATCATTCGAACAATCAATAGAGGCTTGAGACTTTAAAGGTTGGATCGATGATGGAATGTAAAGCTCATGTTAGTTGACCTTTAAGAAGTCTTCATTAACTTGTACAACATGAGAACATATCTGAGATCAATTAAATTCATGTTGATGTTGTTGATAAGTTGAGACATGTTTAAGTGCGAGTCTTGAGTCTTGAATGGGTTCAGATGATGTTTAGAGTCATGTATGAGTCATTTCTTCTTCTCCATCTCATTCTTTTATGTCAAGTCGCTAGCCCTATTTTGTTTTGCTAATTTCTGGTCAACAAATCACTACACTTTTTCTTTACAAAAGTTAAGTCCCTAGCACCAAGTCTTGTGTCAAGTCGCTACATAAGTTATGGAGCCAAGTTGCTAACTTTTTCAAACACAGCAAGTCGCTACACCTTTTAGATACAAATCGCTAACCTGCTAAATAGCAAGTCGCTAGCTTCATTTACTTCAAATAAGTCGCTAACTGGTTTAGATAAGTCGCTACCATATCAAAGTTACAACTCGCTACCTTTATTCAATGTATTAGGACAACTTGTAAAGACAAGTCGCCACAGAACTAGGTCGCTAGATAGAATTTTTGATTTTCCGATGAGTTTTCCGGTTAAATTCCGATCAGCTTCATAAAAACCCAGAAAATGCATAGAGCAGATTCATTAAACCCATTTGACCACTTTATGACACATAAGAAATGACCCAAAAACCTAACCATATTTTAAAGAAAGGATACTAAACACATGTTAAACACCAAAGATCAATACGTTTTGACCAGTTGATCACATGACCACAAAACATTGATTAGCAAAACTGACAATGACCAAGTCGCTATTAAGAAAAATTACCACAAGTTGCTATAAAGAACCATTTTTTAAAAAAATAGTTTCAACATAACTCAACCCACGAATCAAACCGTATAAAACAGTACGAATCACCAACAAACAATACAACCTAGGCTCTGATGCCAATTGTTAGGATCCAAATATTTATTGTGTTGATGATTCGGGTGGTCTTGGATTATCAAAATACATGTTTACCATTTTAGAGAGAGAAAGTAGAGAGAGAGGGTGTTCTTGCTAGAGGTTTACACAAAGGAAAGGTTAGATTGAATGAGAAGCACCACCCCTTCCATGGATGGAAGGGGAATTTATACTTACACAAAACACGACCTCCTATCGGCCTGTGGATCAGGTATACAGTGGGTAAAGACCCGTACTTCCTCCACGGTGTTGCACTATACTATTCTACGCTACACACTAACTAATAAACTACTAAATAACGTAAATAACGATATGTCTACGAGCTAACTTATGCTAGATAATATTAGGGGTGACCGACTCTTCACTATGGAACTTTCTAATTCCTAACACAATTTCTAAATCATATGCACATGTTGAGGGGGAGGTTTTCTAAATGATCAAAACTATTAAGGTACAAAACGCTTTGATCTCGTATCACAAGTACCTTGATTGTTTTTCCAAATGATTTTTTCAATTGGTTTCGAGAAGGAAAGAACAATACCAAAAGACCGACCAATTTACTTTATGCATGGTGTTATAAGGATGGTTAGGTTAGGTATTTGTTCCTACGATCCCGCCAGAGCCGGAGGGATCTACCCAGGGACAATTCACTAGTTAATGTAAAAGTCCTTAGGTATGATGAAAAAAGGAGAAAAATGAGAAATGGGAAGAGTGCGGACTGAGACAGAGCTAGTACTGGAATAAACCCAACAAGGTTCTAGTTATGAAGTCTCGGTAAGAACTGAAGGGGTTGAAGAATGAAAAAGAAATGAATATGAAAAGGGTGAAAAAAATAGCCCTCCAATAATTCAACCTTAGGGCAGAAACCGGGTTCAATACATATGCTACTGGTGGTTACCAAGGTAACGCCGGTATTGAAGACAAGACGTCATGGACCCAGTGACGCACTGCACTAAACTTCCCAAGCCACTCAAGTTCCTCTTAAAAGGGCTTGTTTCATTCTCACGGGGAACCGACATAATCTATCGACTTTCTCTTAGAGATTGTTGATATTCAAGAAGGAGACCCTCTCCCTAGTCTCCGACATAGGAACCAAATGTGCACTATTGAATCTAGAGCCAAGAGATCATCCACAATATCTCATTAGGACACTATATTCTTGAAGACTCACTGTTTCACACAATGTGGAAAGTGAGAATATATCTTAAGAGTCCTACGCATTATCCTTGTGGTATTGCCAGAACATCCGAGTGATATGTAAAATATTCACGATGAAGATGGAAAGCCTTCTAGAGCCAACATCAAACAAGCTCTTGGTAGGTGGCATGTGAGATCTTTCATAAGATCAAACTTGTGACAACTGGATAGAAACGATGGGGCGATTCATTCGTGAATCAACCTTGGTCCAGGAAATGGATTGACGGATGCTTTTGGAAAAACCATTCGATGTGCAAACCTTCTTTTCTCTAGCACGTCGAATGTGTACTTATGTTTTCAAACTCAAAAAGTATCTCTGATTGAAAAAATACTTTTGGAAAAACCGTTCGATGTGCAAATCTTCTTTTCTCTAGCACGTCGAATGTGTACTCTTTTAAATACAAAAAGTATTTTGATTGAAAATTGATCTTTCTCATAAAACCTTCGTCGTATTGCAAAACTCTTTCTTCTAAGCAATACGCGATTGTTTTCAAATCATTTTTCATCAATCAGTGAATCTCAATTCGCTGGTTCACTCACTCCGTGTTGTCTTCTTTGAGACGTTCCGGTTTGAGAACGGCTAGAATACCTGCGAAACCCTGTCAAAGAGATTCTTAGGAATCCTACCTGATCACAGGCAGTACTTGTACTGATCAACGGGGAACCGTGGGCCGTGTACCTCAATTCAACGAAAGTGATCAAAGACACTTTCGTGTGTTTTATTGCTAACTGTTGTTTGCAGGTACTTTTGGACGGTTGCAGCTGATCAGAATTGAGAAGTCATTCCAAAGCCGCATGCTCACAGCATCCACACTTAATTTGAAGAAATCATGACTGGTGCATATCTACATAACCTGGTTCTGATATTTTTATACTATGCTTCTGCTTCGCTGCTGCAAATATCATGAACCAGTAAAAGCTTCCGCTACTCTGATGGAAAGATGTCATGATCCCTATAGTGTGAGCATGTCGGTCCAAAAGTCACAACTTCACATGATGGCAACACAATAAAGGGTGATCCAGAGATTTACTGTAGCTGATGATCTCAAAGAAAGTTCGAAGATCATCAAGATGTGGATTAGTTCAAAGACCTCCACTAAAAGTACAAAATAATCGGACTATGAAGAGTCACTACAAAAGCACAAAGATTGCAGAATTGAAGAATTGAAGTCTACGAGCTCAAGAACAAAGTCAAGTATAGAATGCTAGGTTTTGAAATTTAAAACATGGGGTGACCTCCCTTAGGGGGAGATTGTTAGGAATTAGAAAATTCCATAGTGAAGAGTCGGTCACCCCAAATGTTATCTAGCTTAAGTTAGCTCGTAGACTTGTCATTATTTACGTTATTTAGTAGTTTATTTATTAGTTTGTAGCGTAGTATAGCTTAGTGCAACACCGTGGAGGAAGGACGGGTCTTTACCCACTGTATACCTAATCCACAGGCCGTTAGGAGGTCGTGTATTTTGTAAGTATAAATACCCCTTCCATCCATGGAAGGGGTGTGGCTTGGCAATCTAACCTTTCATTTTATAGAAGCAACTCTCTACCAAGAACACCAACTCTCTACTTTCTCTCTCTAAAATGGCTAACATGTATTTTGATCATCCAAGACCACCCGAATCTTCAAACATAATAATATATCGATCCTACAAAACGTGATATAGAAAAATAGCATTAAGTGTTTTTCGCCACTGCCGAGGAGCTAAATAGGATTTAGTTTAATCTTTTGTATTTTTTGGTAATTTTCATCATTTTATCGTTTAATTTTCACAACTTTTCAGGTTAACCATGGGAGACATCGACATCAACGAGCTTACTCTCGACGAGTATTTGGCGATGACTCAAGAAGAATAAGGTTTGGGGGTTGTTAGGTTGGCCATTGGAGCTAATGCGCACTTTGAGATATACAATCAGTTTATGCGGGATTTGTGGGAAGCTCTCTTTTTCGGAAGCAAGATCGACGATGCTCACTAGCACGTGGACAAGGTATTGTACATCGTGAGTATTTTCAACACATTGGGTGTTTCTCATGATTCAGTCATGCTACGAGTGTTCCCGATGACACTCACTGGGGCAGCTAAGAGATGGATTGACAGGTTACCAGCTGGCATAATCAACACTTGGGACCTCCTCAAGAAAGCCTTCATCTAAAGATATTGCCCTCCATAAAAAATGGCAAAACAAATTGAGGAAATCCATAACTTTAAGCAAGATGGAGACGAGACCTTATAACAAGCAAGGGATAGGTACAATGATCTCCTTTACAAGTGCCTAACCAACGAACTCGACAAACAACAAACCGTGAATATCTTCTAGTAATGTCTTAACATCCCAACTAGACAAATGCTTGACTCTCAAAGGCCGATCCTTAGGATGACACCCACTAGAGCCCTAGAAACAATTCAAGATATGGCTGACCATTCTCAGAAATGGCATGATGAGCCAAGTAGTAGAAGCATTGGGAGAAGTATGGATAAGACTCCAGCAATAGCAAGCAAGATTGACAGTTTGGTTCGAGATATGAAAAAATTGAAGGAGAATGTGCATGCTATTTAGGTAGGATGTGATACCTATGAAAGGAAACATCTGGCTAAAGATTTTCCTTTAAACGAAGAAGTAAAAGCTGTGGAAGAAGTCAAGTATGGAGAGGCTAGTATACCTTTTCAAAGTAATGGAAATAATGGAGCAAGGTAACGCGTGGGACATATAAGATACTATACAAGTGTGGAGAACTGACCTCCTTTTGAAGAAAGGAGGTCCAGTCTTGAGGAAACTATTAATAAGGTTTTAGAAGAATCGGCCAGAAGCAGACAGAGCGTGAACAATGGTTAAAGAGTTTTCAAGAAGGAACCAACTTAAACCTCAAAGCTCATGATGAAACAATGAGAGGTTTGGAAACTAAAATCGGTTTATTGACCAACGAGGTTCAGGGACAGAATGTGAATGGAAAAACTAGCTATTCCAATGGTGTAAGGAAATGCAAGGAAATATTCACATGCGAAGGCGTACCTCTTTACACACCCTTTGAATATTCTGAAGCTGAACTTAACTGTTTTCTCAATTGGCTGATCAAGATGATCAAGAATACGAAGATGAAGAAGAGGCACAAACAGAACCTTCATGGAACCTGCTCATCCGTTGGTGGAACCTTTCCAATCTACAGAACCATCTCCAAAGGACAAGAGCTCAATGGAAGATAAATTGACCAAAGAGATTCCTTGGGTCGAAAGCAAGACCAATGATGGAGAAGAAATCAAGCTCAACGCGTGATGATCAATTGTCTTCCTTGTTCTACTGATAATTTATGTGTTAAGAATTCTTTAGCTGATTTACGGGCTAGTACAAGCATTATGTCATTATCTATGTATAAAAGGCTGAATTTAGGGTCTATTAAACAAATATGCATGACAATAGAAATGGTAGATAGAATGGTTAGTATACCAAAAGGCATTGTAGAAAATGTATCGGTCAAAATTAGAAAGTTGACCTTTCTAGTAGATTTTGTCATTCTTGAGATGAAGAAAGACTTTAGAATGCCTTTAATATTAGGAAGACTGATGCAGGTTTTACTAACCAGATCTTAATATTTATTATGTCTCGCTAAACCTATAGTCTACCCTAATGCACTAACGGGTAGTGTACCCAGTCGTGTGTAGTGTAGTAAACGGTAACGCCGAGGTCGTCCCAAGAGCTACGAGGATCGGAAATTAACTTAAGTCTATGTCACGATTATAAGATGGTTTCGATAAGGATTTAATTAATTAACTACTAAAAGTAATAAAAGGAAAAGGTGAGATCAATAAACGAGAGTGGTGCTAACCTAGTTAATCCTCCTAGCTAGTTATGTCTACGTCTACTTACTTCCAATTACTTCAGGTGGGGTCAAATTCGAGAGGACAGCATTTGGTCAATTCGCCCTAACATATCAGCAAAGATGCCACCACAGGAGAAATCAGGCGCACCGTCATAAGTCCTGTTGTTTCTGGTCCCCTAAGCCAAGTCATTAAGTACCGCTACATGCTAGATTCAAAATAGTGAGTGCCCGGCCATTAGGAACTTAGACACTACACCCCCTAATTCTTAAGTTCATCCAAACGATAGGTGATCAGTTGGTCAAATCGCACAAGTAGAAAGGGTCGTCAGTTGATCATATCTTACCCTTCCTGTCTCAGTCCGCTCACCTAGGGTCAGTTGGTCATATCTCCTAGGCAATTGGCCTCTATCACCATTCAAAACTACCGAACCAAGGGTGACTACCAAAGAACTATGCATGCATACACTTAGAAATAATTGTACGGAAGTAAAGGTAAATGCAAACAAAACAATTAAGGAATCATAACTAGGCTAGCACCAGGGTGCTTAGCCAAACATATAGTAAATCATACCAACAAAAATGAATAAATCATAAATTGAATTGAACATAATGTTTGATACAAATGACTTGATGTAGAGCTAATAATGATGATGATTGCGAGTGAATTCTTCCTTCAAAACTGACTTCGGACTGCTGGAAAATAACCTGGAGTGGTGCCCTAATCGACCCCTGGGAGAGGGGTGAAGAGAGATACTCAAAAATGCAGATTTAGGGCTGTATTTATAAGCCCCGACATGGTTACGGCGTAATTAAATTAATTAGTTACGTCGTAACAAAAGTTACGCTGTAACTAAAATAATTAGTTACGTCGTAACTAAGTTAAGCCGTAACTAATACTGTAACTTCTAACTTCGTACTTTTCAATGTCATGATATTTCCTTGAAACTATTTTGCACTAGTTGACTCTTTTGGCCCCTCATCGTACTTCATATTTTTATAACAAGTCCTTGAAGTAAATAAACTTCATATGAATTGTCGCTTTTAGTCCCTGATCGTACTTGTTATTTTTACTTTTCATCCTCGGAGTAAATATTATCTTCATTTAGCCACTGGACTTCAACTCCTTAGCGCCCAAGTAATTAATTACGGCGTAACTAATTATCCGAGTTACGCCGTAATCTTTCTTCATCTCATACTTATCCCTCCGAAATAATCTCTACGGCGTAACTAAATTGCCATGTTACGCCGTAACCTTCAAGATAATAATTACGACGTAACCATAAGAATTGGTTACGCCGTATCCTTCAAAGCTCATATTTACGCCGTAACCTTATTAGCTAGTTACGGCGTAATCTTCACAAAAAATCCAAAGGCCCTTGTAAATCAATCTTCAGAACATATACTTGGCCTTTTATCACTTCTTTTCTGCTCCAACGCCTCATTTATCCTGAAATGCAAATATGAACGAATATGAAAGAATTAAGTACCATATTAATGCAAATGAGGCCATAAACACGGGAATTTGATATATAAAAGATCAGGCTAATTTGATGTTATCAAAGACCTCTCCTAGCGACAACACATGATGAGATCGATATTTTTAATAAACTAATTTATCTTAAAATCAAATATGAGAAACTAGTTTTCATCATGGAAGAGGGAGAGGTGTGTCGCCTAAATGAATTAATTTGTGTGATAATTGAAAATGAGAAGGACATGAGGGACTTAAAGCAACCTGACCAAGAAACATAACCTCTGATAACAATAGCCAAGCACACTGACTAATGATGAGAATGTTTTCAGTGATAATTTGCATGTAAAAAAGGAAGAAAACCGAACTAGGAGAACTATAGAAGGGCGTCAAGAAGATAAAGCAGTTAGAAAAGATCTACGACATAACCTCAACGACAAGGTTACACCATATATTGAAGACTGCCCCAAAACTGCAAAAACAGAATTGGCGCCAAACATAAAATGTGTATCACTGGATGGGAAACCTGAAAACCAAGCAATCATCAGCTCAGGGATGAATGAAAATGAAACATGAATGCTTTTGAAGACCTTGATAAAGCATCAAAATGCGCATGTGAACAAATCGTGCAAAACTATACGTAGAAAGCATTGATGTGAAGCGATTGTCATGGATATGGAGAAGTGATATACGTTGTGGCCATTATGTAACCATTACAATGATGAATATGACGGAGGAGGTAAGGAAGTTAGAAGGAACAATAACAAATACCTTTGGACGTCCAAAAATGATAACAAAAAGTAGAACCTTTAGTGGGGTGGAAGAACAACTTATGATGATTGGGTACGGATTTGCAACGGTAAGGTAGATATATTAACTAAGGGGAAGATTTGGAATGACCTCAATCGCCCTAGTGATGAAGACATGCCAAGCACCGATGAATTTCCCAAAACATATAACAGGGAATTTAATCACATGAGAAATGGTGAACAAAAGTATGAGAGCAAGAGGGACTCCACAATTAACTTGGGTGAAGAGAAGGAGAACCAGTTGCTCGAGCTAATTGAAGATAAACTCGATGATGAGTGGTACACGGGAACAGAAGATGACAATGATGATTTGGAGGGAATCATGGATTATCTCAAGCTACAAGGATATGATGGGTTTACTGATCCGGAAGATGAAGAATACGAGCAAAAGAGATGTAAGTTGCTCAGGATTACATACATGAAACCGACACCTATTGTAGCCAAATAGTTTGAAATCACACATTATAGAATCAGTCCTGATGAAAGATTTGCAAAGATACGAAGTATAGAAGGAGATGGACGAGTATGGACGTATTCGAGGGGAGCCGTAAGCCTAATGGTTTTGAGTCTAACTTAAAGACTCGTTAATAAAGAAAAGTTCTTTTCGGGAGACAACCCGTCTTTTCCATTTTTTTCTTTTTATTAGTATAGTTTGGTTTGGTTTGTTTGTTATTACTTTTTTGCAGGAATCTAAAGCATTAGAGGACGTAGGAAGGCTTGGATCAAGCCGTAGAGTTGCACATTTTTGGGAAACGGCATAAGTGAGTTTCTACGGCACAGACCTGTCTAGTGGGTTACACCATAACTTTCCCAGACTTCAACAAAAACGTCAGGTTAACTATCCTACGACGTAACTCAGCTAATGAGTCTACCTTGCATTCCATAACTTTTTAATAGTAACTAAATGAACTTTGTGGGTGTGTTTCCTGTAAAACCCTCACGAGACTTCACTCGTCCACTCGGGACACCGAGTAGTTTAAAAGGCTTGTTGCATACGCTAAACGCAATCATGATTCCTATAAAAGTGAATTAGGTTTTTATTCGTTTTTATTTTTCTTTTTGTGTGTTTTTAGAATTATGCTTTTGGTAGTGGTTTGATTTCAGAGAATTGAAGTTTGCTCATGGAGGCGAAGTCAAAGCACGTCTTTTCACGTGATCCTTCTACCATTTTAGAGCAAATTTTACGGAAGTTCTGATAGCGTAATTTTGCAAAACCACAAAAGCTTTACAATCCTTCTAGGCAGTGTACCTTATCGTTGTAGTGTAGTATAGGTAGGACACTGGGGATTGATCGATCTCTAGGCGAATAGTGTTGTGAAGGACGAAATGTATGTCGAGATAGGTCAAAGGTGAGGGATGAGCCTTTTTGTATTTTTATAATTTTTCAGAAAGCAAATTAAAATCTCGTGGTTTGAATAGTGTACGTTTTAACTACTCACTAGTTAACACAAAACTAAATATACTAAAATTAAACTACATACAAGAAAAGTAAATTGGTGGTAACTCTTATGATAGGAAATTTTGTTTACTTAGATTTCTTTACTCCTTAGTTATCTCTTATTGATTAGTCAAACTGTCACGTCATTGTTTTAATTGGAGCGTTGTATTCCTTATTATTAGTCATAGGGAGGTGCCAAATGCCCTAACTCTATGAACGTATAAGTCTTTCCTAAGAAGTTTAAAGTTTATTAAGTCTCCTAGGATCTACAAGCCGCAATTCACGCAATAAAAATACAACAAGAAAAACCACTAGTGCACTCTAGGGTTGCGTTTAATAAGATGGACAAGCTAGTTACATATAAGAATTAAGCCAATTTTCTTGCCCTAACGTGAGGCAACCAATTAAACAAGAGACGACAAGCAATAATTAATAACTAGGTTCCATTATATCTAAGCAAACACTAATAAATCTAGCCTAGCATGTTAAAGTGACGAAAAGAAAAGCATATAATCAAACAACACATAGATATATTGAATGATTAAAGAGGGATTACTTAACTTCAATGAAACATGAGTCAAAGTGGCTAAAAAGGCCTCACAAAAGCTGTGAAATTCGTTTAGGGTTTTCCTCTCCAAAGTGTTACACGATTAATGGAAAACATGCAAAATATATATATATATATATATATATATATATATATATATATATATATATATATATATATATATATATATATATATATATATATATATATATATAGTATTACAACTGTAACGACGTCACTTTATGATTGTGATGCCATCAACTAGCCGCCATCAGGGTTTTGTCTTTTGCAAGTCGCTGTTGTGACATCGTTGATTTGAGTCTCTGACGCCGTTATGATGTGTCTTGATGCCGTCTCTTATTAAAAGATCTAAGCTGTCACATATAAGTTTTAATCTGAATTATTATCTTCAAATACAAGTGACGCCGTCAGGTTATAATGTCTTCAAAAGTTCTGAGCCGTCGCTTGTAAAATTTCCATCAAATCATCACGTTCAGATGCAAGTGGCGGCATCGCGTATAAAATGTGACACCGTCTGGAGCCCTTTTCCAAATGGATTCGCGACTTTGTCAATTTCTTCACTTTCTTGTCCATTTTAGCCCACATGCCAGTTTTCATCTTTTGCGTCTCAAGTACCTGAAATGTGATAAAGAACGATTTAGGGTAATAATTGATCACAAATGTATGAGTTTAGAGCTTAAATGACCCCTAAAAATGCACGTTTTAAATCCTTATCAAGTTCTCGTTCCAATTATACTTGTCTCTCTTTAATATTAATTTTTGCGTATTATAGGGAAATTGTACAATTTAAGTAGGGGGGGCAAGAGTAGAATTATTACTTGAACTTTATTTTCCCTCATTGTTTCTAGTTTATTTTGAAAAGTTATGCCATTTTTTAAATTTTGACATATTTTTCTTAACCTAACTAGAGTAGATCTTTATCAAGCACACAACAACCCTTGATTCCATTGATGAGGTTTAGCCTCTTATCCCTTTTCTCATAGACATAAATCTACCAAATATCGAGTGTGCTGGTAGAATTATATACTTTAGAACTTGTTCTTTGCATTATTTAGAGACCATACACGAGTAATGCATTAAGTTTTCTTGGTGCATTTGGGATAGATAGTTCGAGAAGGCAATATTTTAGGATTTACACAAAAACAGCCCATATGTGTTATATTGTGTGTGTTTATCGATTAGTCATCTCGACTTTTCGACCTCCCGTGATAAATCCTTTTGTTGCACTCACTTTTAGTGTAAGATACCCTTAGATACACCCTTCCGAGCCAATCTTTCATTTCTTAACCCAATTATTCATTGATTCGTTTACACCATATCGCCTTAGCATACTGTATAGTCTTAAGTCTATGGTCGGGAAATCGCCATTTGCCTAAGTCTTTGGTCCAAGTTGAGAGGTTTGAAAATTACACTTTTTTTAAAGACACACATTTTAAGATCGTTGAAGACCCCTCGTATTCCTCATTAGTATACTTATGATTAATCTTAAGTGGGGGGATGACCTATTTATTTTCTTGAATTAGTAATGCAAAAAAAAAAGTATTATTGTAGTTTAAAGTTGATGAAGAATGAATTAGTTCCAACCTAAATGATGGAAACTATAAACACTATTCCATGTGATTTATGATAAGCTTATTCGAGTAAACACGGGGCAATACCTCGTACATATCTATTGATGAGACGAGTTGGTAACTACATTATACCAACTAGCTTTTGGAAGGTCAAGTTAGTGTGCATTTATCGCCATCATATGTAGACTACTTATGGCACTAAATTGTTATTTGATGATCTGGTTTCCGAATCTTGATGCTTGGATGATGACTTGATTATGGACTAAGACTATTTGTTTGTTTATTGTTTATTTATTTTTTTTTTACACCTTATCATGTGTATCTCATGTCTTATCCTACCCATTTTATTCTTAATGATCAATGCTTCAAGTTTAGGTGAGGGAGTGAGCAATCATTGGTGTCTTGGCCATAGATTTGGTCATGTATATTTTATTTTTTCGCCTTCGCCGTAGCTTGTGAGTAAAGACTTTAGGACTAATTCACCCCTAGCCTTTATATTTATTCGCCCAATATTGTCTTTAAGAATTATCTTGACCTTTAGTGGTGGAGTTTTGTGCAACCACCAAGCCTATGATAGAATACATGTTATGACTGTGCTTATGAGTGATCACCCAGAAATTAAACACTTCGATTAGTGAGTAAATGAGTGTTTTGTTCCCCATTTCGTGAGGTTTTCAGCTTTGATGTTTTAGCACGAGGCAATTTTTAAACTCATATCTTCCAAGCTAACTTGGGGGTTATCTTTTTAAAAATGATTCTAATAAGGTTTACTTGAGGGCAAGTAGAGTTTAAGTAGGGGGGGATTTGATAACATCATAGAGTCATGATATTTTATTGTCAATTTCCCCTTAAAATGCTCACTATTTGTATAGTTTTGCATGAATATATACTCTTATTACCTATTATTTCATTTCAGGGTATAAATGAATATTGGAACGAAGAAACGCGAATTCGGAAGGAAAACTAACTGAGTTATACAAGAGCTTGTTAACCATAAAGAGGTTACGGCGTAGAAGGAAGTTACAACCTACGCCGTAACAAGGATTATTACTAGAAGACCAAAATGAACGTTGCTCAAGGTTACAGCGTAACTCCATCGACATGGTTAAGCCATAGAAAACCAAAGACTTAGCTAAAATTCAGTGATCAAGAAGGTTGTACAATAACCTAATCACATGGTTACGACACATAAGTGATGAATATTTTAACAAGGGTTCTGAGATCGTAACCCAATCTCAAGTTTACGCCGTAGAAGATTAATTAATGATAAGATCGTCCAGTTATATGGGTGTTACGGTGTAACCCTTTACTTAAGGTTACGCCGTAACTATGTTGAGTCTATAAATACAAGCCCTAAATATGCATTATACATCATTCTTTCACCACAACAAAAGGAGGGACGATTTAGGGCTTCATAAATGACGAATCCAATTTCTTCTTTCAATATTATTAATAACATTGTTTTTGCTGCTTTATTTAATATGAGAGGCTAAACACTTCATGTGTTAGCCTAGTTATGAATTTATCAATGCCATGATTTGTGTTTTCCCGTTTACTTATTGCTTTATATGTTTATCTTTCTAGCCTATCATTGATCCCCATGTTTTGGTAGTATTGAGGCTACGTAGTACCTAATATACTAGTCAGAATTGACCATAGAAAGCTAGTGTGCTAGGTTGTGTGGGGTGTGTAAGAATTGACCATAGGACTACCATCTCCCTTGTGTAAGAATTGACCATAGGACTACCTACACTAGTAGAGATGCTTAAGAAATGCGGAAACTTTGAGTGGAACAAACCTTGGTTTAGTGTTTAAAGCACTAAGAATATGTCTAGAAGACAGTTGGCTGTTAATGACTAAGACTAGACTACCGAAGAATGACCATTAGAGTTGGAGTCTGTTAGGAATTAGAAAATTCAGTCATTAAAGTGTCGGTCACCTCAAGTATATGTAATCGTTAGAAAGCTCGTAGTCGTAGTCATTTAATATTAGTTAGTACTTAGTTAAGTAATACCGTGGAGGACGGATGGGTCTTTACCCACTGTATGCCTGACCCACAGCCCGTAGGTGGCGTTTATTGTAAGACATATTAAATACCCTCTACCTCCCAAGGTAGAGGGTTGGAGCTTCAATACCATTTTTCTTTGTTTCACATAGTTCCCAACTCTCTTCCCTTTCTCTCTCTAGAACTTTATCTCTCTAAACATAGTGTACGTCCCATATGGATTTGGTTTGATGTGTTTGTGAAATCCTATATCAGAGAGCCATGGTTTGATCACTCATCTTTCATGCTCTTTGTTTTGGTGGATTTCTTAAGGTTTTTGGGGTTATAAGTGTTTAGGAGAGTTTGAATCATTTGGTCAATTTCTAGTGTTAAAGTTTGAATTTTGATTGTACTTTTGTGTTTAGGATCATCATATGTGTTTAGGTTTTGAATTGGAAGGCTTGAATCATTGTGGTTTAGCTATTTTTGATTGATAAAGTGGTTGTTTTCAAATATTGTACGAAGCGAGTTGAGCTACGGTGTTGAGTTTCTTGGAAGCGAGTTGCTTTGTTATTGGAAGCGAGTTGGTTTAAGCGACTTGGCTATTAAGCGAGTTGTATTAGCAGCGAGTTGGTATATGCGACTTGGCTATTAAGCGAGTTGATTCTTTAAGCGACTTGAGTTTTAAAGCGACTTGGCTATCAAGCGAGCTGTATTGTCAGCGAGTTGGTTTAAGCGACTTGGTGGTTAAGCGAGTTGTCTCTGTATGCGAATTGGCTATTTAGCGAGTTGATTCTTTAAGCGACTTGTCTTTTAAGCGAGTTGACTGTTTAACGAGTTGATACCAAAGCGAGTTGATTGTTTAGTTACTTGTCTATTGAGACTTGTCACTTCTTCGTGCTACATTTTTACGATTGTTCTTTTCGTTTAGTAAAATCCCGTGAAAGAATCAATTTCCCGGTTTATTCAAAGAATAGTAAAATCCCGTAGAACTTGTAATCATGTCTAACAACGTACCTACTATCGCTTCTACTATAGCTGAGGACGTTCAAGCAGCAGGATCAGATACTCGTCCACCTATGCTTGATAGAACTGATTATGACTCATGGGCTCAACGAATCAGGTTGTACTGTTTGGGAAAGGAAAATGGGGTCAACATTCTCAAATCAATTGATGAAGGACCTTATCAGATTGAGACTACAAGAGACATAATTGATACTGCTGCAGATGGAACAATGATCTTTGGATTGGACAGACCAAAGACGTATGATGAGCTCAGTGATAAGGAGAAAAAGAGATTCGATGCTGATATCAGGGCTTCAAACATTATACTTCAGGGTCTTCCAAAATATATCTACAAGCTTATCAATCACAACACTGAAGCCAAGGCGGTTTGGGATAATGTCAAGATGCTTCTCTCGGGTTCTGAATTAACTAAGGAAGACAGAGAATCACAACTATATGATGAATTTGAGCACTTTAAGATGAAACCAGAAGAAAGTGTCTATGAATATTACGTGAGATTCCACAAGCTTGTGAATGATATGAGGAATATCAAAATGACCATGCCAAATATTCAGCTGAACTCAAAGTTTGTGAACAACATGAATCCCGAATGGCACAAATTTGTCACCTCTATGAAGCTAACCAAAGGATTAAAGAACACCAACTATGAGCAACTGTATGCCTTCCTTCTTCAGAATGAGAGACATGCCATGTTTGAACGAATGATTCTTGAACAGTTCAAAACTAAACAGGGAGAAACAAGTTCTTCAAATGATTCAACATCCTTTTACACAAATGTTGGAATTACCACCAAAGCTTCTCAAGTCATACCCACGGGTAATGGTAACTACAAGCTCATTCCTGATCCAGCATATAAGCCTCCAGACTCAAACACTATCATGGAAAACTTCATCAATCAACTGTCTCTCATGGTTAGTCAAAATCTGAATACCACTCCTCACACCAACAATAATCTCAGAACAACATCCAACCCACACAATCAAGCTTCTGTCAGAGATGGAAAGGTTATGGTGCAACCAGTTCAAGGAAGGCAGTATGAACAGGGAAGAGGTGGAGTAGGTGGAGGGTATGTGGCTTTTCAGAATCGTGGAAGAAATACCAATCAGGGACAAGTAAAGCCAATCAAGTGCTACAACTGTGGTGGTGATGGACACATTGCAAGGAACTGCACATCTCTAAAACGTCCTCAAAATGCAGAATACTTCAGAGACAAGATGTTGCTTGTCCAAGCTCAGGACAATGGTGCAGTTTTGGATGAAGAGGAGTTGTTATTTCTTGCAGAAGGGAATGCTAAGACATATGATGCAGATGTGGATGAGCAACCAATTCAGGAAATAGTTTCAAGTTGCCGATTGTGATGCATATGACTCTGATGAACCTACTGCCCAGACAATCTTCATGGCTAGCATTTCTCCAATGGTCTCTCCAAAGGTCTCATCATCAAAGCAAGCTGGTCCATCCAAAGAATCAATCATCTCAGAGGTATTAAAATTATATGATGAAGTTGATGAGCAAAAGATACATGACAAAGTGCAATCACATGAAACTTGTGAGACAGATATTGTTAATATGGGTAATAGTAATATTGTCTCATATGATCAATATGTGATCCAAAGTGAAAGTGTGATTGAACCAAGTGATGCATCTTCTGCAGTCAATGATGACTATGTTTTTAATGAATACACTCCATGTGCCCCTGATGATTCTGTTATCTCTGAACTTAATGCCTATAAAGAACAAGTTGCCATTTATGAACAACGCGCTAAGTTTGAGTTAACCACTCGTGAGCAGAAAATGGATGACCAAATGCGTACAATGATTAGAAAAAGTAACTTTAGGGAAGAAATACTAAAACAAGAGCTAGACTCCTTGAAATAAAAGCTTAATAAAATGGCTAAGCAAAAACAAGAACTTCAAGAAAATGTGAAAGTGCTTAAGCGGGAATTTAATGCTAAGGAATCAAAACTTTTAAATGAATTTTCCAATCTAAAAACTTTGAAAAACAATCTTGAAAACAAATTGTACGTACAAGGAAACACCATTCAGGCTGCTCACATGATCACTAAGCATAGAGTTCTAAGTGAAAAACATAGTGTTGCATTAGTTGATGAACCAAACCCCGAGGCTTGTAAGAAAGCTAGAGAAGCACAGAAAGTAATTTATGATGGCAATGAAATCCTTAAGCCTAGACAGAAACCTAGTTGCGCTGAGAATACTGAGGAAGATAGGCAGTTAGAAGAAGTCACTAGAAAGAAATTGGATGAAAAACTTAAGAGCCCTTCGGGCATAGAAAAGAAAATCAGTTATAAAACACCCAACTATGCTAAGGATAATTGGATTGCATTTAACAAGTTTAGACCTCAAACACAGCTGACCCTTGAACAAGTGTTATGGAAAAAGGATATGGACATGAAAAAAGCTGATGAGTTTGTTGAACAGAATCCCCCATGTAAGATAATGCTTCCTGCCACTGTATATCCCCCCAATACACCAATGCATTTAGTTCCTAGATCTATTCCCACCAAGAGCAAGACCTTAATCAGTCAGTATGTTATTTATCAATTATTTGTTGATTTTGAGAAGACATGTAAGAAAAGGATCACACCTACTGGGATAACTGAAGGGGAGAGGGGTTTTGAGCAAACTAAAGAATGCTATTTAACTGAGGTCATGCCTTTCTTTAAACAATTAAAATGTCAATTTGAGAGTCTTAAAAAAGGGATGGATTCAGATATTAAAGAAATGGAAAAGGAATTTGATGCAATGATAGTTGAGGTCAATGACTATGAGTGAGAATTAAAATATAATGAGATTGAGAGGAAGAACTTGCATACCTTAAATGAGAATCTGATTTCTAAATGTATCTCAAGATGTGTTTTACACTGCCATGAATTGTTCAATTAATGCATCTCAATTTCATGAATTATCTGTTGCTCTGAAAGTCTCCCATGATCGTGTCATTGAGCTTGAGAAAACTAACTCTGAATTGCATGAGAAAGTTGAACGGGATGATCATGATAACCTGGTGAAACAGTTTTCTAAATTGGAAGTTGAGCATATTGATTTGCAATTAAAATATCAACATCTAAAAGAAAATGTTAAAACCTCAAATATCAAGATATCCTTGGATGCTCTTGAATTTGATGCAGTTTTTGAAATTAGCAAACGTGATGAACAGATTCGAGCTCATTGTAACACGATCAGAAAAATGAGAACCCAAATTTCACAATTAAAGGGTGAAAAGAACAATGTGACTGGCTCCCAAATGCCTCCTCCTTTAGATTCTCAATGTTCTCAAACTTTTCATCTTCAAAACTTGGTTAATGTTTTACAAAAGGAAAATGAGTGTTTTCGAGAAGAAAATGAAAAAGTGAAACAACACTTTAAAGAGTTATATGATTCAATGAAAGTCACTCGTGACAAGAACAACGAAATAATAACGTCTTTACAAAAGGAAATTGAGAATCTGAAGAGTCAGGTAAAAGGGAAAATGCCACTTGACTTTAATGAGAATGTTGCATCAAAGTCATCTGTTGACTGTAAATATACTGTGACTGTTATATACATTCCTCCTCATCTTAGAAATAACAAACTGGTGTTTCATAACTATTTTGTTCATCTTAAGGATAGTCTAGAATGTCTCTGTGAAATTGTAGAGGAGGATTTCATAAACAAGCCCCTTGATAGTGAAATTAAGTTTGCTTGCATTCAGGCCAAACGATCTCAAGAGCTGTTAGAATGCTTAAGAGCAACATTCCCTAAATCCAATGGTAAGAAGGATAAAATAGTTGTGCCTTGTTCTATGCCTGATTTTAAGAATGCCAATCTTGATATGCCTCACTCAGTGCCTAAAGTTAAGCATGTAAGCTTCAATGTGCCTTTAAGTAGTTCAGATCCCAGCACTTCTCAACCTAAAATTCAAGAGGTAGCAAAACCAACTAATGTTCCCATTCCCTGTACAGGAGTAAAAAGTGACACCAAAGCGAGCAGGTCAAAGCCTCAAGGCAATACAGAGCAAGATAGGACCTCGCAAGCTAAGAGTAATCAATGGAGGAAAGTAGAAGACCACCCTAGGAACTTTAAGTTGGAATTAAATAAAACGAATCGTGTTGATTCTAGTATTAGCTTTAAGCGTACTGTAATTAATTCGAATTCTACTACTACTTGCAAAACATGTAATGAATGTTTGATTTCTGGTGTTTATCATGAATGTGCTGTGAATGATGTGAGTAATGCTGTTAAATGCCCTGTTAAGATTGTTAATGCCAAAAATCAAGCTAAGAAGGCTAGAAAGCAATGGCGGAAGAAGGTTAGAAAACATTGGAAACCCACAGGAAGGAAATTTAGTAACATAGGTTATCAGTGGATACCTACTGGCCGCAAATTCAATCTTAATGAGATGTGCCCTAAATTATCTAGATCAATGCCCATTAGGAAATGGATGCCTACTGGTAGAACTATTCCTTTAAGAAGTGAACATACTTTGAATAGGTCAAATACGGACACTAGCATTGCATCTATCCCTGATGATTCCATTGTTTCTACTTCTGATGTGGGTGTTCCAATCACTGTTACTAACCAAATGGAACCCATTCTTGCATGGGGATCCCAATTATCCAGTTATCCATTCTTGTCTGTGTTCAATTGCAGATCGTTCAAATCGTTCTGTGGTACCTGGACTCAGGCTGTTCCAAGCATATGACTGGAGACCGGTCACGGCTCATGAACTTTGTGAGTAAATTCAACGTCATAACTTATTCTCTGTCGGTCAATTATGTGATTTTGATCTAGAAGTGGCCTTCAGAAAACATACTTGTTTTGTTAGAGAACTTGATGGTAGAGAACTTTTAAGAGGAACACGTGGTTCAAATCTATACACCATCTCTATCGAAGATATGATGAAGTCTTCTCCAATCTGCTTGCTGTCAAAGGCTTCGAAAACAAAGTCATGGTTATGGCATCGTCGTCTAAATCACCTGAACTTTGGCACCATAAATGATCTCTCCAGAAAGGACTTAGTAATAGGCTTACCTAGACTAAAGTATGAAAATGATCATCTTTGTTCAGCATGCCAATTGGGAAAAAGCAAGAAGTATGCCCACAAACCCAAACCTACAAACTCAGTTATGGAAGTTCTTCATACCATTCACATGGATTTATGTGGACCCATGAGAGTGGAGAATATTTACGGGAAGAAATATGTGTTAGTTGTGGTTGATGATTACTCTCGATTTACTTGGGTCAAGTTCTTAAGGACAAAGGATGAAACTCCAGATATCATCATCAAACTTATCAAACAACTGCAGGTTCGACTTAAACAAACTGTCAGAATCATCCGAACAGACAATGGAACTGAGTTTGTTAACAAAGAACTTAGTGAGTTTTATGAAAGTGTTGGAATCAGTCATCAAAGAAGTGTTCCACGAACTCCTCAACAGAACGGTGTAGTTGAAAGACGAAATCGAACTCTTGTGGAAGCCGCTAGAACAATGCTGATTTATTCAAAGGTTCCAATGTTTCTCTGGGTTGAAGTCATTGCCACTGCATGCTACACTCAAAATCGATCCCTTATTCATACTTCTCATGGAAAACTCCATATGAACTTGTTCACAATCGAAAACCTAATTTTTCATTCCTTCGTGTGTTTGGTGCATTGTGTTATCCAACTAATGAGGGTCAAGACTTAGGCAAACTTAAAGCTAAAGCAGACATTGGAGTATTTGTAGGATATGCACCAAGCAGAAAAGGATACCGAATCTACAACAAAAGAACTTGAAATATCATGGAAACAATTCACGTTACGTTCGATGAGCTGACCGATCAAATGGCTCCAGGACAACCCAGTTCTGGACCCGCATCACAACCTTCATCAAGTAGTCCTATCAGTTCTACTATTGTACACGATTCTTCACCAGCAACTCCTTATGTACCTCCTTCAGAAGTTGATTTGAAGAAATTGTTTGATCTAATGTTTGATGAACACTATGAGCCAATTGCTAATGATCTGTCAATTCCATCAACAGAGGCTGCTCCTATCCCTGTCAATGAAGTTAACCCTTCAGTTTCTATGTCATTAAGTCAAGAAGCGCCTGCTGCTGATCACTCTGTCTCATCAACAAATCATCAATCATCGAGTGTACATCATGGAATTGTGTCTGGCACCTTTGATGAAGATAATCCCTTTGCTACTCTCGAAGATGCCCCCTTTGAGAACATATTTGCTCCGGAACCATCATCAGAACCATCTTCATCAGGAGAAAACGACTCTGCTACTTTAGTTCCTCAACAAAAACCACACGAACACCTTAGAAAATGGACACATGATCATCCATTGGACAACATCATTGGAAATCCCTCTCGTCCAGTATCCACACGTAAACAACTTAGAACTGATGCCTTATGGTGCTTTTTCAACTCTGTACTATCCAAGAAATTCATGAGTTCGATCGACTAGATGTATGGGAATTAGTACCTGCTCCTGACTGTGCTATAATCATTGCTCTAAAGTGGATCTTCAAAGTAAAACTTGATCAGCATGGTGATGTATTAAAGAACAAGGCTCTATTGGTTGCAAAAGGATACCGTCAAGAGGAGGGTATTGACTTTGAAGAATCATTTGCTCCAGTTACTCGTATCGAGGCAATAAAAATCTTCTTGGCTAATGCAGCAAGTAAGAACATGGTAGTCTATCAGATGGATGTAAAGACGGCTTTTCTTAATGGAGATCTTAAAGAAGTCGTATATGTCAGCCAACCTGAAGGTTTTGTGAATCCAGAGCATCCTACTCATGTCTATCACTTGAAGAAGGCTCTTTACGATTTGAAGCAAGCTCCAAGGGCATGGTATGATACGCTATCAATGTTTCTTCTATCTACTGGATTTAGCAAAGGAGTAGTTGATCCGACATTGTTCACCAGAAAGTCAGGAAAACATTTAATTCATGTTCAAATCTATGTTGATGATATTATTTTTGCCTCGACTGACCCCAATGAATGTGACCGTTTTTCTAAGGAGATGGGCTCTAAATTTCAAATGTCAATGATGGGACAAATGTCATTTTTCTTGGGATTACAAATTTCACAAAGTCCCGGAGGCATTTTTATTAATCAATCTAAATATGCAAATGAAATTTTAAAGAAATTTGGATTTGACACTTGTGACACCGTTGACACTCCCATGGTGGAACGTACCAAACTGGATGAGGACCACTCAAGGATCATGGTAGATCAAACGAAATATCAAAGTATGATTGGATCCCTGATGTACCTCACAGCCAGTAGACCTGATATTCTATTCGCTGTATGCATGTGTGCTAGATACCAGGTTAAGCCTACCAAAAAGCGCCTTGAAGCGGTTAAATGGGTCTTTCGGTATCTCCAAGGAACCATCAACATGGGACTTTGGTACCCGAAGGACACCGGTATGTCACTAACATCCTATGCAGATGCTGACCATGCAGGATGTCAAGATACACGTCGAAGTACGTCTGTAGGTGCTCAGTTTTTGGGTGATAAGCTTGTGAGCTGATATTCAAAGAAACAATTGAGTACTTCTATATCCTCTACCGAGGCTGAATACATAGCCATGTCATCTTGTTGTGCTCAAATCCTATGGATGAGATCCCAATTATCTGACTATGGCTTTGAATTCAACAAAATCCCTCTGTATTGTGATAACAAAGGTGCCATTGCTCTCTCCTGCAACAACGTTCAACACTCAAGAGCAAAGCACATCGACATTCGACATCATTTCATTCGGGAACAAGTGAAAAAAGGTGTAGTAGAACTCTATTTTGTGAGGACTGAATACCAGTTAGCAGACATCTTCACCAAAGCTCTTCCTAGAGAACGTTTTAAGTTTATCCTTTGTAGGATCTTTATATTTATTTTTATTGATAATTCGGGTGGTCTTGGATGATCAAAATACATGTTTGCCATTAGAGAGAGAAAGTAGAGAGTTGGGTATTTTCTTGGTAGAGACTTGATGAACAAAATGTGAGATGTTAGATCAGAAAGCACCACCCCTTCCATGGATGGAAGCGGTATTTATAGTTACAAACATACCATCCTCCTATCGGACTGTGGATCAGGCATACTGTGGGTAAAGACCCGTCCTTCCTCCACGGTGTTACACTAAACTAAACTACGCTACAAACAAACTAATAAACTACTGAATAACGTAAATAACTACAAGTCTATGAGCTAAAATATGCTAGACCATAATTGGGGTGACCGACTCTTTAACATAGAATTTCCAATTCCTAACAATCTCCCCCTAAGGGAGGTCACCCCATGAAATACATTTTGCATCCTAGCATTCTATCTCTGTCTTTAGTTCTGAGCTCGTAGACTTCAATTCTTCAATGTCCGCAATCTTTGTGCTTTAGTAGCGATTCTTCAAAGTCTGCATAGTTTTGCACTTTCAGTGGAGGCCTTTAACTGATCCACATCTTGATGATCTTCGAGCTTTCTTTGAGATCATCAGCCACAGTAAATCTCTGGATCACCCTTTTTTGTGTTTCCATCATGTGAAGTTGTGACTTTTGGACCGACATGCTTACACTTTTGAATCATGACATCTTTCATCAGAGTAGCGGAAGCTTTACTGGTTCATGATATTTGCAGCAGCGTAGCAGAAGCATAGTATAAAAATATCAGAACCAGGTTATGTAGATATGCACCAGTCATGATTTCTTCAATTAAGTGTGGATGCTGTGAGCATGCGGCTTTGGATTGACTTCTCAATTCTGATCAGCTGCAACCATCCAAATGTACCTGCAAACAACAGTTAGCAATAAAACACACGAAAGTGTCTTTGATCACTCTCGTTGAATTGAGGTACACGGCCCACGGTTCCCCGTTGATCAGTACAAGTACTGCCTGTGATCAGGTATAATTCCGAAGAATCTCCTTGACAGGGTTTCGCAGCTGTTCTAGCTGTTCTCAAACCGGAACGTCTCAAAGAAGACAACACGGAGTGAGTGAACCAGCAAATTGAGATTTATTGATTGATTAAAAATGATTTGAAAACAATCGCGTATTGCTTGAAGAAAGAGTTTTGCAATACGACGAAGGTTTAATAAGAAAAATCAAATTTCAATCATAAATACCCTTTTTATTTTGAAAACTTAATACACAGTCGATGTGCAATAGAAAAGAGTTTGAGCACACCAACCAATTTTTCAAAGGTATCCGTCAATCCATTTCCTGGACCAAGGTTGATTCAAGAATGAATCGCCTCATCGTTTCTATCCAGTTGTCACAAGCTTGATCTTTAGAAAAGATCTCACATTTCACCCACCAAGAGCTTGTTTGATGTTGGCTTTAGAAGGATTTCCATCTTCATCGTGAATATTTTTATATCACTTCGATGTTCTGGCAATACCACAAGGATAATGCGTAGGACTCTTAATATATTCTTACTTTCCACATTGTGTGAAATAGTGAGTCTTCATTAATTGCGTCCTAATGAGATATTGTGGACGATCTCTTGGCTCTAGACTTAATTGTGCATATTTGGTTCCTATGCCGGGGACTAGGGAGAGGGTCTCCTTCTTCAATATCAACAATCTCTAAGAGAATGTCAATAGATAATGTAGGTTCCCCGTGAGAATGAAACAAGTCCGTTTAAGAGGAACTTGAGTAGCTTGGGAACTTTAGTGCAGTGCGTCACTGGGTCCATGACGTCTTGTCTTCAATACCAGTGTTACCTTAGTAAACACCATTATCATATGTATTGAACCCGGTTACTGCCCTAAGGTTGAATTATTTTAGGGCTATTTCTTTTCACCCCTTTTTCACATTAATTTCTTTTTCAGTCTTCAACCTCTTCAGTGCTTACCGAGACTTCATAACTAGAACCTTGTTGGGTTTATTCCAGTTCTAGCTCTATCTCAGTCTGCACTCTTCCCATATCTCACTTTTCTCCTTTTTTCATCATACCTAAGGACTTCTACACTATCTAGTGGATTGTCCCTGGGTAGATCCCTCCGGTTCTGGCGGATCGTGGGAACGAATACCTAACCTCACCATCCTTATAACTCCATACATAAAGTAAAATGGTCGGTCTTTTGGTACAGTTCATTCCTTCTCAAAACCAATTGAAAAATCATTTGGAAAAACAATCAAGGTACTTGTGATACGAGATCAAAGCATTTTGTACCTTAATAGTTTTGATCATTTAGAAAAACCTCCCCCTCAACATGTGCATATGATTTTGAAATTGTTTAGCGCATAGAGCCAAGAGGACTTTGAAATATTTTCTTTGATCACAATTTCATTAGAAAAAGCCCTTTGGTTTTCTTGGTAAATTCTCCCCCTCAATATGTGCATAGGATATGTGAAATTATTTTATCACATAGAGGAAAGAGTTCTTTTGAAGCACATTCACGATCACAAAAGCCATTAAGAAAACCATTTGAAAACTCAATCAAGGTACTTTATGTGCAAACATAAATGCTTTTGTACTTTGATAGTTTATTTTCTTTTGAAATGCTCCCCCTCAATATATGCTTCGAGATTCGAAAGCGTTTAGCACATATGAGAGAGCAGCCTGCACAATTGAATCAGAACGATCACCTTTTATCAAATTTCATTATTAAATCACAAATTCTCCCCCGATCAAAAATATCAAACCCTTTGAGATTTTGGATCCCAAGTGATTTAATAAGGTATAGAAAACATGGGAGAAAATGTGCATGATTTAAAAGCTCTTCTGATTTTTGGATAAATTCTGCCCCTCAACATGTGCATTATATATTTGAAATCGTTTGGCACATGGAGGCAGGAGTGCCTTTAAAGGACTAAAACCAATTCCATTACAACAGACAAGAGATTTAAATCACTGTCTCTCCCCCGATCAAAAATTTCAAACCTCTTGAGATTTGTGATCCCAGTTGATTTAAATAATTTGGAAAATTTTAGGGGAAAGACATGGCAAGATTTGATTTTGAAAAATGACGAATAAGGACCATTTTAAGACATTAAAGATTGTTAGTGTCAGGTATGATAGTTTTAAGAGACCTTTAAGTAAAATAAAACAATTTCACAATCAAACAAGAACAGAAAAAAATTTCATTTTGAAAGATCTTGATTCTAAAGAAAAATCATACCTTGACATAACATTAAATCTTTAGATCACCACTTAATTTGTACAAACGGACTTGATAGATGAAATATCGTTTGAAAATATTTATTTTAAATCACTCTCCCCCTCAATCGATGACCGTAGTCGATGATTGAGTGACTTATAGTTTTGATGAAATGAAGTCCGGTGATTTTCAAAATTTAGTCCAGTTTATTTTCAAAACAAATATTTTTCCATTTTTCAAAACAATATTATTTGAAAATTGTTTAAAAATTGGTATCAAATTTCCTGCACAAAGATAGGTTAGGTGGTTGAGAAGCTTATGTTGTTGTTGCTGTAGGTCTGGAAGAAAACCGTCTGCTGATGCAGTGAAACTTCTTACGTTGCATTTTTTTCATGCCAACTGAGGTCTAATTAAGCTCCGTTTCTTAATTTGATGAAGAAGAAAACCATCTGATGATGCAGTGAGACCTCTTACGTTGCATTTTTTCATGCCAACTTTCCATAGAAGTCAAATTAAGCTCTGTTTCTTCATTTGTCAACCCAAGATATAGTTACCCTTTACTTTTGGCATCCAATCATCTTCAATTGTGGGATCCGGATCGGGAACATTCTTATATACCAATATACCTGCATACGTTAGTGAACACACATACAGATATATGGTGGTCGACATCACCCAAACAGCAATCGACTAATAAAAGTCAATCCAACATATCAATCAGATCATATCAGGCATGGGAATAATGTGTTTATCAAACTATAGTCATCTAATCCTAACAATCATATCCTAGATTCCTAGTCCTTCAACATAGGTAAACATCTTTTTCAGTTAAGCACGTAGGATAATTAGATAAGTCCGTTAGATGATATAGATTTGAAAACATTCTCCCCCTCAATCAATGACTCATTTTATAAAAGGTTTAAAAGCGCTGAAGTCATTGATTGAGTTTTCAACTTATACTAAAACTCTGAATCTGATAGATTTTTAAGCAACTCATTTTCCACCATTTTGTTCAAACAAATATTTTTCTGAAGAATTTTAGACGGAAAAATATTTGAGTAGGAACAGCAGTCCTTCGACATACTTTCCTCATTATGTTTTAAGATAAGTGCACGAAATATTTGAAAATTGGTTTAGCGCAACACTTTCCTTCCTTGAAGAGCGGGTTGCTATCTGAAATAATAGCAAACCATTGTTTTAGTGTGGGTTACAGTCTGAAGTAACTGCAAGCCATATTTAGAGACATGTTTTGGAAAAAGAATATTTACACCTCCTGCTCGAACTTCATCTATGGTCCCGTGCCATTGTTGAATGACATTTCTAAGACCGCAGATGTTATCGATACCAGAAGACATGTCTTAGAAAAACAATATTTTTGGTCTTTTTCAAATTTTCTGATTTTTATGGCTTTTTGTTGATTTTATAATTTTCTATTTTGATTTTGTTGGTTTTATAATTTTGTATTTTGCTTTTTGATAGATATATACACAGATAGAGTAGATGATATAGTTTAAGAAGATGATGATACGAGTACCGAGATAAGGATATCGAGCAGCCCCGTTGTAGAAGTTAGAAGTCATCATCCCTAAAACTTTCACCACCAAAGCTTCCGAGGCTCTTGCATTAAAGAAAGAAATTGAACCATATGAAAGTGAGACTTTGGCAGCTTCCCCCCAAACCGAAAATCCTTTAGCTGAGCAGATTCAAAGCTTTCTTTCAAGCTTCCCTTAGCCAGGTGCACAAAGAAGCACACCATTATCATCGAACTTGCTGCTCCTTTTAAGAATAATCATCGTGATTCATCGTTCGGGGTTATATCATCCAATAGAAGAACATCAACGTTTCATCCCACGCTTAAATAACATTTCTCAAATTCCTTTTCCACTGAAGTCTGAAGCAGTCCATTCCAAAAGGTGTCACGAGACAACTTCCCCCACGTAGTTGAATTGATGCAGTCAGTCTCTTAGACTAGAGCTCACGAACCCGAATACACATATACCCGAAGACAGAGAAACTTATACCATCAAAGTAGCAAATTAAGTCCAATAGCCAAAGAATAACCCCGATGTATACTTTTCTCTCCCCCTAAAGAAAGTGTATGAATCTCAAGAACCCGAAGTACCCGAATGCCCAAAGAGAGAATAACCGATAACATTGAAGAGGCAGGCCGAATCACTGATTATCTCTGCGGGTGACAATCTCTGCGGATGTCAACACCGGAATAAGTGATTATATCTCTGAATCACTAATTAAGCCCTCAAGTAAAACAACTGAGCATCCCCAATGTACACAATCTCTCTCCCCTTATGATTGTGATAACATCAAAATCATCACACACTTGTGTACCTCTTTCATCTTCAGAAACTAACTCTTCCATCTCTTCCTCCACATAGTTGGAATAAAAACACTAAACGCCATGAGTCAAACCTTGAGTTTCTCTGCAGTAATGACAGTAGTCTTCCCGGGATATCTTCAATCACTTAGAAGTTTTAAGTTCATCAAGTTTACTCGCGTTTAGCTGCGTGTCTCCTTCCGCCTTGCTGGTTTTGATACTTCAGAATCAGCAACACATTGTAAGCCCGTATACTAGAAATTTGTTAAGAAGAACATTAGAAATTTTGTGAGAATCAACTTGCTGAAGAACAGAGTGAGTAAGTCTAATTGGGGATTAAATCAGACATTTCACCCTCCCCCAATTAGTGCTCTCCCCTAAACCGACAATCTGCTTAATAAATGCCTAGATTAAGGAGAAGTCTTTGGATAATCAAATGCAACTCGTCTTTAGTCTTCTAACATATAGCAGAAAATGTAGAACCGACTGTAGACTCGACCTTCTTCAAGATTGTCTAGTTGGGGATTAGATAGTTAACATCTTCATATCACCAAATGCGTTCCAATTACCTTATATGTAGCAAATCACCTTAACAAAAATCCCTCCCAATCAAACAAGAACAGAAAGATGTTCATCAAAGAAATCAACCCAGCAACTAGAAGCACTTTATCTTTTAATCATATCAGCCCGTGTGAAGATGTTAACCAACGGCTCTAGAAGAAACTCCATGTAACGATGACCCGATAAGAAGAAGATCGGTTCTTACATGAGTTAGGAGCCGTATGACCATTTATTCTCAAAAATCAATCAACCATGCAATAAGTTCATACTTCTTCTCCCCCTCAAGAATTGCATACGGAGTTGCCATTCTTGATTGAATAAGTGAATATCTTCAACAAATGTAGTCTGTTCACACTTCTCCCCAGCAAAATTAGCACATGATGTTGCCATCGTCATTATAGTTGAGCAAGTGGAATAAGAAAAACAATCAACAATATCCCGGTTCACTTGATAGCTGAAAGCGCATGGAAAAAGTATGAAGCATGTTGATGAGAATGGTCATTAATGAGAAGATTTCTCTTCTTCCGAAGATAAAGCGCACTGAAGCGTACACTTTTCTTTTCTTTAGAGTACGAGGCTTGAACTGAAGTATTCAAACGTCATAATCTCTCTCTTTTCATCATCTCTTGGCAAAACATGTAATCACCCCATTATCATTCAGTAGGCTCTTTGTCGTGATAGCTGATGGAGAAAACCCAATATGATGAATTTGACCCTGGAGTAAACTAACCCGAACTCGTGACTTAAACTTGCACATATGTAACAAAGAGCGGTGCCGAGACTTCATCCTCCATTGAATCTCTAAGTACTCTATACTCTTCAACCAACTAACCATCAAGTAATAGACATACATTACCTCTTGAAAATCCACAATTTAATGTGACATTGAGCACTACAACGTAACTCCTTAAAGTGATAGTTATTTTGTGGTGGTAAGAGCCCAATTCCCCCAAGTGGTAAAAGAAAAGGTAAATGACACCCAACAATAACTAGATTTCCATGTCTTCGTTTTTGATAATAAACTCGAACAAGGATTATGAAGAATCTTCATCCAACCATCCCCGATACCTTCAGATACTAAGTACACTTGCCCGTGATATTTCACTTCAACCTCAAATAAATAATACTGAGCTAACCCCGTTGTCACATCTTTTGGTTAAAAGCTCAACGCTAGCCTCCTTTGACGTTTTAAGTGAACTCTGATAATGGTTTCATCCCGTCCATGGTTAAAAGCACATAACCCCGTAAAACCATGTAATAACCAAACTGCCATGACGATATCCAATTCATGAAGTACACCCTTTTATCTCTTCTTCGAAACCGAAATCGTAGCACCAGCATCAAAAGAGATCTCGAAATACACTTTCCTTTCTCCAAGATGGTTCCATCATTACGGGATTTTACAACTCTATGGTTTAAACCGAGAAATAGTTTCTTTCGTGGGATTTTACAAAACCAAGAATAAAGCGTAAGATAGATCTGGAAACGCACTTTAAACCGAGAAATAGATTCTTTCGCGGGATTTTACAAAAACAAGACAAAACCGTAAACAATGTCATCTTGAATATGTTATGACAACTTTGGCTTCGATGAATATCTGTTTAAGGGGAACATGCAGTGGTTCATTAACGGTTCATTATCCAACATCAACAACCATCCAATCAACACTTTGGTAAACACATCATTCACGCATTCTGTCGGCTGTTGCTGTGACAACATGGTGAAGTAAACCCGATATGCCAAACTTGATCATGAAATGAAATTCCCCAGATTCGTTACTTAAACTTGTACTAATATATGTGAAGAAGAAACGACGTACCCAATGTACAAAACCTCTTGACATATTCTCAACTGCGTGAGACACCGAAGTGATAGCTATGTAGTGGGTTAAGCGAGAAAGATTCACACACGTAACTAAATAGCCAAGTCTTTATCACCTTCTATAAATGCCCAAACAAGTCATCTTCGCGAAAGTGTAGAAAGAGGGAAGACGAAATAAGTAAATGTGCCCGGAAAACCTCACTTCGATTCCAAATAAGGAATACCGTACATCCAACTCCATAGTCATCCTAGTTCCAATAGCAATTCAAGCCGTGACAAAATATTTTACATGAAAATGTATACACTAAATTGCCAAATCTCATAAAGAATCTCATCATCATACCAAATTAGGTCGCATAATCATAAATTTCATCGTCCAATCTCATTTATTTCTTTCACAAAAAAAATCCAAATCTTGATAATCAATCGAGACCCGGTTCATGAAAGTTAATCTGTCCTAATCATGTGAATGTTCCAAGGATGATTACATGAAATAATCGAGACCCACATGATTGCTAAGTAACATTAAACGAGTGTCACTAAAATTTAAGCTTTGAATAACATTTTCACAACCAGATCCATGTACACAATCATCAGTATGATAAATCATTTTGTCCAATAATACATTCACCTTGCGATTCAATAACTCATTTGGCCCAAATAATGATAGATGATACTTGGCCAAATTCAAATAACACAAGAAGCCCATTCCAGTAGCTGCCCTAATGTATCAGTATTTAACACAACACATATTCAGTCATCCCCTAAAAAAACGCTCAAAAGACAACCCTAATCTCTCTCAAAAAAATATTCCGCCCCCATCATATGATATCAGTCCCAAATCCTTCACATAATTAATTATTCGACAAGGATGTTTAAATATTCAATCCAAAGACATCAATTGTGTTCAGCCTAAGCGTTTCAAGAGGCCATACGAGAACCTTCATTCCACGTTGACCTCGCCACAGGGATGGCTAGAATATCGACATAGGCTTACCAAATCAGACTCAGGGCTCAAGGTTGGTATACGTTACTTTAATGTATTCATTTTGAGTATCAACAAACGAATCAAAGAAATGATGTAACATGATTGTTAACATCATTTCTTTAACCTCGTATAGTAACAAAAACAGAAAAATATAAGATCTATGATGTGTAAATTCAACCAAGGAGAGTCTTGATGACTTGAGGTGAGTTATGAACAAATCTGATATCATTTTATCATTAATATTTGATCATTAAAAAACCTTTTGCTTGATGTCCGAAACAGAGTTGATCAATGAGGCACTAGATCTTTTTTTGTATAGATCTTTAATGGTCTATGTGTTTGAAGAAACCACACACAAAAGGATAAAAGCTGAGATCATAATATTTTATCCATATATATCTATGATGGAATGATATCGTGTAAAACCTTGAAGGGTTGAGACACGAAAAATCTGAGATCTTGTTTAAGATATAGATGTGACTTTATCTTAGATCAGTGATGATGTCTTTTGTTTACACTAATGAGATTTATAAAGATTGTTGAAAAGTGAGCATAAGAACTGAGATCTTCCAGATGTTTTATCATTTGTCATTTGTTATGATTGAGAGTTGAGGAGTGACTTGTGAGGGTTCTCGAAGTGAGTCTAGAGTAGGATTGGTTTATGGGTTTGATTGTGTTGAGATGTTTTGACCATATTCATCTCGTATACATCTGCTCGTACAATGACTGATGATGGTTGTTATAAACTGAAGTCGAGTAGTCTTTGGTATTGGTCGAGGTCAGTGTTGGTTATGTGGTCGTGGTCTCCTTCTTCTACCTTTCTATCATGTTTTTTTCTTCCTTAGTAACACAAGTCGCTAGATCATGAGTCAAGTCGCTAGATCATGAGTCAAGTCGCTAGATATGAGTCAAGTCGCTAGATATGAGTCAAGTCGCTAGTGTTAATTGTCTTGAGTCAAGTTGCTAAGCCAACTCGCAAAGCCAAGTCGCTAAGCCAACTCGCTTCAGTTGTTGACTCAATAGTCAACAACTCGCTACCAGGTACAAGCACAAGTCGACAAGTCGCCATCAAGACTTTTAGCATTTTCCGATGAGTTTTCCGACTACATTTTCCGATCATATTCATACTTACCCAGAAACAACAGTTTTGACCCAGTTTGACTGCATAGACCACAAAAGCTGATGGTTTGACCATTTGTTAATACACGTATATTGGTACAAAAGCAGTCACAAAAGTTTGGACAAGTACTTGACACAAAAACATATATTAGCACCAATAAACCACTTGACAGTTAAAAATCTTATATTACAAAAAAAAGAGTACACACGACAAGTTAAAACCAGATATCACAAAGAAGTAAGAAAAAAATATCTTTTTGACACAAAAAATGGTACATTATCTGTTAAAAAAAATATTCGAGCCATAAAAAAATCATCAAAACACAACAACCTTGGCTCTGGTACCAAATTTAGGATCGTTATATTTATTGTGTTGATGATTCGGGTGGTCTTGGATGATCAAAATACATGTTTGCCATTAGAGAGAGAAAGTAGAGAGTTGGGTGTTTTCTGGGTAGAGACTTGATGAACAAAATGTGAAATGTTAGATTAGAAAGCACCACTCCTTCCATGGATGGAAGGGGTATTTATAGTTACAAACATACCATCCTCCTATCGGACTGTGGATCAGGCATACAGTGGGTAAAGACCCGTCCTTCCTCCACGGTGTTACACTAAACTAACCTATGCTGCAAACAAACTAATAAACTACTAAATAACGTAAATAACTACAAGTCTACGAGCTAAAATATGCTAGACCATAATTGGAGTCACCGACTCTTTAACATGGAATTTTCAATTCCTAACATCCTTCCACGACTTGGTCTAAAGAGTCTACAACTGGAAACACTCAAACGTCCTCAAGAGGAAGACGAGGAGTAAAGGTCTTTCTTCACCTATCTCTTGTATATATTGTTTCGAAAAGCAAAATACAAAATTATAAAACCCACAAAAGAAAATAGAAAAATATAAAACTTCAAAAATCCATAAAAATTTGAAAATCTCGAAAAATTCCACAAAATATTGTTATTTTGTCATGTTTTTCTTTATTCGATATCATCTACGGACTTTGTGTTGACATTCAAAGAATGTCACGGGTTTTTAGATGTTCTTCGAATGTACATATTTTGCTTTAAAAAAAAAGAAAAGAAAAAGGCAGAGAAAAATGGTAGTTTATTGTCATTTTAGGCAGTAACCCGTTTTAAAAGTAAAGAACAGAGCCATGCTTAATCTTATTTTTCAAATCTCATGCTCTGATTCTTAAAACAAATATTTGTCACCAAAAAGACAAATGTTTTCTTTACAAATATTTTTCCGTCTAATGATTCTTCTGAAAAATATTTGTCATCGAATAAAAATAAAATTGCTTTGAAAATACCTCGGACTCCATTTTTGAAAATCATCTGGGCTTATCTTTGTCAAAATCTCTAACACTCAATCAACAACTCATGTCATTGATTGAGGGGGAGAATGATTTCAATTCAATCAAAAAGGTTATTTTTCAAACAATTGGCACGTAAAAGAGCAAGGTCTACTTTTGGATAATCAAAACGAACAATGTTTTATACAAGTGGTTCAAGACCTTGGCTATTGTTATGTTTTCAAAAGATATTTATGCATGAGTGGTCAATGGAGTTTAAAGTCTCAAAATCTAATCCTTATCAGTTAAAATGTCTTTCAAAAGCAAGTCACTATTCTCCTCAAAAACTCTCAAAATTTAATTTAAATCAATATAGATCACAACTCTCAAAGGATTTGAAAATTGTGATCGGGGGATAATTTGTGATTTAAATTGGATTTAAACTGATAATTCGATAAATGGTTTTATACGTGATTAACAAGCTCTCCTCCCTGCATGTACCAAACGATTTCAAATTTTCCATGCACATGTTAAGGGGGAGCATTCATATCAAACCAAAATGGATTAAAACGTGACTGATCTGTCTCTAAGTGCAGGTTTTCCCTAATATGTGCTAAACAATTTCAAAATATGATGCACATGTTGAGGGGGAGCCGTTTTCTAAAATATAAAAAACGATTCAGGTACAAAATGTTTTGATCATGAATCACAAGTACTTGGATTGTTTTTCAAATAATTTTCAATTGGTTCCAACGGCTGATGAACAATACCAAAAAGACCGACCAAATTTACTTTATGTATGGTGATATAAGGATGGTTAGGTTAGGTATTCGTTCCCACGATCCCGCCAGAGCCGGAGGGATCTACCCAGGGACAATCCACTAGATAGTGTAGAAGTCCTTAGGTATGATGATAAAAGGAGTAAAGTGAGATATGGGAAGAGTGCGGACTGAGATAGAGCTAGAACTGGAATAAACCCAACAAGGTTCTAGTCATGAAGTCTCGGTAAGCACTGAAGGGGTTGAAGAATGAAAAAGAAATGAATAAGAAAAGGGTGAAAAGAAATAGCCCTCTATTTTTTCAACCTTAGGGCAGAAACCGGGTTCAATTCATATGCTACTGGTGTTTACCAAGGTAACACCGGTATTGAAGACAAGACGTCATGGACCTAGTGACACACTGCACTACATCTTCCCAAGCCACTCAAGTCCCTCTTAAAAGGGCTTGTTTCATTCTCACTGGGGAACCTACATTATCTATCGACTTTCTCTTAGAGATGGTTGATATTGAAGAAGAAGACTCTTTCCCTAGTCTCCGGCATAGGAACCAAATGTGCACAATTGAGTCTAGAGCCACGAGAACATCAATAAATCTCATTAAGGACACAATCAATGAAGACTCTCTGTTTCACACAATGTGGAAAGAGAGAATATACTTTTAGAGTCCTTCGCATTATCCTTGTGGTATTGCCAGAACATCTGAGTGATATGCAAACATATTCACAATGAAGATGGAAAGCCTTCTAGAGCCAACATCAAACAAGCTCTTGGTAGGTGGCATGTGAGATCTATCCAATAGATCAACCATGTGACAACTGAATAGAAACAATGGGGCGATTCATAATTTTGAATCAATCCTGGTTCAGGTTATGATTGACGGATACCTTTGAAAAACCGGTCGTTGTGCTTAAAACTCTTTTCTCTAGCACATCGACTGTGTATTAATATTTCAAAAATAAAAGGTGTTTATGATTGATAATTGATTTTCTGTAAAAACATTCGTTGTATTGCAAAAACACTTTATTTTGAGCAGTACACGATTGTTTTTTTCAAATCTTTTTTCATCAATAAGTGAATCTCAAATTCGCTGATTCACTCACTCCGTGTTGTCTTCTTTGAGACGTTCCGATTTGAGAACAGCTAGAGCAGCTGCGAAACCCTGTCAAGGAGATTCTTCGGAATTATACCTGATCACAGGCAGTACTTGTACTGATCAACGGGGAACAATGGGCCATGTACCTCAATTCAACAAAAGTGATCAATGATACTTTCGTGCGCTTTATTGCTAACTGTTTTTTGAAGGTACGCCGGACGTTTGCAGCTGATCAGAATGGAGAGGTCAATCTATAGCCACATGCTCACACAACACATTCATCTCTAAAGAAATCATGATAAAAGCATCAACGACTATGATATTCTCACTCCATGCTTCTGCTACGCTGCTGCAAATATCATAAATCAACTAAAGCTTCAGCAAATATGATAAGAAGAAATCATGATCCAGAATGTGAGCATGTCAGTCCACTGTCACAATGTCACATAATGTCAACACCACAATGGAAGAGTCAGAGATTTATGTAAGCTGATGATCTCAAAGCTGGTTCAAAACTCATCATCACGTGGATCAGTTAAAGACCTCCACTTGAATTATCCAAACATGCAAAACATGAAGAATCAAAGACTACGAGCTACAGAGCAATGAACTTAAACAAGAATCCAAGAACAATCTTAATGTAATATCAGTTTGAATTTTGTGTAAATTGAGGTGACCTCCCTTAGGGGGAGATTGTTAGGAATTAGAAAATTCAGTCATTAAAGTGTCGGTCACCTCAAGTATATGTAATCGTTAGAAAGCTCGTAGTCGTAGTCATTTAATATTAGTTAGTACTTAGTTAAGTAATACCGTGGAGGACGGACGGGTCTTTACCCACTGTATGCCTGATCCACAGCCCGTAGGTGGCGTTTATTGTAAGACACTATAAATACCCTCTACCTCCCAAGGTAGAGGGTTGGAGCTTCAATACCATTTTTCTTTGTTTCACATAGTTCCCAACTCTCTTCCCTTTCTCTCTCTAGAACTTTCTCTCTCTAAACATAGTGTACGTCCCATATGGATTTGGTTTGATGTGTTTGTGAAATCCTATATCTTACAGAGTCTAGGATTATAGGCTAGGTAGCTTTGACCATCTGAGCCTAGCGACATTTAACCACCACATAAGATGATAGTTCGCACTTTCAGAAAAACCAAATTATTACATGATAATATTAGTAACTAGGCTAACACATCTATCTCTCACTGATAGTTTCAAATATCATTTATCGTTATTTTAATTAGTTAAATACAATTCAAATCAAAAACCCCTTTTTAGTGTCAATAGAAAACTTAAGTTAGAATATGTCACATAGTTCTTGGGACGACCTCTGTTTTACCAAATTTAGACTGCTTACGATCATGTACACTGCCCGTTAGTGCTCACATTGATCATAGGTAAACGAGACTTATAAATATTAAAACGTGATCTAGAAAAATAGCATCATGTTATGTACTGAAGAAGACACGTCAAAAGCATGCTTAATACACTTTTGCCCGTCACTGCCTAGTCTATAACGAAACCGAGCCAAGAAATAACATCCGCTGACCAATTATAACCAAAAAACCAAAATGAGCTAACAAACTATCAAATGACATGCATGAATGATACGCTTTCGCAGCACGTTCGGGGTCAAAGGAACTTCCTTTTCGTCGAGCAAGTTTTTCAACACCCTAGGCAGTAAACCTAATCGTTGTAGTGTAGTATTAGGGTAAGCCACGGGTACTGATATCATTCTCTAGGGGAATAGGAATGATAGTAAGAAGTTACTACGCTAAGGTTGGGGTTGAGGAAGATTATTCTTTTTTTTATATATTTTTTTAGGAAAATGAAAGGTACGAATCTTGGGGTTTGGATTTGGGTGGTTGGTATTTCTACCGATTACTCTACTATTATCTAATCTAATTAACTAAGCTAGGGGTAGTCTATGTCTATTGTTGTGTGCTCGTATGATGATTAAAAATGTGTTTACTTACATTTTATTACTCCCTAGTTATCTCCTATTGATGGTTGAATTGTCACGTCCTTATTCTTAAGGCGTTGTGTTTCTAAGGTCGTAGGGTATGCGTTTATCCCTAACTATTTGAAGCTACCAAAGGTTAATGACTACGAAATCTCTAGGATTCATAAACTTAACACTAAGGAATTCTTTGGATGTTTAGCCTACAATTCTACTAGTAACTATATGCTAAGGTTCAACAAAGATTAATCAAGCATTAATAACACAATGAATGACCTATCACAATACTAGGTCAATCACAATTAAGATAAGAGACAACCAATCAATATTCAATAACTAGGTTTCATATTACCTAAGCAAACACACAACTAAATTAGCCGGACATGGAGAACATGCAAGAATACACACAATCAATTGAAGAAATAATTGAATCAATGAAGTAAAACACTTATCTTGATGTAAAATAGGGTATGGAACCCTAAAATACTGTACAAGACAGCCATGGTTCGGTTTAGGTTTTTACTCCACAAAACTACCTCTCCAAAACTGAAAAAATCGGATTCTATATATAGTGTTACAATCTGCGACGGCGTCACTCTTTAATTGTGACGTCGTCGGGTCGCCGTCATTAAGTTTTCGTCTTGGCCACGTTATCATTGTGACGGCATCACCTTATGCCTGTAATGCCGTCTCCTTCAGTCTCTGACGCCGTCTGGATCAAATCTAGGCCGTATGAGCTGCGACGCCCTACTCTTTTAAAACCTGATGACGTCACATGTAAATAAGCAATTTAGCTACTGAGTCGACACAAAACATGTTGCGATGGCGTCCTAGTTAAACGCTGACGCCGTCCCCTTCAGTTCCAGTAGCTTGAGTGTCTCGATTCTTGACTTTGGCCATTTTCTTCGTATATTCGCGCCTTTTCGTCCGAATAAGTGTCATTCCAGCAATTTGCTTTCAAGAGACCTAAAAAGTGAAAAGGAACGAAATTAAGTAGTAACGGATACAAAAGTGATCAATTAAGGGTTTAAATGACCCCTCAAAAAGATACCTTTTAAATCCTTATCAAATATCCCTACACTTGGTATTTGCTTGTCCTCAAGCAAATGTGCTTTGAGCCAATTAATTTATAAGTTAGGGGTCATGAAGTATTAGTTTAGAACGATCCACAACACATATAAGCCCCGCTAAAGTCATAACAAGCACGGAAATTACAAACTAGCACCTCACATGGGGTGTTTGGATACTCACATCTCTCGGGTGTATATGAAATATAACAAGTTTGAAATGGAAGATAAACACTCATTAACCGGTCCTAGTACATAGATTACCATAGGCTTGAGACTAGATCAAACCTCCATCGCTTTGGCGTAAGCACCTAGGAAAGACTATCCAAGAGGTCTTCTAAAGGGTTGTAAGGTTAGGCTTACGGTAAGGAAACAAAGGGTTTGGTGGGATAGGCGATTTAGTGGTGGCAAGTCAAAAATCTTTATGTTACAAGCATGCGAATAATGGCGTTACTAAGCCAAGACTCGACACTCTAAACTCTAGATAACTGAAACAAACAAACATAAATTTAAAGATAGATGTAGGATGGCAGCCCATTTTTTTATTTTTTTTAACACTCTTTTTTTTTCTTTTTGCTCTTTTTACTATATTTTTTTTATTTTATACACTTTTACTCTACCATCCTCTACGATAACATCAAAATAGTAGGGATTTATAGGCACATCCCTACACTTGAGTCTTTATTACTCTAACACTAATTTGACCCAAATTGAAAAGATCAAAACACTTGGAGTACATTATTACGCAAATAAAGGGAATTTGAATTTAACGGTCCCTTCCCGTCATTTCATAAAATTTAACTTTTCCCATGAGTCCCAATCGTCCCAAAACTGTGTACAAAGGATATGACTCGACTTAGCAACTTATGCAAGCAACTAGATAATTGAACTAAGGGTTTAGTATGATAACAATAATGCACTAAAAGTGAGTACATACAAGGTAGGCTAAGGCGATTTGGGTATACATTTGGGGATGGATTGTAAACAATGCTCTTCATTGATATTCCGGAAAACCGAAACATCACGAGAACCGCGAAACGGATAGGCTCTGAGGGGTTAACTAGGGGTATCGTGTACTAAAGATGAGTACAACACAAAGGTGTGGGGGAATTACTCAACCGATGCGGAAGAAGTAATTATATAACGGGTATCAAACAAAGGTTATCCTAATGCCTCTTATCATTTAGTTATTCCTAACTACACAAGTGTAGTCTTACTAGCAATCTCGGAATGCATCACTGTTGGAATCACTCCTAAACATTATTCAAGTGTTAGTTACTCATATGTAATAGTTAGCTTATTATGGCCTTTATGTTTGTTATTAGCCTTAAGCTTATGTAGAAGGCCCATGAGCTTAGGCCCAAGCCCATAGGTGAAAGGGAAGGAGTAGGTGTGTTGCCCTAGCTCCTTGCCTATAAATACCTTATGTAAACCTTCATTTGAAGGTTGGTTGTTCAAGTTATTCTCTCTTTCACATACCTTCGCCTAACCGTCTAAGTCTATACGTGTATGTGTGTTTGGATACTTGTTCAATCGCCTCTCTATCTTTCTTATAAGCTTGTGTGGTAAACCTTGTGACCTAACAGTGGTATCAATCGCCAAATAGTTGGGTGAACAAGTTTGTTTTTGAAAGTTTTTGTTTTCTGGTCTTACGCGTAGAGTTACCGTATTCTTTGGTTTGCTTAAAAACTTGTTTTTTACACCTTTTAATCCAAGATTCTTATACTTTCAACGTTTTAAGGTGTTAAAATACTTGTTTTTGGCAAAAAGTTTCAAACTTTATGCGTGGATCATTGTTTTTGAGCTAGTTTTTATTCGTGGGTGTAGTTCTACGCATAACCCTTTTAAAGGCTTTGGATCATCAAGTTTCACACTTTTGTGTATTTTGGTGTTATTGAAGCTATTTTATCACACAAAAACTGGTTTAGAAACACTTTTCGACAAAATCATATTTACGAGTAAACCTACGCGTAGTGAAACCCTAATCCTACGCGTAAGTGCATCCTTGGTTTGATCTTCATTTTCGTGGTTTATTCCGTGTTTTCTTACTTGGATAAGTCTGAAAATACGTCGACTTTGGACATCTCTTGCACTGTGATAGTGTAAAAGATCAATTTGAGCAAAAACCCTAAAATTACGCCTAAGCATAAGCTTACGCGTAGAAATCCTACGCCTAAGATTTTCCCTACGCCTAAGCCTAGTCTTACGCATAAGAAAATCCTACGCCTAACTTTCTACGCATAACTTTTGTCTACGCCTAACTTTAGTGTTTTTTCCTACTTACGCGTAAACTTTGGTGTTTTTACGCATAAGTGCTACTTGGTTCTTGTTTTCCTACGCCTAAGGATACTTCATCAACAAAGGTTCATTCGACTACAAAGATCCATTTTTACCAACATAAGTTTATCAACATGTCACAACCACCATACTCTAACTATTTCCCTTACACTTATCCTCATCCTCAACGTCAACAACAACTAACTCCACAACATCAACAATGGAATCAACAACAAGCAATTTATCAACAACAATTTAACCAACAACATACTCCACAACTTGCTGCAAATCCACAACCTCAAATGGTTCAACCACCACAAAGTCTTCAAGCTCAACCGTACACAAATGACTTTCATCAACATCCATCAAGGATCACTATGAGGGAACCCACTTGGTTTGCAAAGATGTTTGAAACGTTAAGCAGCCAACAATCAATTCATGAGGCTGGATCACTTGATAGACCTCCAATGCTCACTCCAGGAAACTACGATCAATGGGTGATAAGGTTCTTTAGATTTTGTGATCTAAAGAAGCCACATGGAAAGTTCTTAAAGAAGGTTATCTTGGAAGGTCCATTTGAGATGCCTACTGTCATTGTACCCGGAGATCCAAATGCCATTCCACCAAGAGATGAACAAACGAACATTGCTACTGTTGCAGACTTGAATCCTCAAGAACTTCTACACTATGAAGCAGATGAACTTGCAATGGAATATATCCTACTAGGATTACCAAACCTAATTCTTCGTAGTGTTGATGCTCAAAAAACTGCAAAGAAAATGTGGGATCATATTCGTCTTCTTATGGAAGGATCTGTACTCAATCAGTAGGATTTGGAATCCAATTTACTTGGCTTATGAACACTTCATGATTGAACCTGGAGAGACACTCGAGTCCTATCATCACCGATTTTCAGACATCATCAATGATTTGGATAAACACAACATCCACATGCCAAGAATTGCAGTGAATACTAAGTTCCTAAGTAATCTTGGTCCTGAATGGGAGAAATATGTCATTTTTCTCCGTCAAGTGAAAAACATGCATCAGTCTACCTACGGATTGTTGTACGATTACTTGAAGCCTCATGAAAAGGAAGTTGATAGGGAAAGGATTCTCCGTGCTCAAATTGCTCAACCGACACATCCGGAAAATCAACAACTTGCCTTATATGCTCAAAACAGTTATTCTCCTCAACCAGCAACTCAACCAACTGCTACAATCACACCACATGATCCTTCACAACCTCCATCTCACACTCAATTGGTTCCATACAACACAACAATGCTCAAGCAAGCTAATGAGGAATCTGATCCGTTCGAAGCACTTGCAACAAGGATTGCTATGATTGCTAATGCCTTTAGCCGTTATACCAACAAATCCAACAACCGTATTCGTTCCTCGTCAAATACAAGGAATCAACTGTGTGAACAATGGACGAGTTGAAGTTCAGAATCGTGGTTATGGTCGTCAGATGGGCGGTGGTCAAGGGTTTAATGCTGTGGGTAGGAATAACAATCGAGCTCCAGTGGTGGAACAAGGAAATGCTCAGAATGGGTTGAATGGTCTTCGATGCTACAACTGCAATGAGAAGGGACACCTGGCTAATGCATGCCCAAAGCCCAGGACTAGGGGCAGTGCTTATTTCAAAGAGGCTCTTCTTTTGGCTCTTAAGGATGAAGCTGGTGGATCTCTCACAGAAAAAGAACAGAGTTTTATGGCAAATGCAGATTCAGATGATGATATGGAGGACTTGCAGGCCAATGCAGCTGTTATGTTGATGGCTAATATGCAGGAATTACACATGCGTGACACAGGCCCAGTATGACACTGATGGCTTGTCTCAGGTACCCGAACAAACCATATTTATCTCTGATCTCATATCTCCGCCAACATCTGCATCCGGCAAGGCTCAGAATGTTCAAAATGAGTCGTCCACATCTCATTCCGACGATTTTCAACTAGACCCCGTAGTTATATTTGACGATCAAGATGACCACCCGGTTTCCCTTGATAATCCAATTGACTCCGTGGTTATACTTGAGGATCTCAGTAATGATCATGTTGAGACTCACGTTGAACACGCCGAACTTTTGCCTAATCCAGATTTTGCTCGTTTAATACAAGACCAACAGACCATAGTGGAAAAATGTCAGTCCATTAATCAGGACTTGAAATGCAAAAATGCACTGTTAACCAAGGATTTTGAATGTTTACAACAGCAACTCAACTTTTTCAAAACTCAAGAAAAACGTGAAAACGGTTTTGAAGCAGCCTTTGCTAAATCTTATCAAAACGAAAAATATCTAGAAAGACAGATACGTGATCTAGCCGCTTCGAAGAATGCTTTGTTGTCTGAAATAGAACACCTGAAACATGAACATAAAAAGCAAATTAACGCTCTCACCTTGGAAAATCAAAAAGCTAAGGCTGAGTTGTTAACTTGTCAAAAACAGTTCTCTGCATACAAAAAGCATTCAACGAAACGAATAGATGATCATCTTGAAGAAATCAACGGCTTGCAAAACAAACTTAAAGAGTTTAAAACTGTTGTTTACAAACATGGCGAGTCGGTCACAGCCATTGAAAAGTTTACTTTAAAACCCAATCCAAATGGATATGGACCGAATCTTGCTGATTACAAACCTAAGCTTTCAACAAAAGCATTCAAACCAAATCCTGAAGTTTCCAGTGCAGAATATAAAGTTGATAATTCTGTTATGACTGTTGTTGAATATCATCGTCAAGAGGAATTAGATGCAGAAGACGAGAGTCGATCAAAATTAGAAATAGTTGTTTACAACAAACCTTTTAACTATTCTCAAGCGGTCACTTTCGTCACACCAACGGATTCTTCTAACACACCAAGGGTTATCATCAAAACACCTGAGTCCTCTAATGTTAATCCCCAACCAGATTATGCACAAATTTATGGTCCTTTACCTTCCATCAGTGAAGTAAATTCAAAACCTGAAAATCGAAAAATTCTTAGATATTTTGACATCTTCATGGCTGACCTCAAAATTTTACAACATGAGATAAAATATCGTTCTGAAATCAAAATTGATCACTTTCAATCGCCTCTGGCGCGAGAACAAAGAGACATTTTTCAGAAAAATCTTTTACCTAACGTTAAAAATTTGAAAAATTGTGCATTAGCCTGGGAAAAGGATTTTCATAAGGAACTTGGAGTGATGAAGGTAGTTTTCGAGAAAACAGAAACATCTATTTCTAATACTAAACGTAAAAAGAAACTGTTGAGAAAAGATGTTGATCGACTCTTGGAAGATGTCATATGTGCTGATGTCCATAATGTTGTGCTAGATAATTCTTTGTCATATGCATTTAATCATACCTTTGCTGATACTGTTGAATCTGTGATAAATGTTGAGAACACTGATAATGTGCTTCAGATCGAGTCCTTAACAGTTGAAAACAAACGATTGTCAAACGAACTTTCAAATGCAATTCGTCGTCTTATTGGTGTCAAAAAGATATTCATGATCAACAACATGCTTTTCAACACAAAATCGCTCAGTTGCGTGCAAAATCTTCTGATCATAAAATTGAGCAATTGGATGATCAAAACGTGTCTTTTAAGTGTCAAATCTCAAAATATGAACAAGAACTTTTAAATGTTAAAAAGGAATATGGTTTCATATTTGATTTACTCAAAAAGACTCGTGATGAAGCATCAAATGAACTTGATCATTATCTTGCACACACTAAAGAAGTTATGCATTTTGCTGGAAATGTTAAGAGAAATGTTAGGAAAGTATGAACAACTTCCGCCAACCATCATTAAGAGATTAGCCCCAGTAACACTTAGTACTCATGAACCTAGAATCTCTACTGCCAAATCACAAGTAGCTAACGTGCTTCCTTCTACTGAAACAGGAATAGTTGAGCCTTTTCCAAACGTCCGCACTTCACAGCCTAGGAGCACTCAATCGAAGAATAGGAAGTTGCGACCTAAGAAAAGATCAATCAAGAATGCTAAAGTAGAAGAACACCCTAGGACTATGAATAAGACTCACGTTGCCTCCACTATAGATATTGCGTCTGGCAAATGTAATAGAAATAGTGATGTAACGAATGCTAAACCGTTGAGTACTTTTGATATTCGTCGATGCACCTTGTGTTATTTGTGGTATAAGTATGAATTTGATTGCCATGATAAATGTGTTGCTAAAACTATCATCTCTCGTTTAAGGAATCCTAAGAACCGGAATACCTCTAGGGCAACTAATCTTTCTAAGTCTGTGCTTGGTAGACCGCCATCTTTAGATTCTAAGAAACGCATTGCTATCCCTGTAGCTCCTGTTTCACCTCCTAGGAATGTAGTACCACCTAGTGCATTCACTAAGACTAAAGCAAATACTAGTTGGAGATGGCAGAAATGGATATATAACACACTAGGATTTAAGTGGATACCTAAAGCTATTGATGTGTGTATATCTACTATAACTGCTACGGAACCCTCTAACATTTCAGGTTCCAAATCTACTTCTATTCCATCTGTGTCGTCTGTGTGTAATGCAGGTGATACAGATCATTCTCTGGATTGTTGATAGCGAATGTTCCCGACACATGACAGGCAATCTTAAACTGTTATCAAACTTTATTGCAAAGTTCATTGGCACTGTCAGGTTCGGGAATGATCACTTCGCAGCTATCATGGGCTACGGAGACTATGTCAATGGGAACATCGAAATTAGCAGGTTTACTATGTGGAAGGCCTCGGTCATAATCTGTTTTCAGTAGGTCAGTTTTGTGATGGAGATTTGGAGGGTGCTTTCCGGGAGAAAACTTGTTTCATTCGTGATCTACAAGGAAATGACCTTATGTCTGGATCGCGTAATTCTAGTCTCTACACTATCTCTATGAAAGACATGGTTGCTTCATCTCCCATATGTTTACTTTCAAAGGCAACATCAACAAAAATCCTGGCTATGGCACCGTCGTCTCTCACATCTAAACTTTCAAACCATCACCAACCTTGCTCGACACAAACTAGTTGAAGGACTTCCACGGTTTCGGTATTCTAAAGATCACCTTTGCTCAGCTTGTGAACAAGGCAAAAGCACTCGTGCTCATTTTCCTTCAAAGGTGGAACACAGCTCTCAGCATGTGCTTCATCTTCTTCACATGGACTTGTGTGGCCCGATGCGCGTGCAAACGATCAATGGCAAACGCTACATCTTAGTAATTGTTGATGACTATTCACGCTGGACTTGGGTCTACTTTCTTCGAAGCAAAGATCAAGCTCCACAAATGATCATCACCTTTCTCACGAAAATACAAGTTCAGCTACGAAACACCGTTCGACTAATCATAACAGATAAAGGCACTGAATTTGTTAATCAAACTCTTCGTGAATTCTATGAGAAAGTGGGAATTCAGCATCAGACATCTATTGCACGTACACCAGAACAAAACGGAGTCGTCGAAAGACGAAACCGAACGTTAGTGGAAGCTGTATCTACTGCAAGAATAATGCTAATCAATGCTAAACTTCCAGGTTACTTATGGGCAGAAGCTGTATCTACTGCATGCTATACTCAAAACCGTTCTATAATTACAAAACGCCACAACAAAACACCTTTCGAGCTCGTCCATAACAGAAAACCGAATATAAAACACTTTCATGTATTTGGATCTCTTTGCTATCCGAATAATGATCGTGATGACATTGGAAAGCTCACAGCCAAAGCTGACATTGGAGTCTTTATCGGATACTGTGATAATTCCAAAGGTTTCCGAATCTGGAATCGTCGTACAAGACAGGTGAAGGAAATGATTCATGCTCATTTTGATGAACTTACGGAAATGGCTTTTGAGTATAACAGCTTAGAACCCGGTCACAACCGCTTAAACTTCCCCCAAACCCCATCATCAGCTGAACAAACCCCCGGCTTACTCGTCAACAAATGGAAAGGTTATTTGCTCCGCTGTTCAGTGACGATATTGATGAACGTGCTCCAGGTGTATCCGCTGTTTCCGCTGCTCAACCTGATAATACTCTTTTACCTGATACACCTGCTACAACAACTACTGTTGCAGATGCACCTACACCAGTTGACTCCACCACAACAGTTGAACAAACCGCTTCCAACAATGATGAAGCTGCTGATGATATTCTGAATGTAGTACCCCCACCTGCAGATTTTGATCGAAATGCGTTCTTCAACCCGTTTGCTAACGAGACTGCTGCACTATATGTCGCGGAATCTTCAACAAACCATTTGAATCCTCAGAATCTGCACAATGTATATCAACATCACCCCTCCACACATAGATGGACGAAAGACCATCCTCTGGAAAAATTATTGGCAACCCGAATCAACCAGTCGTTACAAGACAACGTCTTCACTCAGATGGTGAACATTGCATTTATGCACTCACCGTCTGCCAATCTGAACCTAAAAACAATAAAGACGCAATGACAAAAGACAACTGGATTGAATCCATGCAAGAAGAACTCAACCAATTCAAACGTCTTGAAGTATGGGAACTGTTGAAAGACCAACAGGGGTCTACGTCATTGGTCTCAAATGGATTTGGAAAAACAAATTGGATGCTGAAGGAAATGTTATCAGAAATAAGTCAGGTCTGGTGGCTAAGGGTTATCGTCAGGAAGAGGGTATTGACTTTGAAGAATCTTTTGCTCCGGTTGCTCGTCTTGAGGCTGTTCGGATATTTCTAGCGTTCGCGGCTCATATGAATATGACGGTCTATCAGATGGTTGTCAAAACTGCGTTTCTCAATGGACAACTTAAAGAAACGGTTTATGTCAGCCAACCAGATGGATTCGTTGATCCTGAGTTTCCGAATCACGTCTACAAACTGAACAAAGCTCTGTATGGTCTCAAACAAGCTCCTCGGGCATGGTACGATAAGCTATCATCTTTCCTCATTGCTAATATTTTCACCAAAGGTTCGGTTGACCCAACTCTTTTTATACAATATCACGGGGCACATATCTTAATTGTTCAAATTTACGTGGATGACATCATTTTTGGGTCTACACATAAAAAGTTTTCAATCGCTTTTGCAAAACTAATGAAGAAAAATTTTGAAATGTCCATGATGGGTGAACTCACGTTCTTTCTTGGACTACAAGTTCATCAATCACCACGTGGTATTTTCTTGAGTCAGTCCAAATATGCCGTTGAATTGTTAAACAAATTTGGAATGAAAACCTGTGACACCTATGCCACACCAATGGCTCATACCAAGAAGCTAGACGCTGATTTACATGGGAAATTGGTGGACCCTACAAAATACCGTAGTATTATTGGGTCTCTCATGTATCTAACAGCTAGCAGACCTGATATTGTCTTTGCCGTGTATCTATGCTCCCGTTATCAGTCGCGACCAACTGAAACCCACCTCTCTGAGGCTAAAAGAATCCTCCGATACATAAGGGAACCATTAACTTGGGGATCTGGTATCCGAAGGATTCTGGTTTTGAACTAATCGCTTTTTCAGACGCTGACCACGCAGGATGCTTAGACTCACGGAAAAGTACTTCAGGAGCTTTACAATTTCTTGGTGATAAACTGGTGTCATGGCAATCGAAGAAGCAGGATTGTACATCGTTGTCCTCAACCGAAGCAGAATATGTAGCCATGTCGGCGTGTTGTGCTCAAGTCATTTGGATGAGAACACAACTCAAAGACTATGGTTACGTATTTGACAGAATCCCGATGTACTGCGACAATCGGAGTGCCATTGCGATCTCGTGCAACTCAGTTCAACACTCGAAATCAAAGCACATCGATCTTCGATATCATTTCATCAAGGATCACGTGGAATAGGGTATTGTTGAATTATATTTTGTGGGTACAGAATACCAATTGGCAGATCTTCTCACCAAAGCCTTGCCTCCCGCTAGGTTTAATGAGTTGGTCCACCGGATTGGTATGAGGTGTTTGACTCAAGAGGAATTGGATGACCTCCTAAAATAGTCTTAAAAACCTGTCAAACACCGAAATCGCTTTTGTAAATAATTCTTTCTAAAACAAAATACAAAAGTATAAAATCTGATAAAACAACAAAAATATTCTTCTATCTATTTTGTTTCAACATTGCAAGTACGTTTCTTCCGTCAACACTATAATGTTTAATTTTTTTGATCAAGTGTTGAGGGGGAGAAATCAAAACTTTAACTGTTTCAAAACATCTGTGTACTTGCATGTTATCATATCTCGGTTGTTTCTTTTAACAAATGGTGGTAAATTTTCTGGTACAATGACACTCCTCGGACTAAATTCATAACCTTTCATTATTTTCTCGAGTTGAGGGGGAGTGTCGTCAAAGTTTCTTTCTTAAAATCTTTGTTTGGTAACCAAAATGGAAGTTAAAAGGCTTTGTATGAAAAAGGAAAAGGTGGAGGGACCAAAACTGTCAAAATGTTAAAGATAATTTTAATAAAACACATCACCTAACTTATTCACTTCTCATTTATTACTTCAACCATTACATCTACGCCTAAGATTCATTCAAGTTATCCGTTGATTTGATCATCATTTTGTAAGTGTTTTAACGATCTAAACATGTTTTAAGCCAAGGTTTTTAATTTCATACAAATCCAACGGCTAAAAATTGTTTTACGTGTGATTTGGTGTTCTACGCATAAGCGTATGAACACACAATCATTGTGTGTGTGTTTTTGGTTAAAAGGAAAGTGTCAAAATGTTCCAAATACATCAAGAATATCATTTTAACCATCAAAACCTACCCAGAAAAACACTTATAATGATTTTTGAAAATTAGGGTTTATGAGTCGAATTGGGTTTTTCCAAATGTGAAGTGTTTTGGTCTAAAAGATTGTTGGGTTATGGTCATATGAGGTTGAATTGATGATTTCCATGGTTGTTAACCACCCAGAAACACTAATTGTTTGACAATTTGAAGTTAGGGTTTAAAGTTCATAACTTTGGGTAAATTTGATTCACAACGAGTTAGATGTTATAACTTGGTTTATAGAATCTCAACACATCTTAAACTACCATTAATTATTTGGTGCAAACCCATGGCTAGAAATTATACGCGTAAATCTTAACCCTTAGGGTTTTGACCTACGCGTATGACTTTCTACGCGTAACTGTGGTATGAATGTTCATGCCATAACTTGTTGATATAATGAATGCTTGTGTTAATTTTGATGATTTGATGAATTTATTTCAGGCTTTGCTACGCTTAAATATTCAGAATCAAGGTCATTTGCAACTCTACGCATAAGGATTACCCTACGCGCAATCAAGTTATGCGTAACAATCCTACGCATAACTATTACGCGTAAGATTCTACAATGGGACTACGCGTATCCTGTGAAGGATATGCATAAACAGTGACCTCTACGCATAGGGTCTACTCTTACGAGTAAGCCTTACGCGTAAGGTCTTTATACGCCTACGCGTAAGCTCTACGCATAAGGTCCCCTTTTCCTACGCGTAAGTTAGGATCCTACGCGTAAGCTTTCGTCTACGCGTATATCATCACTGCTTACGCTTAACTTTGCCAAAACTACGCTTAAGCCTGGATTGACCTTCATAATGAATTATTACGTGTACAAACTTGTAAATAAACTAATCATATCGTCACGAATCCAATAATGTCACTAATAAACTTAAACGTTTGATATGTTGTGAACAATAAGTGATAACTTAAACTTTAAAACTTAAAGTTAACTAACTCACGAAACATTTCACGACGTCATTGAACTATTTGACAAACAAGTGACTTAGGACTCGTAACAATCATTGACACTGTACATTCAATAACTAGACAATAAGACCTTCTGTTGACTAACACTATGTCTTTCAATATGTTGGATCTTTTGGCTAATGTTAGTTCAGATCACGACATGGCTGAACAAATGAATGTGGATGCATCAGAAGTTCTTACAATTGCTGATAGCTTTCCAGAGGGTTATCCGAGAAAGATTGGAAAGAACAACCCTAGGGTTGACTTTGACACCCTCACATGCTCAGAATCTTCTTGTCTCATTGCCGTGGATATTCTCAGGAATCATCCCTACCAGAACATGCTCTCACACTCTGCCACAGTTCCAGAGGTCTACATTCAACAATTTTGGGATTCTATGCAGAGGATCACTGGTCAAAGTGCAGTGAATGTGACACTTAATCACAAACAAGTCACTATCACTCCTGCTGACTTACGGGCTGTTCTCATCATTCCTGACATCGCTCCAACCGACTTCTTTGCTACCCCTACTGAAGAGACAGTCCTGAAATTCTTGATAGATATTGGTTATGATGAAGCTTCAGGAATCATTACTAAGCACTCTCACGTAGAGCTGAAGAATATTCCTCAACCATGGAGAACACTCTACATGATCATCACCAAATTGGTCTCCGGTCGTGACAGTGGCTATGAGCATCCCAAGCTCATGGAACTGCAAATTTTCTGGTCGTTGATCAACAAGAAGGACATTGAAATCGAAGCACTGATAGGGGAGGACATGATGGTATTTCACAAGAAGCTTGGCTCCAAGATTCCCTATGTCAGATACACCAAACTGTTGATCCAGAGAGCTCTTGGACTTCATCCTGACATCCCCATGGGATAAGACCCAGAGAATCACGACATATTGACTGAACCCATATTATCTGTCAGAATCAAAGAATCGTCAACAAAGAAACAGGGTTCCGTTTTACCTGATCACCTTCTAACCACCGAAATCAAAAAGCTTGAAACATATAAAAGGTTACGGTTAGGTTAAAGAAGGCAAAGTTGGTCATCTTGATGAAAGATCTTTGGTACACCTACAAGGAAAACTAGAAGAGGCAGTGCTGGAAGTGTTACAAGTACAGATCTTTATAGGAAGATCCCAAAAGGATCCTCTCGTAAAGAAGATTGTTCCCGTAAAGGAAGTTGAACCATTCCCACATCTGAACCGCAAAGAAAGCTTGTGGACGAAAGCTCTGAAGGTAATGACACAGATGAAGAGATTACCTACTCTGAATCTGCAACCGTAACACCTCCTCTAGCAGCTAAACCTCCAAGTCCACAGCTGACAAAGGAAAAGGAAGACTCTGTACTTGTACCGTATGATGAAAGCTCAGATCAAGAAGAAGAGCAACGGAATATATCATTTACAAGAAGGAAGTTTTTTCAATATCGTTGACACCTCAAAAAGCTAAAGATTTGCTAAGACCAAATGGGGGGTAAGGAGGATCAAGTGGTGCTGCCACTCTGAAACCTTCTCCTGATGCGGTTAATCCACCCGATAAGGGAGCTGGTGCCAAACCACTCTTATCCAACAACAAAATCGTGGGGAGGATACTATCGAATATGAGTTGGAGGAACCGGACTGAGAAGTCCGAAAAAAAGATCAAGTTTTGATTATGATACGTTTTTCTAGATAGTCCTGCGCGATCAAAGGAAGAAACCTCTGAACCTCCGAAGGATCCAGAGTCTCCTCATATCTCTTCATCATCAGATTCGCCTTCTCACTCCTCACCACCACCATCAAAGAAGTCAACCAAATCATCATCCAAATCCGTGAAGAAACCATCTAAATCTTGGATTTCTTAAGCTCATGAACGGATTACCAAAGCCGCCAAACAAGTCGAAAGAAACGCGGCTCAACAAAAGCTGAATTTCTTTGCCGATCACATACAAAGATCTATATGACGAGCATGAAAGATGAAAGGAGAAAGGAAGTTTGTTCAGAATTCATGAAAATCACCGCCAAGAGGAACTGAACGAAATGATCGGCTACACTAAAAGTACCTTCTCGAGTACGCCCTAAAGTCACAAAGGAGTTGTTCACCAAACAACTTTATCCAAATCTTATGCGTAGACGCCAAGCAAACTATTCGATCAACGCCCTTAACCGTCACAATCAATCCAACCGATCCGGTAGTTTTCTCAGTTAATGAATTGGTGGCCAAGCTTGTTACACAAATGTCTCAGACGATCTGGGACATTTACTGGATGAAGGAAAGCTGTTTCAAAATACTGGACTACCAACTTCAAGAAGCTTGTAGATTCGAAGTCTAAACGCCCTAGAGACGGCGAAGACAAGGATAAGGATAAAGACTTCGCACCTAAACGCCGAAGCGCCCCGGTGAATCTTCTTTGATGCAACCTCCTCCACAACGGCCTCCTCGTTCAACAAAATCTCCTCTCGCTCTTCTACCTAAAACCTCGTGACGATTCCGAAGTTACCACCCCACTAAAAACCGATGATCACTTTGAGTATACGGGTGGTGACGATGAAGAGGTCCTTGAGCCCCTACAACAACCCACTTCTCCCAAACAAGTTCGAAACCGTAATCATCATCTAGGCCTTTGAAAAGAAGAAGAAGAAGACGCTCAGACCGACGTCAGATCATGGCTAGATGACGATAAAACAGAGGAATTTGAATGGTTTGCTAATCTTGTTAACAACACTCCCTACCCTCAAGAAGGTCAACTTGGTAGACGGTTCTACATTGGAGCATGCAAAACTCTTGCAAGAAAAGTTCCATGTGAAGAAAATGACGAAATCTGAAATGAAGTTTAATCAAGAATGAAGCGCTTCAACTTCTAAAGACAGCTCAAAGTGCCCTCGAGGTCGAATATCACCTTGAAAACATTGCTCGAGCTATGTCTAACAACATGGATTGGCTCAACCCCGAAGCAAACATTGACTTCACACAAAGGGACAACCCTCCATACTACACCGATTGGACCGCACCTCTACCAACACTTCACAACCAAATGAACCACGGATTCCTTCGTGATACTTCAACAAAGACCTGGATTTTCTTCTACACGGTGACGATGATTCAAGAAAATATGCTACGTCGTGGACACTTCCATTCCCGAAATGCTCTACTCAAACCGCATAGCCATTGAGGAACGTTCCAATCACTTGTTCTCCAACACAATGGAAGCATACGCCCGAGATGCATTGTATGGGATTCATCACCGCCGTAACCGACGAATCTACTACGAAGCCGCCATGTTCGTAAGTCTCAACATGCGTGTATAGTTCTAAAGATATCGCGCCATCATACACGTTGACCTTTCATCTAAGTGGGACTACACATTCCTAAAGAAGATCGTAGTCAAACGACAAGATGAACGTGACTATGCTTTCTCTCGAGGTCGACTTTGAGAATTTGTCTCTCAATGACATCGAAGACATGTACCTTGCCAAGGTACAGTGGTCGATGAGACAATTCTCAACCGCAGACAACGCGTAATTTATCAAGTCACTTCTCATCTTCATAAGACTCATTGTCATCAAGGAACGCGTAGAAGATCTCCAAATGGGTCGTTGAATCTTATCGACGCTGTGTCAACTTCACTCCTCCAAAGCTTGATCTTCCCGGATATCAACTACCTATCTCAATATACCATCGCCAAAACCTTTCTGCGTTGTTTACCGAGTGAACTTCAAAGAAACTGCTTAATGGCGTGAACTCTACAAGTTCGGGATCATACTTTGAAGCTGGTTAGGATGGATTGGCATACGTGTTGAAGGATATACGCGAAAAATTGGGTCTCCTAAGCTACCGGAATTCTCGTGAAAGGAGGGATGTGAGACGGATCATCACAATGATTGATGAACGGTTGTTTCAAGGGATCAGCCTGACGATTGAGAGTTATGTCGTGGTCGCACCCAGAGAAACATAACCGGATTTCAACGCCTCGCACACACTCGGGAACATCACCGCACTTCCCGGTACCCCTTGAATTGTTTCTTATATAATTTTGGATGTTTGATTGATTATGTAAATGGCTTGTGCACACATTACAATGTACAACCCGTAATTGTAAATAAAGGACCCCTGGTACGCGCCTGCTGCCACAATCCTTATAAAAGGAGCGAAAGCTTCTTACTTTTGAGTAAAACCTATCAAACCTTTCATTTTTCAAGGTTTTGCTTAAAAGAACAAGTACTTTCCCTTATGATTTTCAAAACCTCAACCGCTTATATCACTCGTTGAGGGGGAGTACTTGAATTAAAACTTTGTTCAAAAATTGTTCAAAGTGGTCATTCTTCCCGCAACACTCGAAATGGTCATATTTATTCTCAACTTTTCAAAAATAACATTATATATGCCATTTTGAGGGGAGAAAATGTGTGATAAGAAATATGTTGTGTAAAATGGAAATGAATTGTGGCTTCGTACTTAACCAACAATTGACGATGCTTAACCGTGGAGTAACTCAAAAGACTTGTCCCGACGGGTAATAATTTCAAGCTAGTTCGCTTAGTAATGCGTGTTCCCGTGAAAGGACTTGTCCGAGTAGTAATGTACCATTCGAGAAACTCTTGATAAACATGAACTCGACGGGTTTGGACGACCTGAGGATTGTCTACACCTTTAAGGTAGTTACTAGAGCCAGCTGTCACCTAAAAAGTCGCACAATGCAACTCTTTAACTATGCTAATGAACCGCGGTTCTCACTGGGAATGTCTATCTTGAGTGAATCAATTCAAAAGCTGCTTTTCCTC
>OU343222.1:185389062-185466753 GCA_910596185.1 Chrysanthemum makinoi | reverse complement strand
CAATAATATTTTCCAGAGGATGGTCTTTCATCCATCTATGTGTGGAGGGTTGATGTTGATATACATTGTGCAGATTCTGAGGATTCAAATGGTTTGTTGAAGATTCCGCGACATCCGGTGCAGCAGTCTCATTAGCAAACGGGTTGAAGAACGCATTTGGATCAAAATCTGCAGTTGGGGGTACTACATTCAGAATATCATCAGCAGCTTCATCATTGTTGGAAGCGGTTTGTTCAACTGTTGTAGTGGAGTCAACTGGTGTAGGTGCATCTGCAACAGTAGTTGTTGTAGCAGGTGTATCGGGTATAAGAGTATTATCGTTGAGCGCCGGATACACCTGAGCACGCTCATCAATATCGCCACCGAACAAATGCGGATCAAATAACCTTCCATTTGTTGACGAGTAAGTCTGGGGCTTTGTTGAGCTGATGATGGGGTTTGGGGAAGTTTAAGTGGTTGTGTCCGGTTCCAAGTGTTATACTCAGTAAGCCATTCCGTAAGTTCATCAAAATGAGCATGAATCGCTTCCATCACCGCTTTGTACGACGATTCCAGATTCGAAACCTTTTGAATTATCACAATATCTGATAAAGACTCTAATGTCAGCTTTGGCTTTGAGCTTTCCAAAGTCATCACGATCATTATTCGAATAGCAAAGAGATCCAAATACATGAAAGTGTTTTAGATTCGGTTTTCTCGTTATGACAGCTCGAAAGGTGTTTGGTTGTGGCGTTTTGTAATCATAGAACGGTTTTGAGTATAGCATGCAGAGATACAGCTTCTGCCCATAAGTAATCTGGAAGTTTAGCATTGATTAACATTGTTCTTGCAGCTTCCACTAACGCTCGGTTTCATCTTTCGACAACCCGCTTTTGTTCTCGTGTACGCGCAATAGATGTTTGATGCTGAATTCCCCTTTCTCATAGAATTCACGAAGGGTTTGGTTAACAAATTCAGTGCCTCTATCTGCTTCGATTAGGCGAACTGTGTAACGTAGCTGAACTTGTATTTTCGTGAGAAAGGTGATGATCATCTGTGGAGCTTGATCTTTGCTTTGAAGAACGTAGACCCAAGTCCAGCGTGAATAGTCATCAACAATTACTAAGATGTAGCGTTTGCCATTAATCGTTTGCACACGCATTGGGCCACACAAATCCATGTGAAGAAGATGAAGCACATGCTGAGAGCTGTGTTTCACCTTTGAAGGAAAATGAGCACGAGTGCTTTTGCCTTGTTCACAAGCTGAGCAAAGGTGATCTTTAGAATACCGAAACCGTGGGAGTCCTTCAACTAGTTTGTGTCGAGCAAGGTTGGTGATGGTTTGAAAGTTTAAATGTGAGAGACGACGGTCCCATAGCCAGGATTTTGTTGATGTTTCCTTTGAAAGTAAGCAAATGGGAGAGGAAGCAACCATGTCTTTCATAGAGATAGTGTAGAGACTAGAATTACGCGATCCGCATATAAGGTCATTGCCATGTATATCACTTAATGAAACAAGTTTTCTCCCTGAAAGCAACCTCCAAATCTCCATCACAAAACTGACCTAATGAAAACAGATTATGACCGAGGCCTTCCACATAGTAAACCCTGCTAATTTCGATGTTCCCATTAATGTAGTCTCCGTAGCCCATGATAGCTGCTAAGTGATCATTCCCGAACCCGACAAAGGCCGATGAACTTTGCAATAAAGTTTGATAACAGTTTAAGATTGCCTCATGTGTCGGGAACATCCGCTATCAACAATCCAGAGAATGATTTGTATCACCTGTATTACACACGATGATGGAATAGAAGTATATGTGGAACCCGAAATGTTAGAGGGTTCCGTAGCAGGTATAGTAGATATACACACATTAATAGCTTTAGGTATCCACTTAAATCCTAGTGTGTTATATATCCATTTCTGCCATCTCCAACAAGTGTTTGCTTTAGTCTTAGTGAATGCACTAGGTGGTACTCCATTCCTAGGAGGTGAAACCGAGCTACAGGGACAGAATGCGCTTAGAATCTAAAGAGGGCGGTCTACCAAGCACAGACTTAGAAAGATTAGTGGCCTATAGGTATTCCGGTTCTTAGGATTCCTTAAACGAGAGATGATAGCTTTAGCAACACATTTATCATGACAATCAGAATTCATACTTTTACCACAAATAACACAAGGTGCATCGATCTGAATATCAAAAGTAGTTAACGGTTTAGCATTCGTTACATCACTATTTCTATTACATTTGCCGAACGCAATATCTATAGTGGAGGCAACGTGAGTCTTATTCATAGTCCTAGGGTGTTCTTCTACTTTAGCATTCCTGATTGATCTTTTCTTAGGTCGCAGCTTCCTATTCTTTGATTTAGTGCTTCTAGGCCGTGAAGTGCGGACATTTGGAAAGATGCAACTATTCCCTGTTTCAAGAGAAGGAGGCACGTTAGCAACCTGTGATTTGGCAGTAGGGATTCTAGGTTCATGAGTGCTAAGTGTTACCGGGGCTAATCTCTTAATGATGGTTGGCGGAAGTTGTTCATACTTTCCTAACAATTCTCTTAACTTGAAGATAGTGTGAATCAGATCTTGATTTTCAGATCGAACATTTCCAAAGAAAATGCATAACTTCCTTAGTGTGTGCAAGATAATTATCAAGTTCATTTGATGCTTCATCACGAGTCTTTTTTAGTAAATCAAATATGACACCATATTCCTTTTAACTTTTACAAGTTCTTGTTCATATTTTGAGATTTGACACTTAAAAGACACGCTTTGATCATCCAATTGCTCAATTTTAGGATTAGAAGATTTTGTATGCAACCGCGATTTTGTGTTGAAAGGAAAGTTGTTGATCGTGAATATCTTTTTGACACCAATTAAGACGACGTAGTGCATTTGAAAGTTCGTTTGACAATCGTTTGTTTTCAACTGTTAAGGACTCGACCAAGCACATTATTAGTGTTCTCAACATTTACCACGTAATCAACAAAGATCGTAAGAGATATAATCAAATGCATATGACAAAGAATTCAATAGCACGACATTATGGACATCAGCACAGATGACATCTTCCAAGAGTCGATCAACATCTTTTCTCAATAGTTTCTTTTTACTTTTAGTATTAGAAATAGATGTTTCTGTTTTCTCGAAAATGACCTTCATCACTCCAAGTTCCTTATGAAAATCCTTTTCCCAAGCTAATGCACAATTTTTCAAATTTTTAACGTTAGGTAAAAGATTTTTCTGAAAAATGTCTCTTTGTTCTCGCGTCAGAGGCGATTGAAAATGATCAATTTTGATTTCAGAACGATATTCTATCTCATGTTGTAAAATTTTGAGTTCAGCCATGAAAATTGTTAGGAATTAGAAAAATTCCTTAGTGAAGTATCGGTCACCCCAAATATTATCTAGCATAAGTTAGCTCATAGACATTACGTTATTTACTAGTCATTTAGTTAATTATTTAGTTTAGTGCTACACCGTGGAGGAAGGACGGGTCTTTACCCATTGTATCCCCGGATCCACAGGCCGTCCAGAGGTCGCTTAGATTGTAATTTTAAATACCCTCTACCTTGAAAGGTAGAGGGTTGGATGTTCTTTGGTAATCTAACATTACATGAGTTTCTTTTTCTAGAATATCCCACTTTCTCTCTCTCTTAAATCATCTATACACCTAAAGTGTTAATGTTATGATGTGTATGTGAAATTCAATATCTTACAATTGGTATCAAGAGCCATGGTTAGATCATATCTTGCACATCTTTGGATTTCTAGTGGTTTTTAGGTGGTTTTTGAGTTTGAAAAAGTTTTGTGGTTTGTGCATCATTTGGTTGATTTCTTGTGTTAAAGCTTGGATTTTGTTTGTACTTTTATGTTTAGAATCATCACAAGTGTTTAGGTTTTCATTTGGTAAGCTTGAATCATCTTGGTTGGGTTGTTTTTGGATTGAAAAGTGATGTTTGTGAAGTTTTCTTGCTAGCTTACTTGACCTACGGATTATTTTCTTAGTAGCGACTTGCTTTTACAATTTTGTAGCGAGTTGCAGCTTATTGGAGCTAGCGACTTAGGCCTAGCGACTAACAGTACAAGTAGTGGACTCTCCACCACGGGTAGCGACTTGGTGTTAGCGACTTGGTAAGTAGCGAGTTGCTATTTAGCTTACTTGATTCCTTAGCTTGTATCTTAGCGAATTGTCAGCCAAAATTTTGCTAGCTTAATTAGAGGCTTAGCGAAGTTGCTATTTAGCGAATTTGTCTTTTGTTTAGCTTAATTTGGGACTTTAGCGACTTAGTGGAATAGCTTAATTAGAAGATAGCTTAATTTGGTGCATAATTTTCTAGCTTAATTGAGTGATTTCTTTACGTTTTCTCTTGATTTAGTAAAATCCCGTGAAAGAATCAATTTCCTTTTAATCATAGAGTTATAAAATCCCGATCAACTTGTCATCATGTCTACCAACGCTCCTACAATCATCTCCACTATTGCCGAGGTCGTTCATGCGTAAGATACTCCAAAAATAGAACTTCTTACATCATCGATCCTCTAATCACCAAAGAACTTGAACTCTATGATACCTCACAGAACAATGAAACTGGTTGCATTTCTGAATGTCCTAAATTGATTGATTCATCAATGGGTGATCTTAACTCCTCACCATCTGAGTCAAACCTCAACAAACCACATCTAATGAACAATGATGCTATGCAAATGGAGTACAACATTGAGCCCTATTGTGACAATCCGTATTTTCAGGTCATTTCTCGACACGATTCATGTCTCATTATTTCAACATTTTGAGTAAACTTGGTTTACTTGTTTCAAATTCGCGTAACCTTGGAGGTTTAGCGGCGAATTCATGATCATGACATCACGTACATTTCATATGGACTATGATTAGTCTACATTTCATTGTCATCATGTGCATCTCATTAATTCATTCACGACATTTCATTTCATATTTTACGCGTAATTTTTATGTTTAATAATCTTTATCGCGTGAGTTTTTATTTTAACATTTAACCCGATACTTTCAAAAATGATCCCGAGGTATATTTAAACTTACATTTAGTTTATAAAAGCTATATTTTTAGTTTTCCTAGTGTTTCAAATTTATTTGGTACTTTAATTGTTAAAATTAAATTATTACGTTGAGTTTCTTAAAAATTTCACGATAATTATTTTAGCACTCAATTTTCACAAGGAATGTATTTTTACAATTTTTATCACCTCAATACAATCTATTTTGATTTACTAAAAACTTACTTGTACCAAAAATTTCCATTTACCTTTAATTGTACAAATCTCTTACAATTACTTACATTTTCTTTACAAAATATACACAAAATTATACAAGTTGCAAGATTTAAAAAAAAATAAATTTGGGAGACAACCCTCCCCCAAAAACCGGCCATAGGGGAGGGTGTGTCTTAATTGTTGTATGGTTTATGTCTTGCTAATAATTCACACAAGTTACTAAAGTCTTACTTGACTACATCATTTCATTCACTTTTCACATACTCATAGGTGTTAAAAAAATTTTCATTCCTCTCTTCTTTTGGCTTCAAGAACCGGCCACTCATCAAGAGCAACCAAGGGATCAAAGTTTTGCAAAAATCAAGTGTTATTTCAACCTAGTTTATATCCTTTATATGGTTTTGAAATAAAAACCAAGGATATTTAAGTTAATCCTTGTTACTTGCACCTCTTCATTATCACTAGTAAGCTTGTTTTTATCATTTTCAAGTTCCCTTTTCATTTTCATATGTTTCTTTTCATTTTTGGAGCTTATATGCATGATATGTGATTTATACCAATTATTTCATGATTTATTGAGTTATATATACATATTGGTCATCCTATAATTATCCCCTTGGTATTGGTTGGTCTTGATGGTGATTAGGAACCCATGACACCCTAAGAAGGTGTATGGTAGGATTAGATTAGTTTTGGAGTTGATTTGAAGGGATTAGAATAGGTTTTGTCCGAGAAAAACTATTTTCGATAACTATATAAATAGGTTCTGTCCTTGTTTTGCTTTTCTGGAAAATCCGACAGTTGGTACTAAACTTTGGCCTTGATTTTTAGAAAATATACTTTAAAACGAATCCGTGGCCGCTTGAACGGATAAAAACGGAGTTATAACGAGAAAGTTATGGATTTTACAAGTTTGACGACGAAATATATTATTTTCTGAAATTTCAGCAACATGTTTTTAGTTTGTTCGGGTCAAAAACGAGCCTTAAGCTTCACAAATTATTTCGACTTCTCAAAAATATATTAGTTTACTTCGATACGGCTAAGGACGATAAAACGTAGAAAATGGATTTGAAACGACAAAGATATGCACTTTTTCATAAACTTGCCGTAACTAATTTTCTGCACTCAATTAGCCAAAACCACCATCTTTAACCCTTATTATCTTTATGTTCGAGACCTTTGGACGAAAACTCCTGAACTGAAACTTTTAGATATCGATACAAACTTTCCAAAACCGTCGAAGTTCGTTCTCTAACGATCGACGTACATTGTTTTACTTTACTAGTTTTCCAAAGCCATTTTTGTTAATTTCATGATTTTTCCAACGACATTGTTTTGCTTAAAAGTGGTAATTTCACCAAACATCATTATAAAACCATTGTAGGATGACATTTTGACGTATAAACATGTAAAGTGATTTTTGATTGGTCAAGACGCCAAAAGAGTATTTTTCGACGTCGAGTAATATTTTCAAAACTCATAAATGGTATAAATAACATATCAAGTGCATGCATAACATTACATTGCAACTCATGACATATCATATCATTGATAATAGGTCCCGTTAACGATCACATTAAACCTCAGTGTACTCACTTTTGCCATTATTCCAGTTTATCCAAGTGAGTTTTCATAGCCCCGCTTTTACATGCTTTCGATTATTTTCAAACCCACGGGGAGAATACATTGCACTACATTTTTCTTTGTACGATACCAAGTATGTTAAATTCATTACATTGCTTAAGTTACCGTATTTGCCAATTTGAAAGTCCCCATTTCTTGAACATGAACCGTTAATCTTTGAAGCGAGGATGAGTGGATAGATCTATCGAGGGTGACGCCCCCATCCGGGTTGGTGAATCCCAACCAGGTAAACGGATGCATTTCATTTGATAACATTACGGAGTTGTCTGGCAAACACTCGGCAGGGGCATACATGATTGAACAGTCTAGTTTCGGGGTCATGGGCTTAGAGCAATTGTAACATTATTTTACGTGACTTGATGGTCATGCATGCTAGATACTTGTGTAGTCGTATAAAACATTTACATAAACCTATGATTTCTCACCAACATTATTGTTGACCGCTTTTAGCAATGTATTTTCGTGTAACGAGGCATTATCATCATAACATGGTTTAGGGACCTACATTTTGAGTCGCGGCGTCGACTTACATTATGTACATTATGGCACTTTATTTCAAAACATCGTTTGATTTGTAACATATTTGTATTTCCGCAAACTTTGTAAACCTTTTGGGACCATGTTGTAACTCAATGTTTTATTGAAATATCCAACGATGTGTTTTTAAAACGGCACTTTAGGTCGCTCAATATAACTGTGATGTGGTGCTATGACAGTCAATCCCCATGAATTCCATTCCGCTGCAAAACAGGTAAATTGGGGGTGTGACAGATTGGTACCAGAGCTACAGCTATAGAGAACTAGGTTGCATCATTGACCCTAGACTATAGCTACATTATCATAGCATCTCATCATTTCATCATAGTACATATTCACTTTTCATGCGGATTCACTTACACTTTATTCGAGATTATTTACTTTATTTCACATCGGTTGTCACAGACATGTCTTCAGATTCACATCCCATCACCATATCATCGGACTCTAGCTCGGATGATGTTCCAACTAACCCCATCATGGATGATGTTGCATCACATTCCACTGAGATCGTATCTTCCATTGGATCTACTCCAGCCTTCCCACTGATCATGACCGACACTGAGACCGAACCCTTCGAGGAGGGCGAAGTTGCACCCACTCCTCACGTTAGCCCACCACGATCCACCAAAGCACCACTACTAGCACCTTCACCACCATCATCACCATCTTCATCATATTTTCTTAGAGATCCTTTACCTACGCATGCACTTGCCAAAAAGCTGCTCGCTTTTGATATCCCTACACCACCATCTATCGAGCCCGAGCCACCGTTAGGTTTGAGTTAGGCGAGAGTTCTAAGGCAGCCGCCGACAGCCTTCTACCGAGGCATTAGGAGCTCGTATTGATAGTCAGCAGATCCAGATTGATAGTTTGACACGACAGTTGGAGGAGTTGTCGGTAGATAGGATTGAGCCCATCGCTGAGGAGGTCGAGGGTTTGATATTAGGCAGGGTTTGTATTGACTTATCTCATCAGAGTATTCAAAGCATAGACGTATAGAGGATAGGAGAGTATTGTTGCTTTGCAGGGTCAGATTGATGAGTTGAGGAGTTTGGTGGATAGTTTGACTACTCGTGTTCGTGATCTTCGTGATCGAAATGATGGAGCACCATGAGGTGCATTATGTAGACTTTTGTCATGTATAGTTTTGACCATTATTATCCTAGTCACGGGTTGTGTGACGTAGTTTAAAGAACTTGTTGTATTTTGGTTGTTGTACAAACAAATGTATCAAGTATTGACTCTACTATGTAGGAATGGTTATTATTATCTATGATATCGGTCCATGTAGGCGAAATTTTCATGTATATTATCCACGTGTGTTGTGATCATATTTGTGATATTTCGTTATTGTTCCGTTGTGATTCCATTTATCTTTATGCATGATGTGGTTGTGGATATATTTGTATGATGGTTGTTTCTACTTACGAAGTTCTCATGATTGTTTCATCTTGTGATTTTGAAGAGTTATGGCTCTAAGAAAACTACACCGGAAATGACCCAAGCAGCTATTCAAAAGTTGGTGAATGATAGCATTGCTAATGCTCTAAGAGTCGAAAGGGAAACAAGTGGCTGCTGCCGAAGCCGCTAGGCTAGCTACTGCAACATGGTAATGCCGGAGGATCCGGGTTAAGAAATGTTCGTACAAAGATTTCAAGAGTGGTGAACCCACTAAGTTTAGAGGTACCGAGGGAGCTACTGCAATGGTTCGATGGTTTGAGAAATTGGAATCGGTGTTTTTGCTTTGTAACTGTCCGGATGATAGTAAGGTTAAATTTGCTACGAGCACATTACTCGATGGAGCGTTGTCATGGTGGAATTCATACGCTCAACCGATTGGAATGGAGAATGCTTTTAAGCTTACTTGGGAGGAATTCAAGGGCTTGGTGACTAAGAAGTTTTGTCCTCGAACGGAAATCAAAAAGTTGGAGACGGAGTTCTATGAATTGGTAACCATTGGGTATGATATCGACACTTACATTCGAGATTCCAGAATTAGCCGCGTTATGCCCATCAATGGTACCGGATATCGAGAAGTTGCTAGAGGCTTTCATCGGGGACTTCCCGGTTATTCAAGGAGATGTGACTTCATTTGACCCACAAACAATTGAGGAAGCTATTCGAGTGACTCAGAAGTTGATGGCACAAGTGGTGAAGCGAGGTAAGTACACCACCACCAACCGAAACAACAACAACCCCAACAACCGTTTCAACAACAATAACCGAGCCAACTACAACAACAATAGCAACAACAAACGCAAGTGGGACAACACTAGGGGTAGGAATGCTACTCAACAACCGCCCAAAAGGCAAGAGGTTGCTAAGGCTTATGTTGCGGGTCCGAAGGAAGGAAAAGGATATACGGGGGTTTTGCCGAAGTGTAATAAGTGTTTGAGTCATCACAATCCGGTCGATGTCCTCGATCCGTGTGAAAATTACAAGAAAGTTGGTCACCGTACTAGGGATTGCAAGTGGCCACAAGTTACATGTTTTGGTTGGGAACCCGACACTACAAGAGGGCTTGTAAGAAAGGAAAGAATCAAGCAAATCCGAATCAAGAAGGTTTGGCACGAGGAAGGGTTTACGCCATCGGAGGCGGAGAAGATAGGGAGGACCCGAATGTCATAACGGGTACGCTTCTTCTCAATAATCGTTACGCTTCAGTTTTTATTTGATTCGGGTGCCGATAAAAGTTTTGTGTCCAATGCAGTTGCACCTTTGCTCAACATTAAACCAACCACCTTAGATACATCATACATCGTCGAATTAGCTAATGGTAGCATAGTTAACACCAACACCATTGTCCGCGGTTGCACATTCAATTTTCTTAATCATCCCTTCAACATAGACCTCATGCCCGTAGATTTGGGTAGCTTTGACGTCGTCATCGGCATGGACTGGTTATCTAAGCATCGCGCAAAGATCATTTGTGATGAGAAAGTTGTTCATCTTCCCTACAACGGCGAAACTTTGATTATTCGTGGGGAACGAAGTGGAACCGAATTAGTATCATATCAAGTATCAAAACGGAGAAGTACATTAAGAAAGGTTGTCTTGCTTTCTTAGCCCATGTAACCGGAGAAAAGTCGAGGAGAAGTTTACTTGAAGATGTTCCTATTGTTCGTGAATTTTCTCAAGTATTTCCCGAGGATTTACCGACTTCCACCGCACGCCAAGTAGAGTTTCATATTGACTTAGTGCCCGAGCTGCACCGATGCGCGAGCACCGTACGCCTAGCACCATCCGAAATGCAGGAATTGTCTAATCAATTGCAAGAGCTTCTAGACAAAGGATTCATTAGGCCGAAGTTCCTTTGGGGAGCACCGGTCTTGTTTGTGAAGAAGAAGGATGGATCCTTCCGATTGTGCATAGATTATCGAGAATTGAACAAGTTAACGGTGAAGAATCGCTACCCACTCCCCAGAATTGATGACTTGTTCGATCAGTTGCAAGGTTCCAGTATTTATTCCAAGATTGATCTTCGATCGGGTTATCATCAGCTTCGAAGTTCGAAGAGGATATTCCGAAAACAGCGTTTAGAACACGTGACGGTCATTACGAGTTTCAAGTGATGCCGCTTGATTGACTAATGCACCGGCGTATTCATGGATCTCATGAATAGAGTTTGTGTCGATTTGGACAAGTTTGTTATAGTGTTCATTGACGACATCTTGATCTACTCCAAGAGCAAAGAAGAGCACGAAGAGCATTTAAGGATGATTTTAAGGCTACTCAAGAATGAGAAGTTGTATGCAAAATTTTCAAGTGTGATTTTGGAACCACAAAGTGAAATTTCTTGGTCATGTCATTGATAGTCATGGACTACAAGTTGATCCCGCAAAGATTGAAGCCGTAAAAGATTGGGCTACTCCAACGAATCCTACGTAAATTCGCAATTTCTAGGACTAGCCGGGTATTACCGAAGGTTCATCAAGGTTTTTCAAGATAGCGAGACCTTAGACCAAGTTGACACAGAAAAACAAGAAGTACGAGTGGGGAAAGAAACAAGAAGTTGCTTTTCAGTTGTTGAAGCAAAAGCTTTGCAATGCGCCAATTTTGGCACTACCCGAAGGCATTGAGAACTTTGTTGTATATTGCGACGCTTCGCATAAAGGACTTGGGGCTGTTTTAATGCAAAACGAGAAGGTGATAGCGTATGCTTCTCGACAACTTAAGACTCATGAGAAGAATTACACAACTCATGATCTCGAGTTAGGAGCCGTAGTTTTTGCACTCAAGATTTGGAGACACTACCTTTACGGTACAAAGTGCACAGTGTTTACCGACCACAAGAGTTTGCAATATATTCTTGATCAGAAGGAGCTTAATATGAGGCAACGCCGTTGGTTGGAGTTACTCAGCGACTATGATTGTGAAATCAAGTATCACCCGAGAAAAGCCAATGTTGTGGCTGATGCTCTTAGTCGGAAAGAGAGGCCTAAACCTTTAAGAGTTCGATCATTGGGAATGACGATTATTTCTCCTTTACCATCGAAAATCCACGAAGCACAAGTCGAGGCACTTAAGGAGGAAAATCGACCAAGTGAAAAGCTTTATGGTATGCCCGAAAGCGCAAATGGTTTTGTAAAGAGAGCGGATGGAGTACTATGTTTCAAGGATAGAATGTGGGTTCCATTGCATGGCGGAATACGAGAATTGATTATGCATGAGTCGCATAAGTCAAAGTATTCTATTCATCCAGGATCGGATAAGATGTACCAAGATCTTAAGAAGCTTTATTGGTGGCCGAACATGAAAGCGGAGATTGCCACGTACGTTAGCAAATGCCTTACCTGCTCTAAGGTAAAAGTCGAATATCAGAAGCCTTCAGGTTTACTCCAACAACCGGAAATTCCTCAATGGAAATGGGAACGCATTACAATGGACTTTGTTACGAAACTTCCTAAGACATCGGGAGGTTACGACGCTATTTGGGTAATTGTTGATCGCCTTACCAAATCAGCCCATTTCATACCGATTAGAGAGACTTATTCCATGGAGCAACTCACTAGACTTTATGTCAAGGAAATAGTCTCGAGGCACGGAGCACCAATTTCTATCATTTCCGACAGAGATAGTCGATTCACTTCAAACTTCTGGAATTCACTGCAAGATTCATTCGGAACCAGATTAGAGATGAGCACAACATATCACCCACAAACCGACGGTCAAAGTGAAAGGACCATTCAAACGTTAGAAGACATGCTAAGGGCATGTGTGATTGATTTTGGAAATGGTTGGGCTAACCATTTGCCATTGATAGAATTCTCGTACAACAATAGTTATCACACCAATATAAAGATGGCACCATTCGAGGCATCGTATGGTCGTAAGTGCCGTTCACTGCTTGTTGGGCCGAGGTAGGAGACGCACAACTTACTCGGGTCCGTAAATGGTACGGAAACCACGGAAAAGATTGTTCAAATTCGTGATAGACTTAGAACTGCAAGGAGTCGACAGAAAAGTTATGCGGATGTTAGACGCAAGGATTTGGAATTTCAAGTGGGAGACAAAGTTATGTTGAAAGTATCGCCTTGAAAGGGCGTGGTACGATTTGGAAAGCGTGGGAAATTGAACCCGAGATACATTGGACCATTCAAGATTTTGAGCAGAGTTGGTCCGGTAGCTTATCGCCTTGATCTTCCGCGTAACTCAGTCATGTGCACAACACGTGTCACGTTTCAAACTTGAAGAAGTGTCTTTCGGACGAATCGCTCGTTATTCCATTGGACGAAATTCAGCTTGATGACAAACTCAACTTTGTGGAAGAACCTGTAGAAATCATGGACCGCGAGGTCAAGCAGTTGAAACAGAGTCGTATTCCTATTGTGAAAGTTCGTTGGAATTCTCGACGAGGTCCTGAGTTTACTTGGGAACGGAAAGACCAGATGCGACGCAAGTATCCTCATCTTTTCACCGACGCAGTTACACCTAACAACGATTGAATTCAGGGACTGAATTCCTTTTTGGATGGGCGAATGTGACAATCCGTATTTTCATGTCATTTCTACACATTCATGTCTCATTATTTCAACATTTTGAGTAAACTTGGTTTACTTGTTTCAAATTCGCGCAACCTTGGAGGTTTAGCGGCGAATTCATGATCATGACATCACGTACATTTCATATGGACTATGATTAGTCTACATTTCATTGACATCATGTGCATCTCATTAATTCATTCACGACATTTCATTTCATATTTTACGCGTAATTTTTATGTTTAATAATCTTTATCGCGTGAGTTTTTATTTTAACATTTAACCCGATACTTTCAAAAATGATCCCGAGGTATATTTAAACTTACATTTAGTTTATAAAAGCTATATTTTTAGTTTTCCTAGTGTTTCAAATTTATTTGGTACTTTAATCGTTAAAATTAAATTATTACGTTGAGTTTCTTAAAAATTTCACGATAATTATTTTAGCACTCAATTTTCACAAGGAAAGTATTTTTACAATTTTTATCACCTCAATACAATCTATTTTGATTTACTAAAAACTTACTTGTACCAAAAATTTCCATTTACCTTTAATTGTACAAATCTCTTACAATTACTTACATTTTCTTTACAAAATATACACAAAATTATACAAGTTGCAAGAAAAAAAAAAAAAAATAATAAATTTGGGAGACAACCCTCCCCCAAAAACCGGCCATAGGGGAGGGTGTGTCTTAATTGTTGTATGGTTTATGTCTTGCTAATAATTCACACAAGTTACTAAAGTCTTACTTGACTACATCATTTCATTCACTTTTCACATACTCATAGGTGTTAAAAAAATTTTCATTCCTCTCTTCTTTTGGCTTCAAGAACCGGCCACTCATCAAGAGCAACCAAGGGATCAAAGTTTTGCAAAAATCAAGTGTTATTTCAACCTAGTTTATATCCTTTATATGGTTTTGAAATAAAAACCAAGGATATTTAAGTTAATCCTTGTTACTTGCACCTCTTCATTATCACTAGTAAGCTTGTTTTTATCATTTTCAAGTTCCCTTTTCATTTTCATATGTTTCTTTTCATTTTTGGAGCTTATATGCATGATATGTGATTTATACCAATTATTTCATGATTTATTGAGTTATATATACATATTGGTCATCCTATAATTATCCCCTTGGTATTGGTTGGTCTTGATGGTGATTAGGAACCCATGACACCCTAAGAAGGTGTATGGTAGGATTAGATTAGTTTTGGAGTTGATTTGAAGGGATTAGAATAGGTTTTGTCCGAGAAAAACTATTTTCGATAACTATATAAATAGGTTCTGTCCTTGTTTTGCTTTTCTGGAAAATCCGACAGTTGGTACTAAACTTTGGCCTTGATATTTAGAAAATATACTTTAAAACGAATCCGTAGCCGCTTGAACGGATAAAAACGGACTTATAACGAAGAAGTTATGGATTTTACAAGTTTGACGACGAAATATATTATTTTCTGAAATTTCAGCAACATGTTTTTAGTTTGTTCGGGTCAAAAACGAGCCTTAAGCTTCACAAATTATTTCGACTTCTCAAAAATATATTAGTTTACTTCGATACGAAGCTAAGGACGTATAAAACGTAGAAAACGGATTTGAAACGACAAAGATATGCACTTTTTCATAAACTTGCCGTAACTAATTTTCTGCACTCAATTAGCCAAAAACCACCAACTTTAACCCTTAATATCTTTATGTTCGAGACCTTTTGGACGAAAACTCCTGAACTGAAACTTTTAGATATCGATACAAACTTTCCAAAACCGTCGAGTTCGTTCTCTAACGATCGACGTACATTGTTTTACGACTAGTTTTCCAAAGCCATTTTTGTTAATTTCATGATTTTTCCAACGACATTGTTTTGCACGAAAAAGTGGTAATTTCACCAAAAATCATTATAAAACCATTGTAGGATGACATTTTGACGAAAAAAACATGTAAAGTGATTTTTGATTGGTCAAGACGCCAAAAGAGTATTTTTCGACGTCGAGTAATATTTTCAAAACTCATAAATGGTATAAATAACATATCAAGTGCATGCATAACATTACATTGCAACTCATGACATATCATATCATTGATAATAGGTCCCGTTAACGATCACATTAAACCTCTGTGTACTCACTTTTGCCATTATTCCAGTTTATCCAAGTGAGTTTTCATAGCCCCGCTTTTACATGCTTTCGATTATTTTCAAACCCACGGGGAGAATACATTGCACTACATTTTTCTTTGTACGATACCAAGTATGTTAAATTCATTACATTGCTTAAGTTACCGCATTTGCCAATTTGAAAGTCCCCATTTCTTGAACATGAACCGTTAATCTTTGAAGCGAGGATGAGTGGATAGATCTATCGAGGGTGACGCCTCCATCCGGTTTGGTGAATCCCAACCAGGAAAACGGATGCATTTCATTTGATAACATTACGGAGTTGTCCGCAAACACTCTGCAGGGGAATACATGATTGAACAGTCTAGTTTCGGGGTCATGGGCTTAAGGCAATTGTAACATTATTTTACGTGACTTGATGGTCATGCATGCTAGATACTTGTGTAGTCGTATAAAACATTTACATAAACCTATGATTTCTCACCAACATTATTGTTGACCGCTTTTAGCAATGTATTTTCAGGTAACTGAGGCATTATCATCATGACATGGTTTAGGGACCTACATTTTGAGTCGCGGCGTCGACTTACATTATGTACATTATGGCACTTCATTTCAAAACATCGTTTGGATTTGTAACATATTTGTATTTCCGCAAACTTTGTAAACCTTTTGGGACCATGTTGTAACTCTGAATGTTTTTATTGAAATATCCAACGATGTGTTTTTAAAACGGCACTTTAGGTCGTTCAATATAACTGTGATGTGGTGCTATGACAGTCAATCCCCCAGGAATTCCATTCCGCTGCAAAACAGGTAAATTGGGGGTGTGACACCTATCAATTACTTCATCAGCATCTCAAACTACTCTTATCTACTACTATGGATCGAACAAGCAGTGCTATCCTTCGTCAGGACTTTCCCACTTTGACCAGAACTGTGTTACTCAACTTAGAACAACTGAGGTATCAAATCACCAATGAACACTTCTCAACTGATAAATCTAATGCAGCTTTCAAGTAATCTTCACCAATTTCACCACTTATCAAGGGGGAATATTCCTCAGATTTTGATGATGACTTGACTGGAAGCTCATTCAAAAAACACACTGGAATGGAAATCCATGAGTTCAGAAACACCTTTATTCTACTTATGGGTAATGTGGAAATATACATAAAGGAAGTTGCTAATGAGAATGAGAAGCTGAATGAAATGAAGGGGTGTCATGTGATGCTATGGGAAGATTTTAATAGGTCATGCAATGGAGACAACTATACTGATCCCAATGACTCAGTGTCAGAAAAGGTTTCATGTGATGAGGTACACTTAACTAATCATAGTAATTCATATGTTAAGAAACCTGATTCTAACTCTGATCTTAATATTGTGAAATCGATCGTGGTTGAGCCTGAATCTAAAACTGTTAAAGCTGATGATATGATTGAAAAAAGGGTATATGATGAACTTTCAAATAAATACTCAATTCTTGAAAAACATTGTATTTCTTTGGAAATCGAAATGCAACAAAAAGATGAACACTTTTATGCAAATAAAACATGCATTAATCAGAATTTCCAGCAATTCGAGAATTTTTTGAAACTAATCAATTAAAAACCCAGATTCAGGACAAAGACTCAACCATATGCAATCTGAAATCACTACTCTCAGATGTGCAGAAGTATGACTGTCATGAAATGAGTGATACACTTGAATCCAGAAATGCTGAGCTTGCTCTTTGTGTGTCCAACCAGTTAAGAGAAAATGAATCATTAAGAAAGAACTTAGAGGAGACCAATTCCAAGTTGATCAATCAATCTAACAACTTATTGAAGGACATTGATGACCTCAAAGCCCAAATTCAAGATAAGAGCTTCAACATTGTTGCCTTAAAAAATGAGCTTAGGAAATCTATTGGAAATAGGATGAACACTAAGTTTGCAAAACCATCAAATTTGGGGAAGTCAACTAGTCAGAACCACTCTAAATGTACAAGTAGTTAAGCCTAATGCCTTTAGAATTGAAAGAGTTAAATCATCAAAATCTAGGCTTGCCTCCCAAATTGATGAGAATATTGTTTTGTCAAAACCAGTCACTTCATTGCTTCGTTCTGATATGATGAATATCAAAATCTAGGGAAATGTTCAAAGCTCAAAGTTTAGAAATACTAGAAGTACAACTAGTTCTCATAAGAAACATCATTTGGCTGATCAATCCCCTAAGAAACCATCAAAACACAAAAGGAACAATAGCCAAAACAGGGAAGTGCACACATACAAATCTACTAGTAACTGCTTCAAATGGATTCCCACTCGGCATTATTTAAGTTCTCTGAATCCGAACGGACTTACATTCCTAAATCTTGCCTTAAGTGGATGCCCACAGGAAAACTCTTCAAGTATATTGAGCCTAAAAAGATCTCTAATATTGATACGTCTGCATTAACCAATGTTACATCAAATAGTGAAATTATTCATGTCACTAACCCATCCTGCTGCAATTCTACATGTGCTTCTAGTACAATGTGCTCTCAGTCTTTTTCAGGTACAATGCTCAACTCAATCAGGAACTTCATGACTTGGTTCCCATCGAAATGAATATAGCTCATTCAGAGCTATAGCTTGCCGTAATTGATGTACATCTTTCTTTGACTCCTATTCATTTTGAATCAGGACTCGCTCTTTTATATCTGTGTACAAATCAAGCTTTCTTTCAAAAAAAAATCATTCTTTTAAAAGATTTTATATATAAGATTTTTTTTATTTTTTTAGAAAAGATTTCATTCTTTTACATTCATATTTTTGTCATTTTCCTCAAACTAATAAAGAATACATTCTTTGTTATCGATAACATCTACGGTCCTAGAAATGTCATTCAATAATGGCACGGGTTCATAGATGAATTTCGAACAAATGATATATTCTTGTTTTATAACGGGTGAGGTTAATTCAATCAATGGTCTTTGGTAACATTGATTGAGGGGGAGAATTTTTCAAGTTATCTTGATTGTATCTGCGCCATGTGTAGTTATGTTTTTGGGTTCAAAGGCGGGTTGTTATTGTTTATCCATTATGTTAGTGTGCTTATCTTATTATGCTATATGTGCTTGTTTGCAATCTGATATGTTCATATAACTAATGAGTCTCAAATGCACATAATGTGACATGAGTGCAACTTTCTTTGTAAAGTCTTAGCAACTTGGTTTGGTAAATTTGAGGTTAGAGACTTGCTTTCGAAAGTCTTAGCGACTTATTATGATTCTAGGATAGCGAGTTAGTTGCTAATCTCTCACATAACCACAGGGACCGAATGTGACAAATAGGAATTCTTGAGAATATCTCCTCTCTTAACCCCTAGCTTACTTAGCATTTTGTTAGAATTCTTAAATAAATTTTTATTCTTTTCTATTCTCTCTTTCCTTCCTTCTCCTCTAAATCATTCGACTTAGCCACTTAACTGTGGTATGATTCTAATCTCTCATTAATTGTTTTCACATACGCCAGTTGGGTTTCTAACTCGTCCTTTTAACCAGATCCCTACGAGCTTGTGAATCGTGACATTTGATTCCCACCTAGGTTCGAATTATCATGTAATCATGTTTTGTTGTAATAATGATGTTGCAAGTGTATTAATTGTTTGGTATAACTGATCTTGAGTGTTTGATAATGTGTTTCCATGATTGGTGGTTTGGGTCGATTATCTGTTGAGATAATAATTGTTCTTGATAGCGTTTTAGCTTATCTGTTCATCATGGCGAGTTAGAGCTGTTAAGTCTGCTCAAGATAGCGACTAAGGTGTGTTGGTCTGGGTGATTAATGTTGCGATAAATTGTTCTTGATGGCGACTTAACACTGTTCTTGGTAGCGAGTTAGTTAATATGTTCACCGTAGCGAGTTAGTACTCAACTTAGCGACTAAGCTGCTGTGGCGATTTAGTGAATTACTTTCTAGCGACTTGAGTAGCGACTTAGTTGTATCATTATTATCAGCGACTTGTCTTTACAAGTTAGCGAATTAGCAACGTTAGCGACTTAGTAAACAAATTTGTAGCGACTTGGTTATGTTACTGTTCATGGGGACTTGTCTTTACAAGTTAGCGAATTAGCAAATATAGCGACTTAGAGAGCAAAACTGGTAGCGACTTGACTGTGGTACTGGTGATGGCGACTTGTCTTTACAAGTTAGCGACATAGTTCACTTTCATGTAGCGAATTAGTCTAGTTTGGTAGCTTGACCATTTGTGACTTGAGACTTGTTTGGTGGGTTTTTCTTCTCAGGGTCTAGGGTTATTAAAAGGTTTAAAGGTAATTTGCTAGGATAATCTCATGCTTACAATCTTGTTTCAGGATTTCCTGTAACAACTTGTATTGTCAACTTACTCTTTGTAACCTACTATAACATTTTGTTTAGGAAAGTTGTTCTTGAACTCCCTTGTGGCTATTCAATGTTACATCTTGTTTTATTCAATCTGCTATATCACTTCTTCACTTGTATCTTGGCTCACGACATTATTTCTTTGCAAATGTGCATTTTAACCTTTTAATTCCTAAACAACTCGTCTCGTGAAAACTGTATCAAATGGTGTCTTTATCCTTTATGTCTCGCTTTTGTCTATCATTCTATCTCTATATGCCTATGGGAACCCTGTCTATGCTTCTAAGTGTTGTATGTTCATAACATAAGGGTGTATTCAATGTTGTATCACTAATCATTTATTGTCTAACTCGTTCCCAATCATTACTGTTGATTGTATGTATACTCAGATCATCAATGGCAAGTTCAATCCCTGATAAGAACGCTATCCCTTCGGCATCACCCAAAGTTCTCTCAGACGATGAAATCCTTCCCAGGAGTCAATGGGCTGATATTGGAAAGAGTAACTGTTATGTGGACCTACAAAAGCTACAACAAAATCCTATACTCAAAGTATCCATTGATATCCTCAAGAACACAAACTTCTTCGGTGCCATTACCAAGCAATGCTCAATTCCCACCATTTACATTCAACAATTCTGGAACACCATTCAATGGGACAAAATCACAGCTCAATACTCTTGCAAACCGATGATAGGAGTTCACGATTGATTCAACCATTCTTAGCAAGGCTCTTGGAATCACCCCATGTAACCCCAACCTTCGTTCCGAATCTCCACCGTGCCGACGATCTAATTGTCTTTCTAATTGGTTGGGTTATCGCAAAGCATCTTAAGGGCTTCCGACATCATCACTGGACACATGTATCAACCCCGAGAGCTATTACAACTATTCTCAACTTGTGCTTATCTGCAAAACATCGTGGTTCGATAAAGTGAGAATTCCCATCTTGCAAATCCTACGGGGAATTGTCAATAGGGTTGATGTGAATGTCTCAGATCGTATTTGGGAAGAATTTTCTTTATCAATGCACACATTCATATCTGATAGAACAAATTTCCAGAACAAAGCTCAAGGCCGAAAGAAACAAAACAAGCTTGTGATTCCCAAAGATCAATTTTCAAAGCTTGTTATCCTGTACTTGCAACAAACTCACAACTTCAATCCTAGGATTGAATCAACTCTACATAAAGCAGAAGATGAATTTGTTTTAGGAAACCTGAAATATGTTCCTAGAGGTATAGATAATGAAATATTTGGATTGCCAATTCCTGATACTCTACTCACGGAAGATATCAAGAAGAAGGACTACTTCAAACAATACAAGAAAAGAGCTACCAGTTCCTCTGCTGATGTCACACCCACTCCTCCACAACCCAATGCTTCCAAGTCCATTTCAGCCTCACAAGCATCCTATGCCTCTCTTCCTAAAAAGAGACGTGAAAGGTCACAACATTCAGACACCGCATCCAAGAAGCAGAAAGCAAAAAGGAAGAAAGTGGAAAAGGAAATTGGTGAAAATAATGAAGGTTTCAAGGGATAATACAAGGTTAACTGATGAAGATGATGCCGCTCAAGAACTAGGAATCCAGCAAAGCCTAGAAAGTTTGAATGTAAAAGCACCGGTAGGTGGAGTAGTGCTAAGAGAGCCTAATCAAGTGCCTCGACAAACAAAACCAATCACACAAGACAAGGGAAAAAGAATTGTTGGAGATGAACAAGCTGCTCACACGCTCCTTACCTTTTCTTCCTCACCATCAAGAACTACCACTCAAGTTGATCCAAGAAAAGAAGTGTTGAATCGTCATCAGCTCATGAACCATCTGATTGGAAAAGGAAGCATCTGCCAGAGCACCAGTAAGTGAATCCTGCTACAAGTGGTAACCTGTGTGAACAAAATGTTAAAGATAAGTTACATCAAGTCTCGCAGGAGAATCCGGAGTCAAGATCCGATGAGACCATGCCCTTGGAAGAACCAAATCTTTCTACCAGTTCTCTATCATCATTTAAGAACCTAGATACTGAATTCACTTTTGGCGATCAGTTCGCCTAAATGACAAACCCATTGATCCTGAGTCTTCCAAGCAAGATAATGACAAGGAGGATGCACAATCCATGTTTAATGTCAAAATTCAACAAGACACATCATCCGTTCCACCTATGACAGCACCTCTACTCACAAATTCACTTCCACCTCCCAAACCTGATCAAGTAACCGCACGTTCACCACCTGAATCTGCAAAGACTCTATCCTTTGAGCCAGGGTCACAATTGCCGATGTAGAAACCCCACCTGCTTCACCACCTCAAATTCTTACCTCAGATCAACTGCTTGACAAAGAAGTGAAAAGAATTGAAGCTCTTGAAAGACAACTACTGAAATCCGTAGATTCCCTTGTGGATCGTGTCTATAGGCTGGAGCACCTCAACTTTGATGAAGGGGTGGCAGACGCCATTGAAGGCGAAGTTAAAGATGCAGTGGAATGGGCAATGGAGGCTCCTCTACTTAGACGATTCAAGGATCTTCCTATCGCTGATATGAGAGCCGTACTTTCAGATAAGATGTTTGAAGCTGGCGAAGATAAGCATGAGGTCCATAAGAAGCTTTATGAGGCTCTCAAAGAATCAATCAAGTACGATAATCATGTACAGTTCTTGATAGACGCTGGAGAAAGAAAAGCTAAGAAGAAAAGGAGAACCGTAGTGTTGGAAACATTGCGTAAAGGTCATAAAGATCCTCCTCCTCCTCCACCTCCAACTGGGGTGCTGGAACATCTGGAGTTGGTGGATCTTCTAAAACAACCTCCACACCTCCACCACAACCACCATCATCACCACCAAAGCCTGCCAATCAACCCAGTTCATCTGAAAATCAAGGAACGCAAAAGAAATCTGCAGCCTGGTCCACGGTTGACTCAAGGTTCACATCTACAAAGCTCCTCTCCTCAAGATCAAGTTGTTAATGAGGAATCGCTTGTCATAGCACAGTCAGAATCAGATGAAGATGATGCATCCACCAGGTTTATTCCCAAGTCAACTGAAGATGATTGGTTTGATACTTATATGTCAGGTGAACCATCTAATCCATCCAGAGCTGCACCTTCAAAGGACACCATTCGAAGTTGGCTCTCTAAAGAAAGACCACAAACTACTGAGCCCTCATGGGTTATTCCCGAGTTAGAGTCAACAAATCCAGCAAACAATTGGGCTTCAACTATCATTTCCAACTATGAAGCTCCAAATAAGACTCTCTTCTTCACTTCACAGAGATATGGGAGCTTTATAAAGTGATTTTGTGAGAAGAAGGAAATTACATCCATCACCCCTAAAGATCTTGAAGGTCCAAATTTTATGAAATAGTCAAAGTCTTCCACTCGGATGCTAATCAGCTTCAATATCAAATGGAGGAATGCTATAGAATGTTGAATGATCAAGTTGGTGAACAGATCAATAGGTTTGATGTGTACAACCCTCTTCCCCTCGACGGTGAACCTGGATTTATGACCATTCAAGATGTAATTTTCTTTAACCATGATCTTGACTATCTATGTGGACACACCTCTGAAAGAAGACCTGCTCTATCAATTTCAAAGATGAAGGCAGCTACCTACATTGATCAAGGTCTCGAACAGATGGTTCCGTGATCAATTCTAGGGCGCATAAAGAGAATCAATATGACACTGCAGCTTCATATGGGATCTCACATTGGTGGTTCAAGAAGAAGTAATTCTACATCGAAAGACATAGTGCCAAGAAGAGACGTTAGAGCGTTCGATCCGGATCTGCGTATTCTTAGTATTATTGGTATAGAGATCTTCCCTATCTACGGGTATGACTACCTGAAGAAGATTGTTCTTCAAGAGTCTGACTTGAAAGAGCACATCATAGAAGAAAACGACTTCAAACATCTGATGCCTAATGATTTTGAAGATCTCTATCTTCTGAACCTCCAAGGACACCTTGACCATCTTCCCCGCCGAGAAGAAGGCTCTCTATGCTGCTGTCAATCAATGGATCAGAGGCTTGGTCATTCGACTAAGAGTTGGAGATTTTCAATTGGGAATAGAAAGCTACCAGACTCGAGTCAATCTTACAAGACCAAATTGGGAAGCCAGTGGACTTGAATTCCATCATGAATATAAAGTGATTGACACCCCCAGAGCAGTCATCTTCACTGACAGATACGGTTCAAGGATGTTAATGAGATTATGTGAGTTATACAAATTCAGTGATGGAACACTCAAAATGGTCGAAGAAGAATTAAACTCCAGAGTAAAGAACATCAAAATTAAAATGAAGCCGGGGGACAAAACGAAATTCTGGTATGATGAAGATGTGAAGAGATGTGAAGAGTTCATTGCGGCAATCAAACGAAGATTGAAGACCAGAATGATCTATCGCAACCTTGAAAGCTTTGTGGGTGGAAGACTTCGGGCAGGTCATTACAAGCTTCTTCAAAGGATGAATAAAGATATTTTCCGGATGTCATGTCTGTCTTGTATTATTTATGTGTAAACTGTGATGTACAAACTATGAACAACTATTATGCATGTAATAGTGGTAGGGTATGTCCTGTGGTTTCCCTTTATGTCAAAGAAAGGGAACTTCAGTGTTGTCCACTTCTGATCATATAAAATTGGACACATTTTTCTCCAACAAATGTTTTCTCTCATACATATTTAAATCACTTGAGATCCAAAATCTCAAAGGATTTGAAATTTTTGATCGGGGGAGAAAATGTGATATAAATATGAAAGATGTTAAAAGATGACCATTTTAAGTGCATACTGCTCTCTAATATGTGCTAAACAATTTTCAAATCTCGAAGCATATATTAAGGGGGAGCATTTTAAAACAAATTCAAACCTTCAGGGTACAAAATTTTTCATGCTATTACATAAGGTACCTTGATTGTGTGTTTAATGATTTCTTAATGTTTGGTGATCATGGTTGTACTTCATTGAACTTCCCTATAGTATGTGCAAAACTCTTTTCCAATCTCGAGGCACATATTGAGGGGGAGCAAAATCATGAAAACCTCATCCTTCCCAAAAATGCTTTATCTACTTGATTCGATTAGGGAAGTGATGTTGATATTTTTTAGAAAATGGTAATCAAAGAAGTTAATTCTTTCTCTTGCCTCCGTGTGCAAAACAATTTCAAACACTTGATGCACATGTTGAGCGGGAACTCTTATTCTAAAAATATCAAAAACAATTCAGGTACAAAATGCTTTGATAATATATCACAAGTATCTGGATTGATTTTCAAATGGTTTTCAATTAGTTCCAAATGGCAGATGAACAATACCAAATAGACCGACCAACTTTACTTTATGTACGGTGATATAAGGATGATAAGGTTAGGTATTTGTTCCCATGATCCGCCAGAACCGGAGGGATCTACCCAGGGACTATCCACTAGTTAGTGTAGAGTTCTTAGGTATGATGATAAAAGGAGAAAAATGAGATATGGGAAGAGTGCGGACTGAGTCTGAGCTAGTACTGGAATAAACCCAACAAGGTTCTAGCTATGAAGTCTCGGTAAGCACTGAAGGGGTTGAAGAATTAAAAAGAATTGAATGAGAAAAGGGTGAAAACAAATAGCCCTCCATTTATTCAACCTTAGGGCGAAAACCGGGTTCAATTCATATGCTACTGATGGTAACATCGGTATTGAAGACAAGACGTCATGGACCCAGTGACGCACCGCACTTCAACTTTCCAAACCACTCAAGTTCCTCTTAAAAGGACTTGTTTCATTCTCACGGGGAACCGACATTATCTATCGACTTTCTCTTAGAGATTGTTGATATTGAAGAAGGAGACCCTCTCCCTAGTCTCCGATACAGGATCCAAATATGCACAAATTGAGTCTAGTGCCACGAGATCATCTATAAATCTCATTAAGACACCTTCAATGAAGTCTCTCTGTTTCACACAATGTGGAAAGAAAGATTATATCTTGAGTCCTACGCATTATCCTTGTGGTATTGCCAGAACATCCGAGTGATAATAAAAATATTCACAATGAAGATGGAAAGCCTTCTGGAGCCAACATCAAACAAGCTCCTGGTAGGTGGCATGTGAGATCTATCCAATAGATCAACCATGTGACAACTGGATAGAAACAATGGAGAGATTCAATCTTTTGGATCAATCCTGGTTTAAAGTTATGGATTGACGGATACCTTTGAAAAACCGGTTGTTGTGCTTAAAACTCTTTTCTTTAGCACATCGACTGTGTGCCTATTTCTCAAAATAAAGGTGTTTATGATTGATAATTGATTTTCAATAAAAACCTTCGTTGTATTGCAAAAACAATTTCTATTGAGCAATACACGATTGCTTTTCAAATCTCTTTTCATCAATCAGTGAATCTCATTTCGCTGGTTCACTCACTCCGTGTTGTCTTCTTTGAGACGTTCCGGTTTGAGAACGGCTAGAACAGCTGCGAAACCCTGTCAAGGAGATTCTTAGGAATCCTTCCTGATCACAGGCAGTACTTGTACTGATCAACGGGGAACCGTGGGCCATGTACCTCAATTCGACGAAAGTGATCAAAGACACTTTCGTGCGCTTTATTGCTAACTGTCTTATGCAGGTACACCCCGACGTTTGCAGCTGATCAGAATGGAGCGGTCAATCCATGGCCGCATGCTCACACAACACATTCATATCTAAAGAAATCATGATTGGTGCATCAATGACTCTGATATTTTCACTCCATGCTACTGCTACGCTGCTGCCAATATCATGAATCATCTAAAGCTTCCGCTACTCTGATAAGAAGATATCATGATCCAGAATGTGAGCATGTTGGTCCAAATATCACAACATCATATGCTGGCAACACAACAATGGGTGATACTGAGATCTATAGTTGCTGATGATCTCTAGTTATGCTCAAAAGGGTCATGATGGTGGATCAGATCATAACCTCCACGAAACATACATCTTAGTTGAACAATGATGGAATCATCACAGAATCATATAATTTGAGTACTTTGAAGAAGAAAAGTCTCGTGAGCTCAAGATGAAGATTAAATTTGAAAGCTAGAAATCTAAATGTATAACATGGGGTGACCTCCCTTAGGGGGAGATTGTTAGGAATTAGAAAAATTCCTTAGTGAAGTATCGGTCACCCCAAATATTATCTAGCATAAGTTAGCTCATAGACATTACGTTATTTACTAGTCATTTAGTTAATTATTTAGTTTAGTGCTACACCGTGGAGGAAGGACGGGTCTTTACCCATTGTATCCCTGATCCACAGGCCGTCAGGAGGTCGTTTAGATTGTAACCTTTAAATACCCTCTACCTTTCAAGGTAGAGGATTGGATGTTCTTTGGTAATCTAACATTACATGAGTTTCTCTTTCTAGAATATCCCACTTTCTCTCTCTCTTAAATCATCTATACGCCTAAAGTGTTAATGTTATGATGTGTATGTGAAATTCAATATCTTACAAAAATGTCAAAATATCTAAGAATTTTTCGATTTTCAGGTTTTGAATTTACTTCACTGATGGAAGGTAAAGGACCATAAATTTGTGCATAATCTGGTTGGGGATTAACATAGAAGACTCAGTGTTTTTTGATGATAACCCTTGGTGTGTTAGAAGAATCTGTTGGTGTGACGAAAGTGACCGGTTTTGAATAATTAAAAGGTTTGTTGTAAACAACAGTTTTAAATTTTGATCGACTCTCGTCTTCTGCATCTAATTCCTCTTGACGATGATATTCAACAACATTCATAAAAGAATTATCAATTTTATATTCTGCACGGGAAACTTCAGGATTTGGTTTGAATGCTTTGGTTGAAAGCTTAGGTTTGTAATCAGCAAGATTTGGTCCATAGCCATTTGGATTTGGTTTTAGAGTAAACTTTTCAATAGCTGTGACCGACTCACCATGTTTGTAAACAATAGTTTTAAACTCTTTAAGTTTGTTTTGCAAGCCGATGATTTCTTCAAGATGATCATCTATTCGCTTCGTGAATGCTTTTGTATGCAGAGAACTGTTTTTGACAAGTTAACAACTCAGCCTTAGCTTTTTGATTTTCCAAGGTGAGAGCGTAATTTGATTTTTATGTTCATGTTTCAAATGTTCTATTTCGGACAACAAAGCATTCTTTGAAGCGGCTAGATCACGCATCTGTCTTTCTAAATATTTTTCGTTTTGATAAGATTTGGCAAAGGTTGCTTCAAAACCGTTTTCACGCTTTTCTTGAGTTTTGAAAAAGTTGAGTTGCTTTTGTAAACATTCAAAATCCTTGGTTAACAAGCAGTGCATTTTGCATTTCAAGTCCTGATTAATGGCATGACATTTTTCCACTATGGTTTGTTGGTCTTGTATTAAACGAGCAAAATCTGGATGAGGCAAAAGTTCGGCGTGTTCAACGTGAGTCTCAACATGATCATTACTGAGATCCTCAAGTATAACCACGGAGTCAATTTGAATATCAAGGGAGACCGTTTGGTCATCTTGATCGTCAAATATAAATACGGGGTATAGTTGAAAATCGTCGGAATGAGATGTGGACGACTCATTTTGAACATTCTGAGCCTTGCCGGATTAGATGTTGGCGGAGATAGTAGATCGAGATGAAATGGTTTGTTCGGTTACATGAGACAAGCCATCAGTGTCATACACTGGGCCTGTGTCACTCATGTGTAACTCATGCATATTAGCCATCAACATAACAAATGCATTGGCCTCGAAGTCCTCCATATCATCATCCGAGTCTGCATTTGCCATAAAACTCGTTTTTATCTGTGAGAGTTCCACCAGCTTCATCCTTAAGAGCCAAAAGAAGAGCCTCTTTGAAGTAAGCACTGCCCCTAGTCCGTGGCTTGGGGCATGCATTAGCCAAGTGTCCCTTCTCATTGCAGTTGTAGCATCGAAGACCATTCAACCCATTCTGAGCATTTCCCTGTTCCACCACTGGAGCTAGATTGTTATTCCTTCCCACAGCATTAAACCCTTGACCACCGCCCATCTGACGACCATAACCACGATTCTGAACTTCAACTCGTCCATTGTTCACAACAGCTTGATTCCTTGTATTAGATGAGGAACGAATACGGTTGTTGGATTTGTTGGTATAACGGCTAAAGGCATTAGCAATCATAGCAAATCCTTGTTGCAGTGCTTCGAACGGATCAGATTGCTCATTAGATTCAGCTTGAGCATTGTGGTTGTTGTATGGAACCAATTGAGTTTGTTGAGATGGAGGTTGTTAAGGATCATGTGGTGTGATTGTAGCAGTTGGTTGAGTTGCTGGTTTAGGAGAATAACTGTTTTGAGCATATAAGGCAAGTTGTTGATTTTCCGGATGTGTCGGTGGAGCAATTTGAGCACGGAGAATCCTTTCCCTATCAACTTCCTTTTCATGAGGCTTCAAGTAATCGTACAATAATCCATATGTAGATTGATGCATGTTTTTCGCTTGACGGAGAAAAATGACATACTTCTCCCATTCAGGACCAAGACTACTCAGGAACTTTGTATTCACTGCAATTTTAGGCATATTGATGTTGTGTTTATCCAAATCATTGATGATGTCTGAAAATCGATGATGATAGGACTCAAGTGTCTCTCCAGGTTCAATCATGAAGTGTTCATAAGCCAAGTAAATTTTGGATTCCAAATCTTCCTGATTGAGTACAGATCCTTCCATAAGAAGACGAATATGATCCCACATTTTCTTTGCAGTCTTTTGAGCATCAACACTACGAAGAATTAGGTTTGGTAATCCTAGGAGGATATATTCCATTGCAAGCTCATCTGCTTCATAGTGTAGAAGTTCTTGAGGATTCAAGTCTGCAACAAGAGCAATGTTCGTTTGTTCATCTCTTGGTGGAATGGCATTTGGATCTCCGGGTACAATGACAGTAGGCATCTCAAATGGACCTTCCAAGCTAACCTTCTTTAAGAACTTTCCATGTGGCTTCTTTCGATCACAAAACCTAAAGAACCTTATCACCCATTGATCGTAGTTTCCTGGAGTGAGCATTGGAGGTCTATCAAGTGATCCAACCTCATGAATTGATTGTTGGTTGCTTAAAGTTTCAAACATCTTTGCAAACCAAGTGGGTTCCCTCATAGTGATCCTTGATGGATGTTGATTAAAGTCATTTGTGTACGGTTGAGCTTGAAGACTTGGTGGTGGTTGAACCATTTGAGGTTGTGGATTTGCAGCAAGTTGTGGAGTATGTTGTTGGTTAAATTGTTGTTGATAAATTGCTTGTTGTTGATTCCATTGTTGATGTTGTGGAGTTAGTTGTTGTGACATGATGATAAACTTGTGTTGGTAAAAATGGATCTTTGTAGTCGAATGAACCTTTGTTGATGAAGTATCCTTAAGCGTAGAAATCACAATAGCCAAGTAACACTTATACGTAAAAACACCAAAGTTACGCGTAACAATTAGAGGTTACGCGTAGAAGTTAGCTTACGCGTAAGTATGGAAAAGACGCTAAAGTTATGCGTAGACAAAAGTTAGGCGTAGAAAGTTAGGCGTAGGCGTAAGACTAGGCTTAGGCGTAAGAAAAATCTTATGCGTAGGATTTCTACGCGTAAGCTTATGCTTATGCGTAATTTTAGGGTTTTATCCCAAGTGATCTTTTACACTTCACAGTGCAAGAGATATCCAAAGTCGACGTATTTTCAGACTTATCCAAGTAAGAAAACACGGAATAAACCACGAAAATGAAGATCAAACCAAGGAGATGCTTACGCGTAGTTTTAGGGTTTTACTACGCGTAGACCTACTCGTAAATTGGATATTTCTCAAAGATGTTTCTAAAGTAGTTTTTTTGTGAAGAAATAGCTTCAATAACACCAAAAGACACAAAAGTGTGAAACTTGATGAACCAAAACTCTTAAAACAGTTACGCGTAGAACAATACTCACGAATAAAAACTAGCTCAAAAACAATGATCCACGCATAAAGTTTGAAACTTTTTGCCAAAAACAAGTATTTTAACACCTTAAAACGTTGAAAGTACAAGAATCTTGGATTCAAAAGTGTAAAAATTACGTTTTTAAGCGAACCAAAGTGTCACTCACTTTTACGCGTAAGACCAAGAAAAAACCTTCAAAAAAAAAAACTTGTTCACCCAACTATTTGGCGATTGATACCACTGTTAGGTCACAAGGTTTACCACACAAGCTTATAAGAAAGATAGAGAGGCGATTGAACAAGTATCACACACACACACGAGATAATAAACACGGTTTAGGCGTAGAGTATGTAGTGAAAGAAAAACTTGAACAACCAACCTTCAAATGAAGGTTTACATAAGGTATTTATAGGCAAGGAGCTAGGGCAACACTCCTACTCCTTCCCTTTCACCTATGGGCTTGGGCCTAAGCTCATGGGCCTTCTACATAAGCTTAAGGCTAATAACAAACATAAAGGCCATAATAAGCTAACTATTACATATGTGTAACTAACACTTGAATAAGGTTTAGGAGTGATTCCAACAGCCTTGGTCTGCGCGTCGCCTCAAGGCTCCATAAGCCATTTGCGCCTTAGCGCTCCTAAAGCCTTTCAAAACATTAGATGGCGATGGCATTCGTGATGGCTTGTACTTGTGGTGGCTAATGACCAGGTTTACAGAAAGAGAAAGATAGTGTTTTTTGATCATGTGTAAAAAAAAATGTTACAGTATTTTTTGGTTCTGTGTGTATTTATTTGAGATATTGGGCCTTCAACGATTAAAATTTCAATTGATGCTCTCAATTTAGCTTAAGCTGTATCTAATCTAAACTACTTATAATGCACGAATGCATCTCACTCTTAATTTTAAGACGTACAAGAAATTAAGCATGGTTTACAACACTTTAATGCACCCAATTTTCAGAATTACAACAAAGTAAGCATATTGTACAACAAAATAAAGCGTGATGTCATTTTAAGACCAAAATTCTAAAAAAATCATTAATGCTATTAAAAACACCCCTTCACTAAAAATTACAACCATTTAAGTACAATGTACAATAGCTGCAACCAATTTTCAGATTTACAACAAAATAAGCATATTGTACAACAAAATAAGCATGATGTAATTTTTAGACTTACAACATTAATGCTATTAAAGTGGTCAATGTTATTAATGACTATAATGACTACTACTTACAAGAAAAGAAACATAGTGTATAACACTTTAATGCACATAATTTTCAGACGTACAAGACAAGAAGTATAGCGTACAACAAAACACCACATTAATGCTATTTAATGTAGTCAGTTATTTAACTGGTCAATAAATACAATGAATACAGTTATTAAAACGCCCCTTACATAAGAAATACAAATTATCAAGCATATTGTACAACCAAATAAAACACAATTCCTGCATTAAATTTCACTACTACAAATAATAAAGCACATTATACAAATATTCAAGACCGAACGGGCAACGGGCCAAATGGGCTTGAGCCTGAACGGGCGCGGACCAAACGGGCTAGAGCCCGAGCAGACACGGGCCAACGGGTTCGAGCCCGAACAGGCACAGGCTATACGAAATTCTTGATATCCGTAAATTTATTGTTAAAAAGAACATAATAAACTAAAATACATTATTCATCGAAAATTTTTATTTCAGTGTACCCGCCTCTGCAACGCGCGGGTACCCTGCTAGTCATCTATAATATATAAAGTCTCGTCATTTAAATATAAAAAACATAAGTTCTATGTTTTCAAGGGAAAAACTATATAAATAATGTGACTAATATGTAAAAGCAAAGGAGTCGAGTATTTAAAACAAAATATCACATTTGATAATTTGGATGTGTAGGTTTTTATATCGTATAAATGTAACAAAATCACACTGTATTCTACCTACTCTCTGCATAGTTTGACTTCATGCCTGAATAATATTAACGGACTACTACCTTTACATTGCTGCAAACATCGTACGAGTACTTTACAATTTTTATTACAAATTTATTCGATATTGCTTATAATTACTCGAACATAAAATAATTGTTATATATAAAGATATTGTGATGAAAAATATAAACAGTTATCTTCGCCGTAATTTATATTGCAAGGTACCCGTCGCCCTTAACGTGCGAGTATCTTGTTAGTAAAATATTATTGGTTAAACTTTTTTATTATGTCATTATGTGAATACTTCTTTATAGTTTTTCTTCTAATGTGGCATTTATGTCGTGATGCACTACTTATTATTTGAAATGTTATTTGATTAGTCTTTAAAGGGTAAGGATCCAGTGAGAAGAAAACTTAAAATGAGAAGATTGAGAAATAATTATAACCTCATATTTGAGATGCATCGACTTGAATTAGATGCATCTTTATTCATTTAGATGCATCATAATTAGTTTCGAAAGTGATTTTGAAGTGAAAACGATGCAAAGTAGTACTAGCAACAAATTTGACCCGCAGATGACGAAAAATACATAGGATTTGTCTAACTTGAGAAAACGCATCTAATATATGTATATGCATCTAACTTTTAGATATAAAATATATTATAATGCATCTAAAAGATTAAAGATGCATCTAATTCAAATTAATGCATCTCAAATATATAGATATAGTTATTTCTCATCCTTCTTGTTTTAAGGATTCTTCTCATTTGATCCTTAGTCAGTCTTTAAAATTATTTTACTAAGACTGGTGAAATTCTTTGACCAAACATTATATATTGTTTATATTCTTCTGCAAGGTCTGAAAAAGGTGAAGTAATCCAACAATTTCAAGAAAAAATTCTAGTAAATTACCTTGCAAAGTGGATAAAATTAAAAAGTGTAGAAAACCATTCATAGTGTAATACGTGTCGCTCACTCTAAATTATACATAAAATCCGTCCAGGGATAATATGTTCTTTTGACTCATTTTTTCTTTTTCACCTCAAATTTCAAACGCACATATCTCTTAAACCACAAACTTTTAGAAAAAACCGATTTTACCATAATTTTTAAAATTCAATTCTCTTTAATTTGGTATAAATCTTTTTAATTATTTCGGAACTTTTTTTTGACATATATTCATTGTGTCATGATTTTCTTGATGTTTTTGCTATTTTCGATCCTATTTTTTACCTTAAAAATTGCCGAATCATAAAATACTTAAAGCACAAAAGTTTTAGATTTTGATTCACTCTTTACCCAGGAATTTGAATCACTCAAATCCGATATGATATGAGTGAGATATCGCACGTTAAAGATGGCGTTTTACTCATATTTGTTGTACACAAGGTGATTGATAAAATGTCTAGCTTAGATTTTTATTGTTAAAATTGAGCTAAATGAACTAATTTTTGTCCCACAATGTATCATTAATCATTTTATTAATGTAAAACTCAAAAAGTGATGTTTTTTAATAGTTAAAGTTTTTAACTTTTAAAACCGATGAATTGATTAATCAAACAAAAACTGATGAACCAAATCAAAACTGTTTGAAAAAAAGCATAAAACCAAAACTGATGAACCTAACTAAAACTGAAACTATGATTGATGAACCAAACAAAAACTTTTGAAAAATAAAACATAAAACCAAAACTGACGAACCAAATCAAAATTGAAACTATGATTAATGAACCAAACCAAACTGATGAATCAAACCAAAAACTGATGAACCAAACCAAAACTGATGAACCAAACAAAAACTGGAACTATGATTGATAAACCAAAATAAATTGATGAACAAAACAAAACAAACACCAACATGTTAAGCTGAAACTATTATTGATGAACCAAAATAAACTGATGAACTATGTTTGATTTGGTTCATCAGTTTTGGTTTTATGTTTTTTTTCAACAGTTTTGGTTTGGTTCATTAATCATAGTTTCAGTTTTGGTTAGGTTTATCAGTTTTGGTTTTATGTTTTTTTTTTAGTCAGTTTGGTTTGGTTCATCAGTTTTGGTTTAGTTCATCAGTTCATCAGTTTTGGTTTGATTCATCAGTTTATCAGTTTGGTCCATCAGTTTTAATAGTTAAAAACATTTACTATTAAAAAACATCACTTTTTTAATCTTACATTAATAAAATGATTAATGATGCGTTGTGAGACAAAAATTAGTGCATTTAGCTCAACTTTAACACTAAAAATCTAAGCTAGACATTTCATCAAACACCTTGTATGCAACAAATATGAGTAAAACACCATCTTTAACGTGTAATATCTTACCCATATGACATCGAATTTGAGTGATTTAAATTTTTGGGTAAAGAGTGAACAAAAATCTATAACTTTCATGCTTTAAGTTTTTCACGATTCGACATTTATGATGGTAAAAAATAGGGCCAAAAATGCCAAAAAATCAAGAAAATCAAAAACTACTTGATATGTAAAAAAAAATTCGAAATATTTATCAAGATTTATACCAAATTAAAGATAATCGAATTTTAAAAATTATGGTGAAATCGGTTTTTCGTAAAAGTTTTGTCGTTTGAAAGTTATTTGCGTTTGAAATTTGGAGTGCAATATAAAAAACGGGTTAAAATGACAAAAATACCCCCTAACCGAATTTAATAAGAAAAAAAAAGTGAATGAGAGACACTTGTCACCTTATGAGTGACTTTCTAGCCTTTTATTTTCCTTACTTTGTAAAGGATCGCAACCCATTACCTCGTGTTTTCTTGTTCTTGATAAAGTTTCAAGATGTTAAACCGAAAACAATTTTTATTTTCACCAAATTCGAGATCGTCTATACATGTGTGTGTGGCCTGTTGAAGCACCAGTCATGTCAAAATTCTCTTTTCAGGGAACAATTTTTTTACAACTACTTGGCTCAAACTACTACTTATAAATTAAAGTTAATCACCACATAATCTTATATAATTTACGTATGATTTCAAGTACTCCGTATTAGTTAATTTTTATTTGACGCCAAACTCTTACCTTTTTAGGGCACTAAAGGGTCAAGGTTGTAAGGATGATTTAGCTAGGTACATTGAACTTTTAAGTGTTAGTAAGAGTAATTCAAGAAATTTGCATTTGCCACAACTTGTAACTCAAAAACGAATATTACCTAACTTTTCCTAGAATCTAGAGATGTCAATTATCAAATTGTTGCTTGAAGGCTGCAAGTAGATTTGTGGGTCGAATGTGTCATTCCGGCCATGTGTTTCTTGTTTAGTTGCAAAAATATTATGCTTTTAGAAGGAAAAAGCTAGATAATGAATTTATTTATTGAAAAAAAACGATTGTTTGTATAAGTTATTTACTATTTTTTTAACGGCAAGTTAGTACGATATTATCGGTTAGCGAGTCAGAAATTGACGCATCTGAGTGGGCAGAGCCCAACACAAATTCTTACCTAGAAGGAAAAAGCCCAGTTGCTTATAAGTTATTTACTATCCAGTTGCTTATAAGTTATTTACTATCTATTGTGTATGTCTATTTCATTTATACTTGTCTTTGTACTTATGCGACTTCATGCATTTGGTTTAGATGTATAATTGCGGTTAATAAGAAAAGGCGACAATGTCTGTCGTACAAAACAAGAGTTAGTTTGGAATTTAACTAATTCAAATTAGGACAGTGGCAGTCTCAAGATGTGAGAAAAACTGAAGAGAGTAATTGTAAGGGTACATAAGATACTAGTATAGTAGTATGAGATGATACTATATTGAGAGTTTAATTGTTTTTCTTATAGTTCACAAACTTATTAGGGAGTTTAATGCTTGTGTTGGGGTTATGCTTAAGAAGCCAAACCAATTAAATCGCTGTGTTTCGTTTAACATTATCGTTTGACTGCTGATCTTCTGTTGTAGTTCGATCTCAAGTTACGAACATACACAACTCGTTTCATGTCAATTCTATTTGGTGCCTACTTTCACCCTACCGGATAGATCTAAAGGCCAAAACTCCTATGTACACGGTTGTTTTGCAACTCACAAAAACTTTATTAGAAAGACAATACTTAACATCATTAAGATCAATTAACAATGCATAACGTAGCATATCATGAAAGAGCTTTACATCAACTAGACAACTAACTATTCAATAATATCCAAAGGCACCATGCCCTTGTAAACTATTCAAGGGGATATTTAGCTTTATATGGGAGGGCATAATCCCCACTGGCCTAAGGTTAGACAGTAGACTTCAATTCAGAGTTCAGAATTAATGAACAAGCTATAGGGAACTTCTTTACAGGCTTGCATACATGTAAAAGCTTGTAACAAATTTTAAACAATTCTACCAGTTTTCGGTTATTCGTTTATGCTATTTTGATTATCTTATTCATAGCTTCTTTTGACCAAGAATTTTAGTAAAAGTCAACAGAAGCTAATCATCACTGGCTTCTTTTCCCATCTCTCTATTGGTTTGCCAATGATTTGATTATGCTGTTTGATTAGAACATATACCTTGATCAATAATTTTGTAAATATAAGTTTATAGAACATTTTTTGGTTAAGTGGGGCTAAAAGAACAATAGTGCATCCGTATAAAATAATCTGGCAGAAGAAAATATCTGCCATCAAATGCTTCATTGATCGATATATAATTATGCGACACACATTTTAATCGTCAACGACAAGTTGGATTTCGGATTGAACCATCGTGTCCAATACCTTGTTCGACCTCAGCTCCTAGTTGGAATTTGTAACTTGGGCATCCCTCTTTTAGGATATCAGTGTAATCTTTTTACCTCATAGCAAGGAACATAACACAGTAAGAAGTTCTTCTGTCAAATATGCAATATCAGTAACAATGCGTGAACATGTCACTGATCATCATTTTAGTGATCAAGATGAATGATATCAAACAATTGCTTCTATTGTTTATAAACTTCGTACAATTTTCATGTGTAGAACCCCTACTAAGTTAATTACCGGTTCACAACACTAAAATGCACAACTACTAGAAATTAACTTTGCAAAATTACCTCCCAACCAAACACATATAAATACCATGAAAGTACACTAGCTACAGCTTAAACTGCATACTGCAGTTGAATATTGAATGCCATGGGCCACCTAGTAGGTTATATTATGGTCCTCCTACTTCATCTAGTACATTAGTGAAAACGAAACAACATAAGAAATGCATTTAGTGCTCATTATCAGTTTTACCCTATGCTTTATACACTAATTGGTGAAGCTTTGACTCACCCATCAACACCCAACCCCTGAAAAAACTATCATTTTTTGCCATTAAAGTCAAGACATGAATACATGAGTTATCACTCACTATTTCACAAAGATAGAACATATCTTACTAACAGTCCTGTAAATATGTTTTGATTTTGTCTGTTATTGTTAGTTTTTTCTGTGAACTATATGTGAGCCTAAATTATTTCATTTACCTATGATATGTTTGTTGGCTTCGAGTTATATATATTTTTCTAATGGATAATTGAGTTCTATAGTGATTGTCAATTCTTCTGATGACGTTAATGTTGAAAGACCAATTTCTCTATCATTCACGACTCCTCTTTAAAAAGCCTTTTAAACATTTTTCTGTAATTAAGCAACATATCTTCTTTCATTGTTATCTTTAGAGATGTCAGTATTGCTATGGAATATAAAAAGCAAGTGAAAGAACAAAGTATCAAACACAAAAAAGCAAATATTTGCCTTTCAAAAAGGTAGTCTTGTATTGAGAATGTTACCTTTACAAACAACAAAAAAGTTATAAATAAAACATCACTACATATTTCTGTAACAAATGATTTACATTTCATGACACAATCATCGTGTTATTTACATCATAATTTAGTTCATTGTAGCAAAGACATAAACAAAAACAACATGACTTAATGATTAAATTCAGTATACTTCATAAAAAGCATTTGTCCTAAACTAAAGAGCTAGTATGACCTTTTTTTGGCTTATTAATTTGAATAAAGAAGAAACCTAAAGGCATTGAAAAGGTTAAATTTAACAGTCTTAAGAAACTTTAAAATAGTAATTACAATAACAATGATGAGTAAGTTTGAATTCAGTTATGAATAAAGCTAAACTGCTGAAATTGGCCTACGGGTGGGTAAGTGTTGAAAAATTGCCCTCTTTGCATCATTCCTTCATCGACGTGTTCATGAAATCTATCCATCTGCACAATGGACATATTCAACGATTACGACAAAGCTATAGAGTAGAAAAAACAAGTTGTAACTTTTATATGATATGAGCGTTGATCTAACTATGATCCCCGTTAGTGGGCAAGTATTTAATTTCATGATAAAGAAACAACTTCGCTATCAATTAGGATCGGCACTAAAAAATGTTTGGAGATGAACGACATGTGGAACCCATATAGGATTCACTTTTTGGTAAAATTGTTTGTTCTTCGTCGTGTGTTCTTTTATTACTCAACGCTAAAACACAACAAATAAGATGAATTACCCAAATTTCCTCTTCATTTCTGTGTCCATAATAATAAGTTGTTGTCTTAGGAATCTCCATAGGCTCGTCATTGCGTGCAAATCTACCACGTATTCGTGGACGGTTGTCAGCAAGGGTCTTGCGGCATGCATACTGTAATTGCATTTAGACATCGCATTAGACCAAAACGTTTGATTTATTGGACATGAAATAACTAAACTGTCATTTTATATAAACAATTACCTTAATTGTCTTGTTGAAGTTCCTTTGTGTCCTCTTCGCTCTATACTTCATGATTTTTTCTTTCCTCTCCTCAGCATTGTAACGTCCCACCTTAAAATTTGCTTCCTCCATGAACGAGCTCTCGGTGGCTAATGGACTAGAAGACAACGTTGAGCTTGTTCGGTTGAACTTTGGACTCTAAAACCAAAAGTAAAATAATCAAAACAAAATATACACCATGTTATGTCTTAAATAAACTTTAAAGCATTACAGTAAATTTTATTAGACCGACTATTTTTATGCACCAATCTAAACCAAAACTGAATAGGCTATATGCATACAACCCTATTACGTAGGACACTATAGATGACATGTAACATACAATCACTGGTTTTACATTTTCTTTCACCAAGCCTTTTGATACACCATTGCAGGCTTACGTGATATGTTTTATGAAAACACTCATTGGATAGACATACATAGCTAGTAATCTGTCCAGTGAGCATTTACTTGTCATAATTCAGAATTCTTTTCGAATGAGAATAATGATGGTTGATCAAATTGCTAAATTACCATTAAGTAAATATACACTAGAGAATTTGTGGCCAACACAGAATAATATTGAGCGTGATATGATTTTGGAGTAAATGAAGTAAGAGGACTAACATGTAAGTCACCGGTGCTGCAAACCCTTCTTATATGAGTAGATGACAAGCTTTGATCAGGTGAGCTAAGGCTTTGTGAATCAAGAGTTGAAGATTCAATCAAGCCATTAAATTTTGGTTGATAAAGAATACCATTTGATTTCCCATGTTGGAAAGAATTACTACTATAGCTCCTTTGCATCATCTTTAATGCATTATCAGCCCCACCATAGTAAATATCAAATAAAGGTAGTTGGCTATCTTCTGTTTTAACTTCCAAAGAACTAAAGTCAAGATTATTATTTGATGAAGTTGCAGAAATACCCATTTGGTACAGAGAAAGATTTTCAAGTTGGTAGCTTGGTGGAGAAGAAGAAAGGATGGTAGGGGTAATTTGATCAATTTCATCAAATGTGGTGTCAAGATTTTCTTGGGTGGTCAAAGGTGGCGAGGATGATGATAGTAATAAAGGGGCATGATTGTAGTTGTGTTCTTGGAAAGCTTGGATGATATCAATGGTTGATGAAGAATCATTGAATGGCGAAAATGAATCGTTGAAGAAACACCCGTCATATTCATAGATTTCCGAAGACATTGATTGTGATGAAACCTTAGCAAAGTCGAAACTTCTATAGTAAAACGATACGTGAACTTATTACCGTTTTTGTTTTATGACTTAACAATCTCTCTTTCTCAAAAAATCTTCCCGAAATACTATCTACTTATCTTCAACTCTCTTCCAGAAATTCTTTCTCAGCTCACACAAAGATGAGAAGAGGCCAACTAAAAATGTTAGCCTCTTGCAAAGACTCAAAAATAATTAGAGTATTAGACACTAATGCACTCCCCTTATATATATAGCACACCCCTTATATATGGAGAGAGTGTTCTTCTGTACAGAATCCTTGAACTTTTTCTATTTTATCAAAGCTTACCCTCAACTAAATGATTGTCATTTTAAGTTTTATTATCATCACTAAGTTATGCTTATTGCCATTCGCCCCCTCACAATTGGGTAGCTACTTACTCTAGTCATACAAAGATAATTAAGAAGTGTTTGTTGCTTCTTCTTTTTCCTTTTTTCTTTTTTGAAAGATAGAACTCGCACAAATACAACTTTTTATGATCTTACACAACTACAACAATCTCACTTTTGCTCTTAGCAAGACTTGAACTCACGATCTATTGATTAAAGATATGATCATCTCACAAATACCATTGAACCAAAAGTTTCCATAAAGCAATATATATAACTAAATATAAACTCGTGATCGAGAAGCTAGAATTGTTAGGTTTAGTGCTATAGAGAATTAATGTAACCGGGTATCATTTAAAATTGTGTTATTATTTTTCAAAAGAAACTATTCGATTTTAATGCTTGGGTATCACGAATATCTTTGGGATAAGACTAACTGTAATGTTCTTGGTTTAGACGGAATCAATAACCCTTTCGCTTCTAAGTGTTTAGGTTTTTATGTTTCTTTTCATGCAAATGTGTATTCTTGTTTTATTTTACCGGGGTAATTTGCCCTTTTACCAAAAAAAATTGTGCATTCCTGTTTATAGCAAAACTCAAAGCTCAATAATGAAATTATGATAATTAATCAGCCCATTAAATACATCATAATATTCCTCCATTATAGAAAATAGTGGTTACATGACCAATTAAACTTGGTCATTAAGCTTCAATTAAAACTGCCCTTGAATAAGTCAAAGATGCTACAAGTTAGTTTTAAGTTAGTTCCAGCGTGTTTATTTGCTGATGAACATGCATCCTGAAAGAGACGTTATGTTCCTGGGTGTGCTCACTGAGGAGTTCACTCACTAAAGAGATGAACTTCCTAAATAAGCTACCCCATGAAGAGATCCTTAAGAGTCTACTCAAAGAAGAGTATGAAGTTGAACTCATCAACCTGATGAATACCATTCAGAGTGTTACTATTGTAGACTAAATAACGAGATAACACAAATCAAGCCTGTTGATTCACACGAATGCCAGGATCGATTCTTCCAACAATCGTTGATTCAATAGAATGCCGACTATTAGGATTCTTAGCAAGAAAACTGCCAAAAATAGACTTTTGATATTTCTTTCAAGTGATTATTCCACATTACAAATGAACTCTTAAATAAGATTACAAATTTGAAACGGGCCCTAAAAGAAAAACGGGCCGAAAGTTATTGCATAAACAAAGTCCAAAAAAGGCCGAAAAAATATTAAAAAGCAAATAACTCATGAAATAGAGTGTTTCTGGGCTCGAAATTTTCGTAAACCGACGTAGAGGTTGTTTACCATACCGTGCTCCTCGTTCCACTCTTCGATTTCACTGGTCATTCGCCTAAAACGGAGCCACGTAGCCCAAGTTATGCCCATTTTAAGGAGGCCCCTTTTGTCACGCGATCTTGGGCCTCCAGAAACATAATAGCATGTTCATCAACACTTGAGCCCACATCAGTTACTAACTGAAGAGTTAACCTGCTGATCAGCTACTTGAATTCTACTTTACCACTATCAAAGTTAGGGTGGTTCAGATGGGTGTACACTTCGTACCTCCAAACCCATTACTAGGTATGACCTAAGACCCTCAATTGAACTAAATTTCCAACAATCCTCCCCAATTTAGTACAATTACTTTTACATGAAAGTTAAGAATTAAACAAAAAATAAAAATATCCTAAAGATTAAATTTCCATCTTAGTATATTACACGTTCAAATTATCGAGAATTAGGGTGTTCTAAGAATTGAACCCTTCAACCCATTTGAATAACTGAAGATAAAGTACACACAAAGTTTTCAAACACTTCAACGCTCCTGAAACTAAATAAGCCATGTGTGTATCCATTTAATGAATGTTTCAAGAGCCAAAAGCCAAAATCTCTCTGAAGCGTCAAACTTCACATTCACATAGGTATTTCCTTTATTTATTCACGTGCTCTTGATCTTTTTCAAATAAACTATTAAGAAGTAATCCTTCACCGTGAGCTTTCAGCAGGACCTAGCACAAACCTTGGGATTAAACATAAAACATGTTCTCTAGCCTGTGAACATCAATCTTTCTACATTAAATTCAGCTCATGAGTTTCGTTATGAGGGAATTGGGTGTCTTAATATTCAGCGACTGGTGGATGACATGTTAAACCTAGTTTTAAATTTATAAAACTCGACTTAACCGAATAGACTAACACTTACGGGCAGTGTACCCGATTAATTATAGCTAGTTTGGTAAGTACAGATCGTTCAAAAGGAGTAGTTAAACCTAAATGTCAACCTAATTAATGGTCTATAGTTTTTAGGGGGTTTTCAATCTGAGAGATTGGCACGATTTAAGATTAGTTAAACAACTAAAACAAGAAAAATAATTAAACTAAATTAAACTACGGTTGTGATCAAATTAAGAAGAAAGTGTTAACCATATTAATCCTATTACATTTGATTGATTCGTTTAATAGTCAATGACCTAATGACTTACGTTGGTGGATTCAGGAACTGCAGACAACATTTCCTATCTATTGTAAACTAAACTGAGGGCTAGTCGCGCCTAGTTCTATAAATGCAACTTATATACCTTGTTAGGAATTAGAAAATTCCATATTAAAGTGTCGGTCACCCCAATTATGGTCTAGCATATTTTAGCTCGTAGACTTGTAGTTATTTACGTTATTTGTTAGTTAATTAGTTTGTTTGTAGCGTAGTTTAGTTTAGTGTAACACCGTGGAGGAAGGACGGGTCTTTACCCACTGTATACCTGATCCACAGGCCGATAGGAGGTCGTGTTGTCTTGTAACTATAAATACTCTTTCCATCCATGGAAGGGGTGGTGCTTCTCATAATCTAACCTTCCATATTTTGGGAACCAAGTCTCTACCAAGAACACCCATCTCATCTACTTTCTCTCTCTAATGGCAAACATGTATTTTGATCATCCAAGACCACCCGAATCATCAACACAATAAATATTAGGATCCTACAATTTGTACCAGAGCCAAGGTTATTGTGCTGTGTTGATTTATTGTGGTGTTTGAATCTTGTGTTTACTGTTTTCGTACTTTATTGGCCGGAAAATTATTTTCCAGTTATTATTTTGGTAAACTGGTTTTAACATGGTTCTTTTTATCCCTTTTTTTTTGTCCAAAAAAATTATCTGGTCATTAAATGGTTTTAAATGGTTAAAACATATGGTTTTGTGTCAAACTTGTCCAAACAGGTTTGTTGTTTTTATCAACTTTTTGACATATTTTTTGGAACCATATCCGTGACATATCATATGGTCTATTGGTCATATATGCTTGGTCAAAACTGTGGTCAAACTGGGTCGAAGCAGTTTTTATGCTATTTTTTCTGGGTTTACTATGAAGATGGTCGGAAAAAGTTGGTCGAAAATCTTGCTAGCGACTTGTGGTCATTCTTCATAGCGACTTGACAATATGTCCAAATTCATTGAATCTGCCTAGCGACTTGTATTTACAAGTCGTAGCGACTTGGTGCTAGCGACTTGACTCATACTGCTTAGCGACTTGACAACAAATGGCTAGCAACTTGACTCAAAATTTAGCGACTTGACTCTAAAGATGCTAGCAACTTGTTCTCTATAAATGTTAGCGACTTGACCCACAAAAATGGTAGCGAGTTGTAACAAAACTCTGCTAACGACTTGTAACGACAGAAATGATGAAGAAGAATGAAATTAACTAAGACCTTATACCACTATACCAAATACCAAATACTAAGACCACAACCAACAAACACTCGTCTCATCACACAACGAACTACAAAACTCAAAACTGAAAAGAAAGGGTTTTTAAGATATCTCAGATTGAATTCGTGGCTAAATGGTACACATCATGACCATCATGGGTCTATTTACACGAATTTCTCTCATCACAGATTTATTGTGATTCGAACTCTAAAATGAAAATGCCAATATCATCTCAGATCCGAATCAAGACCAGACAAAGCTTCAAAGATCTCAGAAAGTTCATCATCGATCTCTATATGAAGTACTTCAAAAATATGTACGAATCTTTAAGAAAAGGAAGATAACAAGGGTGTCACTTCTTTTGTCTTAATTCGTTCTAAGATTATATTAATCTTGTTTCATGACTTTTATAAGATTAATCTATATCACTGAAGAAGCTTTTTGCTTCTATTGTATGTTTTCGAACATAAGGATAAGGATTATAACATCACGTTATATCCATGACTCCTGTTCGTTTACTCTAATCATAACATCACATGTCAACTTCAACGATGAACTCAAAGATAAATCTTACCGAGACACAAAGTTAGATCCTGAAATCAAGACCGTAGTTCAAGCCATCCCTGTGGCGAACTATATGTACAAATAAGCTCAGATGTGTTGGTGTGATATCGTTGATGAAGATGTTTATGAATGAATACTACCTTGATAACACATCGTTGCAGCCTCTATTTCTGATCTGATATCATGCTGCGTTTATTTTTGTGAATAAATAATAGGAGGGGAGGCGGATTATAAGAGAGAAGTTAGGGTTTGTTAGGAGAATTTTTAGGGCAAGAGTGTGAGGGATACGGTTTTTATAACCCATGTTATTAGGGCAACGTTTTTTCTTTTGGAACGTGACATGTTTGGATCCAAGTGATAAATGGGCCTAACTGTGTACATGGGACGTTGTGTGATATTGGGCCGATTTTGTCAAGGTTAATTGTTGATTCGCTCCCAGACGGTCAAGTTTTGTCACACAAGCTGACCACTTGTGAATGGTCAACCGTAACAAACTTCAAACAGTCTGGAACCAAATGCAATGAAGTCCAGGAGAGTATAGTGTTTCCCCAGGTCGTTATGTCCCAACGAGCTGTGCGAAAATAATCAAACGAATAGTGATCGAGAGGATTTGAACGGAAAAGAGATATGATTGATTAAACCTAAAGAAAAAGTTTATAAATTACAGGGGCTTAAATGAAAATTAAAGAAAATAAAAAAAAAAGCTAAATTATATTAAATAAACGCTATCACTACATTTAAAATGATGTTTTTGATTTTTCTTTTATAAAACTTAAATTAAAAACTACGTGACGTACAAAAGAAAATGTGAACTGAAACAATATTAATCCTAAAAATATAAAAATGACATTTTTAAAAACCTAATGATAAGAGAAAATTTTTTAGAAAAAGAAAATTATTTTTAAAACTATTTATCTAATTATTATTAATTAAAAACTATTTTTACCTATTTAATAATACCTAAAATACAAGAAAATATAAAATAAAGCTAGGAAAATGAAATTATGACTTAGAAAAATCTAAAATAACTAAAGAGAATTTTCAAAACTAATTTTTTATTTTTCTGATTATTTTTCTATTTTCTATGAATTAAAAACTATTTAAAACTAATTAAATTGCTAAAAATTACAAATTAAACTATGAAAAATCTGGAAAAATACTTTTTTGACTTTTTATATTTATCTTAACCTAGGAAAAATGAAAACTTATTTTTTTGAAGTTTTTCTGATTTAATTGTATTAAAGGCTAATTAAAAAGTACTAAAAACTGTTTTAAATGAAGAAAAATAGCAAACTGAACTAGAAAAATATGAAAAATTCAGGAAATGTCTAAATTAATATTATGAATCTGAGAAAAATATAAAAACAGTGGCTTATGTGTAAGATTATGAAACTGCAGTGGCAAGTGCTTATAAATAAGTACTTGGAATAAGCCAAAAGCTACAAATGTGCACCAAACTGATACAGAAGCTATAATATGTTAAAACTACTCAAATGCAACTAGTTACAACTACTCTTAACCTCTATAGTACTGATTAACTTGATTTGATGATTTGAGCTTAAGTGCAAAAACAGTTTTATGCTACTACTTTTAAGCCTAAGCACAAGCTACCCAATAAGCTAAAACTAAAAAACAGAAGTTGGAACTTAAAGAAGACCTGGCTAGCTATCTATAAACCAAAAACCAGACCAAGAGAAGCTCTGATGAGCTTGTTACAAGCCCTGCACAAAACCTGTGCACACTCAGTATACACTGAGTGTGTACAGGGGACTTATGTCCATATTGACAAGCTTATTTGGAGCTTGTAAAAAAAATTACAAAAATCTACAAAAATGACATTAAGAAACTAGACCAGTTGAAGTTTAAAAACCCACAATTTCACTTGATTTGGCCCAAAATTGAATCAATGAAAATTCATCCCAGTTTGGTGAAAACTGGACTTTTCACTCTTTTGACTTTTGAAACAGTTTTGTTAATTTGACTTTTGTGAACTTTGAAACCAATTTGTGGACTGATGTTGATGTATTATGATGAAATAAAACTAATGCAAGCTATTTCTATGTATTCTAAACTCAAACACTGATTTTTACCAACTGCTTCAGTCAACTGTGATCACAAGAACAGATTTTAAGTACTTTTGACTTTGGGTATTCTAGTGCACAAATAAATGACCAATTTGGTGATATTACAACTAATTGAGACTAAAGCAACAGGTTTGACTCACTGAACAACCCTCTAACTTAGGTTTGCTGCACAATCCAAACAACTCTTTATATCACTGTTTTGCAATTTAAATGAGCTAATCCACTGAACTAGTTGTATTATTGATTAAACTGAGTTTAATTACCCTAATTACCACTAGATAAACAGATTTAAACTATTAATAACCACAGGTACAAATACAAACACAATATGCAAACTGAAGTAGAAAATGAAAATGAGATAGACACTCACAAGTGTCCAGCTTGTTTTGCAGCTTAAACCAGAACCAATCCTACACTAACCTAGTCTAATCCACCCCATCCAAGCTCTGCATCAACCAAATCCATTTGATGCTTCCAGTTTGACTTTCGTTGACCCAATACCAAAGTTGCTTAAATTGAATTGTGAGCTTATCAAAAGCTATAAGTAGCTTATATAAGCTTATTTGAACTTAGAAATAAGCTATTTGAAGCTTGAACATAAGAGTTTGAAATTGAATTTTGCAACAGTGAGCATAAGAACTTGAAACTATGACAAAACTTTGAATTGATACTTAAAAGCAGATTATATTGATAAAACAGCTTAACTTGAGTACATAGGAACAAAAGGTTACAGCTTTTAAACTTAACTAAAACTTTAATATTAAAGACGACATTGATGAAATTTAAAAACTAAAGACTACTTTTTCTTCTTTCTTCTCTTGCTTCCTTTTATACACCAAATTGCTTCTCTCACTCCTCTGAGCTAATCCCACCTTTAATCTGGACCATTGGATGGATTTTGAAGATATTGGCCATTGGATCAATTTTGGCGCCAAAATGGCATATATGCCAGTGGGGGTTTGAGTGAATGGAAGGAGAAGCATTTAATGCTCTTTGGCTTGTTGGGTGAGGTGGAAGGATAAGGGGAGTGGGAATTGAGCTGGAGTGATGGGAGTATGAGTGTTGCAGGCGAAGCAGGTGGGGAAGAAGAAAAGAGAGGGAAAAAGGGGTGTGTTTGTTTGACCGTAGTTGACCGGGTGATATATTGAAGGGGGGTCAAAACAGTTATTGACAGGGGGTCACAAGGGGCTTATGGCAGGGGTCCAAATGGAAAGGGGTTCAAAGGCTTTAATAAACAAGGACCCTTTTTGTAATTTCTGATATTTGAGGGACCAAAACTGCCACTTTTGCAAAGTTGTTCCAAGGGACCAAAAATGACAAGTTTTAATAGTACAAGGACCATAATGGACATTTTCAAACTTCCAAGGACTATTTTTGCCAATTTTTAAACTTGAAGGACCAAACTTGTAATTTCTCAAAACTTTTGACATTTTTCACCAAAGGACTAATTATGACAAGTTATGATTTTAAAAGGACCTTTGGTGACTTTTCTTTTAAAATAAGTGCTCAGGGACTATTTCTGACAACTTTTTGAAACTTGGGGGACTGAAACTGCCAATTATGCAAACTTAGCTCATTTTCATCTGATTTTAAACATTTTGCATCTGAAACATATAAAATGCAATTTTGAGATATTTTCAGTATTTTGATGCATTTCTGAGCATTTTTAAATGTTTTGCAGTTCAGATTTGACTAAAAATGATGAGTATTTACACACTCATCAATCCCCCACACTAAACTATTGCTAGTCCCTAGCAATCTTTTGAGAAAAACTTAATGGATTTGAATCTCTTTACCAAAAGCCATTACTTCTGGAGTAGCCAAATGTTTCAGTTCAAGTAAGAACTATGGTACACTGATAACCATGTGATTTTGAGCAAACCACCAGCTTCCAACGGATTTGATTTGTCTTTACCAGAAGCCGTTTGCTTCTGGACTAGCCAACTCTTAGATAAATTATCAATATTATCTTGGGTGAGCTGATTACCAATTATGGTTTTTCCACTGCCTTTACCACAAGCCATAAACTTGCGGGCTAGCCAACTCTTCACTTTTAAGGATATGGTGAGTTGAACACCATACAATTTTGGGCAAATTGCAAGCCGTCAACGGATTTGAGATATCTTTACCAAGAGCCGTTTGCTCCTGGATTAGCCAATCCTTTTGTTTATTAGACATGGTGGACTGATAACCATAAGCTGAGTAAGTGTAAAACACTTACTCCAAAAAAAAATTTGGCCAAAAATGGGGGAATTAGGCGGTATAATTACATGATAAAATTCGTGAGAATTCCCCCCCACACTAGAAATGAATATTGCCCTCAATATTCAAAGTACCGGCGGTTATGCCGAAACATAGAACGTAAAAGGGAAATACTACGGCCATTATTTAGCAAGAAGATTTTTTTTTTTTTTTTTGAAAACTTTATATACAACAGCAAATGGGAAACTCCCCACACTAGGGTGGTAGAAAGTAGAAAGAAGTCAGAAATATGGGTGAAACCCATATGGCATGCTACTGTTTTTGATTCCCGAGTCGCTAGCTTGACTCGATCCCCGCATTCATTGGTTCATGGGGAAAGTTTGTAGATCCGGGACAACCACAGGATGAATGTCCTCTCCAAAATAATGCTTCAACCGATGACCATTCACTTTAAAGTTTGGACCATCGGGTTGAGATAACTCAATGGTTCCATATGGAAATACTTTAGTGATGGTGAATGGTCCAGACCAGCGGGATTTTAATTTTCCCGAGAAAATCTTCAATCTTGAGTTGAAAAGAAAGACTCGATCACCGACGTTGAAAACGCGGTTCTTGATTTTAGAGTCATGAATCTTCTTTTTCTTTTGTTTGTAGATCAAAGAGTTCTCGTATGCTTGATCACGGAGTTCATTTAATTCATTCATTTGAACTTTCCGTTGATCACCAGCTGTCTGAATATCGAAGTTGGCATGTTTCAAGGCCCAGTATGCCTTGTGCTCAAGCTCAACCGGCAGATGACATGCCTTCCGTACACTAGCTTATATGGAGTACACCCGATGGGTGTTTTATAAGCTGTACGGAAGGCCCAGAGTGCGTCATCTAGCTTATCCGACCAGAGGCACGGTTTCGCCTACCTACTGTCCTTTCCAGAATTCTTTTAATCCCTCGGTTGGAAACTTCCACTTGCCCACTCGTTTGGGGGTGGTACGCAGTAGAGAGACGGTGAGTTACACCATACTTTTGCATGACTCTATCAAACTGGTCATAGCAGAAATGCGTACCACGATCACTGATTATAGCTCGTGGAGTTCCAAACCTAGCAAAAGAGATTTTAAGAATTTCACAACAACTCGGGCATCATTGGTAGGCAAAGCTTTTGCTTCAACCCATTTTGACAAATAGTCAACGGCCACGAGTATGTATTTATTACCGCGAGATGAAGGAAATGGCCCCATAAAGTCAATGCCCCAGATGTCAAAAATCTCACACACTTGAATGGCGTTTTGCGGCATTTCATTTCTTTGTGAGATATTCCCGTGACGTTGACAAGCGTCACAAGTTTTGACAAATTCATGGGCATCCTTGTAGATTGTGGGCCAATAAAATCCAGAATCAAACACCTTCTTGGCAGTGTAGTTGGGGCTATGATGTCCCCCAATAGGTCCAGAATGGCAAGCCTTGAGAATGTCATTGGCTTCCTGACCATACACACGTCGCCTGATGACTTGATCCGCACAAATTTTGAATAAGTATTACATCTTTAAAGAATTTGTTTTTCTGTTGGGACGACATCCCTTTCACCACAAAGTTACCCGCATGGTAATTTGCAAAGTCAGCAAACAATGGGGTAGAAGAGTCTCCACGAAAAGAAACCACATTGATTGTTTCGAGAGGAAATGTTTCGTTTATTTCCTTTTTCTCGAACACATCTTGGTGAGGGTTTTCTAGACGGGACAGATGATCAGCAGCCAGTGTTCTCAGTCTTTTTATCACGTATAATGATATCGAATTCTTGTAGGAGGAGAACCCAACGGAGCAATCTCGGCTTTGCATCTTGTTTTGCAAAGAGATATTTGAGAGCCGAGTGATCCGTATACACCACGCATTTGGTCAAGATAAGGTATGGCGAAACTTCAAACGCATACACCATAGCTAATAATTCTTTTTCTGTAGTGGTGTAATGGGTTTGAGCTTCAGTCATAGTCTTACTCGCGTAGTGGATAGGCTGAAAATGCTTGGTTTTTCGTTGCCCCAGGACTGCACCGATAGTGATGAGTGTGTAAAAACTCATCATTTTAGGTCAAATCTGAACTGCAAAACATATAAAAATACTCCGAAATGCATCAAAATACCAAAAATATCTCAAAATTGTGTTTTATATGTTTCAGATGCAAAATTATTGAAAACAAATGAAAAACGAACAAAGTTTGCATAATCAGCAGTTTCAGTCCCCCGACTTTCAAAAATTGGCAGAAATAGTCCCTAAGCACGTATTTTAAAAGAAAAGTCACCGAAGGTCCTTTTGAAATCATAAGTTGTCATAATTAGTCCTTTGGTGAAAAATTTCAAAATTTTTGAGAAGTTACAAGTTTAGTCCTTCAAGTTTCAGAAAATGGCAAGAATGATCCTTCAATTACTCGAGATTTGCAAGTTTGGCCCTTGGATTTTTGGAGAGTGTCAATATTAGCCCTTGAAGTACTTTTCAGAATTAACAGTTTTGGTCCCTATGTTTGCCTTGGATCACAAAATTAATCCTAAGTCCAAATCCCATATGAACACTAAAACCTAAATCCACTTAAGCTCAAGTCATATCCAAGCCCAATACCAATTTCTCCTTTAACCGGTCCAAACCTAAATCCACACCCACGGTCAACCCACCCAACCCGGTCAATTGTTAACACCCCTACCCTGTCTTCTTTCCCGCCCAAACAATACCCTGCGCCTCTCCCCTTTTACCATTCCCCACAAAACCTAATCTCCTTTTCCTTCTCCCCAAACACTCAACCTCCCTTCTTCCTTTTACCCAGTTTCACCACACATCCTACCTCACCTTCCCTCTTTGCCCAGTTAAACCCATTTCCCAAACCCACTAGCTACTTTCCTTCCTTTCCATGGCTGCCACCATGGCAATCCAGGCACAAATCAACCAATGGATGGCTCTGATTGATCCTCAAGTATACCTACTTATTGGATGGATGAGATTGTCTCAAGAAAGCACAAGATGGAGACTTTGGCTGATTTACCTCACAGCACAAACACAAGAAGTGAAGAATTGAAGACCCTAGCTTTTAGTATAAATAGCCATTGTAGCCATGTTATGAGGCACCCCCTAGTTTTTAGTTTAAAATTTTAGTTTTGATGTCTTTCCAAGTTAATTTGTACTAAAGTTTTATTTAATGAAAAATCACCTTTTTAGCATTTCTGTTTTATAATTAAGTAATCTAGTATAGTTGTTGTTTAATCTTCTAAGTTGAAGAAACAAAACAATCTCAAAAGAAAAGGGGTCAAGGTAGTTTTTCTAAACTAGTTTCAAGGTTAGCAGTCTAAAAAAAAAGTGTTTGGTTTAAGCTCTAAATGGGTCTGAAAACCGTTTTTACCCACTTTGACTACTGAAGTCAAACATATTTTGAGTGTTCTGATCAAAATCAATGATCTGGAAAAAGGTTTTACAAGTATTCACAGGTTTTCAGTTTTCTTTGGTTTTAGAAAAAAAATGAGTTTCTCAGATTTTTTACAGCAATTTAGAGAAGTTTTTGTTGAGATAAAAAAATTCTAAAAAATAAAAATCACAAGTTCACTAGCTTGTCCAACTGTGGTTAAGAGAAAAAAATTCACAAAATTATTTTAAAGGGTCTGCTAATGGGTTAAAGTGGGTCATCTGGCCAATGTACTGTTCTGTGCAGGTTGATCAGTGAAATTCCAAGATTTTCTTAGCTTATTTATAAGCTGTGTTAAGCTCTTCAGCAATCCGTAAGTGGTGCAAAAGTAAGCTGGGTAGGTGGACTCCAAGTGCCCAGAAGCTTGAGGGCTGATTCCCTCTACAGCTTATTCCAAAATAAGCTCAAAAAGTGCCCCTTGGCACTGTTCTGTTTCAATCAAACTCAACAGGTCACTCATTCAGTTTTTCTTTAGCTTATTAGGTTGTTAGATTAGCTTATTTATTAGTCTTTAGTTGGTTTTAGGTAAGTAGGATAAAGTAGACTTTTGTTAGCTTAATTGGTTTTGATTATAGCTTATTAGGTCCACTAGAGTTTAAGCTTATATATGCTTAGTTCATTTCAGTTAGCTTAGGGTCCCCCTAGTGTAGCTTTATTTGCCAACTGTTTCCCCCCCCCCTTTTAAGTTAAGTGCTTATTGCTGTTTTGATGCTTCTTGTAGTTAGACTCAATCCATGTGAGCTTATTGCTGACTTGACTGTCCTTTCCATTTGAGTATAAACTTCTTATTTGTGGTTAAAAGTTAAAAAGGGTTGTTTGGAATCTGTTGAAATTAATCTGTCCCAACAGCTTATTAGCAAGCTTTTCTTCAAAAAGTTTTTCACAAAAAGTGCTTAACTTAGGGTCTTAAAATGAGTTGTAAAAGAAAAAGTTGAAAAAAAATAAGTTTTCAAAAAGTGGGAGCCAGGATTCGAACCTTGGTCTCCACACTCACGCACCAACACCTCACAACATCACTCCATAACCAGCTGCCCTTGGGACTTGTCTCGTTATTCGCATGCACAATTAATTTCTTAAAGACACTTTTCCAGTTTTACCTATAAGCTCTTTTGAGCTTAATCACAGCTTATTTTCCCAAACAAGAACCTGTTTTCTTAATTTTCTTAGATCAAGCATTAATCAAAGTACTTTCTGTGAATTTTTCAGATTTTTCTTAAATAGTTTAGTATTTTTAATAATTTAATTAGAGTAAAATAGTTTTTAATTCGTAGTAATTAATTTAAGAGTCAAAAAAATACCCGGTCTTTTTCTAAAATTATTTTTAGTCAATTAGAACGTAAGAAAATTGTTTTCACACCCGTAGCCCTAAAATTTCAAAACTTTTACGTTTATGGCTCGGGGTGGTTGCCGGGTTTTACGTTTTTTTTAGTTTTAGCACCCTAGGACCTAGTTTAGCTTCCTTTCATTATTACTTAGGCTTAGTAATAGATAATTTGTAGTTTATTAGGTTTCCCTTGCCTTAATTACTTTCCCGTTAATTAATTTGTAGAAAACGTAATTCAAACCAACAAATCACTAAAACCAATTCAAGTTCAAATCACAAAACTCAACGACACCGTCAATTTCACACCTCGTTGAGACACGACCCGGGGAAATCACTTTCCCGGTATCACTTTAATCACAGTCGTGAGCTTTGGCACGTTAACCCTTTTCCTAAAAAGTTGATTTGTCGAATTTCACGGTTATTTTGATATACGTTGATATTGTGTTTTTCACCACTCACTTTACACTGAATCAAATTTTGGCGCCGCTGCCGAGGAGGTGTGTTGCGACAATATCGTGATTTTTGCGATTAGTGACTTGAAGAACCTTCCTCGTGAAGTTATTGTTTTTTTATAAAAATACAAAAATACAAAAATATTTTTCTTTTCTTTGTATATATATGTAAAAGATTAAAAATGCAAAAAGATTTTTGCTTGTTGTTTTAAATAATATAGAAGACACAATCAATATAACATTCTCAACTGAGGTGTTATCATTATAAGTTCCCGAACAAAAGATTTAAAACTTGCCTTTGTGTCGCTCGTGATTTGGTTTACTCTTATCGGTTTAACAAACTGTGTGAGGGGTATAAGGACGACCTGACATTAAATTGCGGCTGAAAAGACACGGGTTTTTAATAAGCTTCGCGCTGACCTAATAAGTCTCTCCGCTCCTTTGTGCGTTTTCCTTATAGAAGTGATCATTTCACGCGGGATTATTGGTTTAAGTTCACTGTGTTTTGCCTCGGTCTTGTTTTAATTGAAAGTGTTGTTTTTGGAAGTGCATGCGCACTCGTTCTTCTAGATCATTGAGCCCTTTTCGTGATCTAGCAGAAATTCCTAGAAGTCATTCTCACAGACGTGCTGCCCGAATAGTCGAACCCGAGATTCGTTCTATTCCAAACAACAATATGGCAGACGAACGAACTATGGCGGAAATGCTCCAGGCACCCACCGAAGGTTATGGAGATGCCATCGTTTTACCACCAATCAATTCTGATCACTTTGAATTGAAGACGCATTTGATCCAACTTGTGTCTACGAATCAATTCCACGGGTTTGATCGAGAAGACCGTATGCACATATCCGTTGGTTTAACAAGTTGACCTCAACTATCAATTACAAGGATGTACCACAAAAAGTGATCAAACTGATGCTATTTCCGTTCTCACTTGAGGGGCAGCCGGATTTGGTGGAAAAAGAACCCCCTAGATCCATCGAAACTTGGGAGGATCTTGTTCAAAAGTTTGTCAATTATTTCTTTCCTCCATCAAAGATGACTAATCTTAAAAATGAAATTTCTGGATTTCGTCAAAATTTCGATGAAAACTTTGGAGAGGCATGGGAGAGATTCAAAGATCTCCTCAGGAAATGCCCCCATCATGAATTCACGGAGCTTCAGCAAGTTAATATCTTTTATAATGGGTTGAACGGTAACGATCAAGATTCTTTGAACGCAGCCGCCGGTGGCAATATCTTGAATCGTAAGCCTAAAGATGTGATTGAGATTTGCGAGAAAAAATCAAAAGTTCCTATTTCTCGCAACAAAGTCAATATTCCGAACACTCCTGCTTCTTCATCCGGTAACTCTTCCGAGTTAGCCGCTCCGTTAGCCGCTCTAACGGACGTCATCCGTTGTATGATGAAAGAGGTAAAGGAAATCAAAAGCGAAATTCATAAGCCGGAACCAATCAAAGCCGTGAACAAGGTGTGTGAAACTTGTAGTGGTCCACATGCGTATTATGATTGTCAAGCAACCGATGCTTCTCTTTACCAAGCTCCCGTAGCTTCTGTAAACCACAATCAATACCGATCACAAGCTGATCCTCACTACCGTGCACCTAGCAGTATGACACCACCTGGTTTTCCTCCTGTACAAAACCATGGCAATCAAAATCGCTTTGTTCCGAATCAAGGACAAAACTTCAATAATTCTCAAAATTTCAATCAGAACCGGAACAATTTCAACCAACCATATCAAGCTCCAAATCAGCAAAGTTATCAACAACCTTCTCAAGCTCCCTACCAAATGACTTCATGAAAATTACTGAGTCAAGCATACGTTCAATGCAAACTCAGATCAATAACATGAGAGTTGAGCTAAAAAGGAAATTGATACCACAATGTCTCGGCAGACAGATGAGTTGAAGAATATGATGAGCAGTTTCATGAACATGAATATGAACAAAGCTTCGTCATCTTATGGAGGACTCCCAAGCAATACAGTTCCAAATCCAAATGCCGAGTTGAAAGCCGTCACCACTCGTAGTGGTAAGACGCACAATGGACCTTCGACTCCAATGCCTCCTCCACCAGGAGCAATGAGTCAAGTTACCAAGGATACAACGGACAAGGTGCATTTCTCAAGCCCACGAAGTACCGCACACGTCCCACCTTCGGTAGTCAAAGCTTTAAGTCCGGAACCCGAAGTTCCGAACACAAATTCTCTGAGCCGAAATGACTTCCATCCGGCTCAAAAGTCTAGTCACTCCGGACCCATCAAGATTGCATGATGAGAAGCTCAAAGACAAAACCAAAGAGCAAATGGAAAATTTTTTCCAAATTTTCAATGAACTGCACTTTGATATAAGCTTCGTTGATGCTCTCGTTCTAATGCCCAAATTTGCATCCACGCTTAAAAGCTTACTGAGCAACAAAGATAAGTTATCTGAGATGGCTAAAACCCCTCTCAATGAGCAATGCTCAGCGGTCCTTCTCAAGAAGCTTCCCAAAAAGCTTGAAGACCCCGGCAGGTTTTTAATCCCGTGTGATTTCTTGGGGATGGTTCAATGCTCCGCCTTGGCCGATCTTGGTGCAAGCATTAACCTCATGCCACTCTCAGTATGGAAGAAACTGTCTCTTCCTAAACTTACATCCACTTGTATGACACTCGAGCTAGCGGACCGTACCAAAACTCGTCCACTTGGGATAGCCGAGGATGTCGTAGTAAAAGTAGGAAAGTTTCACTTTCCTACTGACTTTGTTGTAGTAGACTTTGATGCAGATCCTAGAGTTCCCCTCATCTTAGGGAGAGCTTTCTTGAGAACGAGCCGTGCTCTAATTGATGTATTTGCTGAAGAGTTAACCATACGGGTTGACAACGAAGAACTCACGTTTAATATCAACCAGAACTCCAAACCTCTATACAAACATAGTGTTGCCACAATTGATCAAAAATCTGAAAGAATCAATGCAACACTCTCAAATTTCACGGTTAAGAGGAGTCATAAAAAACGTGCTGAGCTAAAAGCTTTGAAAATCAACCCTGGTTCAAACAAATGGTTTGAAAGTTGTCCCAAGGAAGTCAAGAGTGTTCTTGATGATGATGATCTAGAATCGGAGACTTTATCGGAAGTGGTGGAAATTGCTAGCTCTAAGAGCACACCACTTGTACCACCTCCGGAATCAGTTTATCGTATTGAGTTTGTTAACTCTGTGAATGAAACCAAACTCTTTCAGTTTCATCGGGATTGGATGATGATGTTTGTGATCCAATGGGAGACATTCTTCCCATTGAAGAATTGCTCAAAAATGATCCATCATCCCCTAGTCTTATTATTTCCGACTCTTCCATCCCTTCTCTCACTCCGGATGAGGAAGATGACAACTTTTGGAATGAAGTCGATGCCTTTCTTAGTGATGTGTCGATTCCAACAGGAATCGATAATACTTACTTTGATTCGGAGGAGGACATCCTTTTTCTGGAAAATCTGTTGATTGAAGAACAGTTTCCAACCCTCCCTCCCGATGCATTTGTGAAAATCACCACACAAACGTCAAGACTAAGCTTAAAAATGTCAAAAATGGTGATTTGCTTTTTACTGATGAGGAATGGACTTGCATTCTCATGCACATCTTTATTCCATTCTTCACAGATGGTGTGGTTGCTCTTTCCCTTTTCTCTTCTGGGAATGAGGACACCATCTTTGACCCCGGTATCATCCTTTATAGTTTCTACTATTAACAATACCGCGGTTGTATCTCGTCGGTGTGGAACTTTTTGATGTTCATATGTTTATTAACACTGTGAACGAAAGTCCGATCGAGATTGGTTTTCCACGTTGCTTCCCCAAGAACAAATGAATACGGGGTCGAGTCAAGCTAGCGACTCGAGAATCAAAACAGTAGCACACTGTATGGGTTTTCACCCATATTTCTGACTTCTTTCTACTTTCTACCACCCTAGTGTGGGGAGTTGCCCCCCGTTTGTATATAAAGTTTTCCAAAAAAAAAAAAAAATTCAAGAATGGTAGGTAGTATTTCCCTTTCATGTTCTATGTTTCGGCATAACCGCCGGTACTTTGAATATTGAGGGCAATATTCATTTCTAGTGTGGGGGAATTCTCACGAATTTTATCATGTAATTATACCACCCTATTCCCCATTTTGGCCAAAATTTTTTTTTTGGAGTAAGTGTTTTGCACTTTCAAACTTACTGGTTATCAATCCGCCTTGTCTAATAAACAAAAGGATTGGCTAATCCAGGAGCAAACGGCTCTTGGTAAAGATATCTCAAATCCGTTGACGGCTTGCAATTTGCCCAAAATTGTATGGTGTTCAGCCACCATATCTTTAATTAGTGAAGAGTTGGCTAGCCCGCAAGTTTATGGCTTGTGGTAAAGGCAGTTGGAAAACCATAATTGGTAATCAGCTCACCAAAGATATTTTATCTAAGAGTTGGCTAGTCCAGAAGCAAACGGCTTCTAGTAAAGACAAATCAAAACCGTTGAAAGCTGGTGATTTGCTCAAAAATCATTTGGTTATCATTGTACCAAGGTTCTTACTTGAACTAAAACAATCGGCTACTCCAGAAGTAATGGCTTTTGGTAAAGAGATTCAAATCCATTAAGTTTTCTCAAAAGATTGCTAGGGACTAGCAATAGTTTAGTGTGGGGGATTGATGAGTGTGTAAAAACTCATCATTTTAGGTCAAATCTGAACTGCAAAACATCTAAAAATACTCCGAAATGCATCAAAATACCGAAAATATCTCAAAATTGTGTTTTATATGTTTCAGATGCAAAATTATTGAAAACAAATGAAAAACGAACAAAGTTTGCATAATCAGGCAGGTTTGAGTCCCCGACTTTCAAAATTGGCGAAATAGTCCCTGAACGCATTTTAAAAGAAAAGTCACCGAAGGTCCTTTTGAAATCATAAGTTGTCATAATTAGTCCTTTGGTGAAAAATTTCAAAAGTTTTGAGAAGTTACAAGTTTAGTCCTTCAAGTTTCAGAAAATGGTAAGAATGATCCTTCAATTACTCGAGATTTGCAAGTTTGGCCCTTGGATTTTTGGAGAGTGTCAATATTAGCCCTTGAAGTACTTTTGAGGCCAGGTTTTGGTCCCTATGTTTGCCTTGGATCACAAAATTAATCCTAAGTCCAAATCCCATATGAACACTAAAACCTAAATCCACTTAAGCCCAAGTCATATCCAAGCCCAATACCAATTTCTCCTTTACCCGGTCCAAACCCAAATCCACACCCACGGTCAACCCACCCAACCCGGTCAATTTTTAACACCCCTACCTGTCTTCTTTCCCTTGAAACAATACCTGCGCCTTCTCCCTTTTACCATTCCCCACAAAACCTAATCTCCTTTTCCTTCTCCCCAAACACTCAACCTCCCTTCTTCCTTTTACCCAGTTTCACCACACATCCTACCTCACCTTCCCTCTTTGCCCAGTTAAACCCATTTCCCAAACCCACTAGCTACTTTCCCTCCTTTCCATGGCTGCCACCATGGCAATCCAGGCACAAATCAACCAATGGATGGCTCTGATTGATCCTCAAGTATACCTACTTATTGGATGGATGAGATTGTCTCAAGAAAGCACAAGAGGGAGACTTTGGCTGATTTACCTCACAGCACAAACACAAGAAGTGAAGAATTGAAGACCCTAGCTTTTAGTATAAATAGCCATTGTAGCCATGTTATGAGGCACCCCCTAGTTTTTAGTTTAAAATTTTAGTTTTGATGTCTTTCCAAGTTAATTTGTACTAAAGTTTTATTTAATGAAAAATCACCTTTTTAGCATTTCTGTTTTATAATTAAGTAATCTAGTATAGTTGTTGTTTAATCTTCTAAGTTGAAGAAACAAAACAATCTCAAAAGAAAAGGGGTCAAGGTAGTTTTTCTAAACTAGTTTCAAGGTTAGCAGTCTAAAAAAAAAGTGTTTGGTTTAAGCTCTAAATGGATCACGAAAACCGTTTTTACCCACTTTGACTACTGAAGTCAAACATATTTTGAGTGTTCTGATCAAAATCAATGATCTGGAAAAAGGTTTTACAAGTATTCACAGGTTTTCAGTTTTCTTTGGTTTTAGAAAAAATATGAGTTTCTCAGATTTTTGACAGCAATTTAGTGAAGTTTTTGTTGAGATAAAAAATTCTAAAAAATAAAAATCACAAGTTCACCAGCTTGTCCAACTGTGGTTAAGAGAAAAAATTCACAAAATTATTTTAAAAGGTCTGCTAATGGGTTAAAGTGGGTCATCTGGCCAATGTCTTTGTGCGGGTTGATCGGTGAAATTCCAAGATTTTCTTAGCTTATTTATAAGCGTGTTAAGCTCTTCACAATCCGTAAATAAGTGGTGCAAAAGTAAAATGGGTAGGTGGACTCCAAGTGCCCAGAAGCTTGAGGGCTGATTCCTCTACACTTATTCCAAAATAAGCTCAAAAAGTGCCCTTGGCATGTTCATGCTTCAATCAAACTCAACAGGTCACTCATTCAGTTTTTCTTTAGCTTATTAGGTTGTTAGATTAGCTTATTTATTAGTCTTTAGTTGGTTTTAGGTAAGTAGGATAAAGTAGACTTTTGTTAGCTTAATTGGTTTTGATTATAGCTTATTAGGTCCACTAGAGTTTAAGCTTATATATGCTTAGTTCATTTCAGTTAGCTTAGGGTCCCCCTAGTGTAGCTTTATTTGCCAACTGTTTCCCCCCCCCCTTTAAGTTAAGTGCTTATTGCTGTTTTGATGCTTCTTGTAGTTAGACTCAATCCATGTGAGCTTATTGCTGACTTGACTGTCCTTTCCATTTGAGTATAAACTTCTTATTTGTGGTTAAAAGTTAAAAAGGGTTGTTTGGAATCTGTTGAAATTAAGTTGTCCCAACGACTTATTAGCAAGCTTTTCTTCAAAAGTTTTCACAAAAAGTGCTTAACTTAGGGTCTTGAAATGAGTTGTAAAAGAAAAAGTTGAAAAAAAATAAGTTTTCAAAAAGTGGGAGCCAGGATTCGAACCTTGGTCTCCACACTCACGCACCAACACCTCACAACATCACTCCATAACCACTTTGCCCTTGGACTTGTCTCGTTATTACATGCACAATTAATTTCTTAAAGACACTTTTCGGTTTACCTATAAGCTCTTTTGAGCTTAATCACAGCTTATTTTCCCAAACAAGAACCTGTTTTCTTAATTTTCTTAGATCAAGCATTAATCAAAGTACTTTCTGAATTTTTTGATTTTTCTTAAATAGTTTAGTATTTTTAATAATTTAATTAGAGTAAAATAGTTTTTAATTCGTAGTAATTAATTTAAGAGTCAAAAAAATACCCGGTCTTTTTCTAAAATTATTTTTAGTCAATTAGAACGTAAGAAAATTGTTTTCACACCCGTAGCCCCTAAATTTCAAAACTTTTTACGTTTATGGCTGGGGTGGTTTGCGGGTTTACGTTTTTTTAGTTTTAGCACCCTAGGACCTAGTTTAGCTTCCTTTCATTATTACTTAGGCTTAGTAATAGATAATTTGTAGTTTATTAGGTTTCCCTTGCCTTAATTACTTTCTCGTTAATTAATTTGTAGAAAACGTAATTCAAACCAACAAATCATTAAAACCAATTCAAGTTCAAATCACAAAACTCAACGACACCGTCAATTTCACACCTCGTTGAGACACGACCCGGGGAAATCACTTTCCCGGTATCACTTTAATCACAGTCGTGAGCTTTGGCACGTTAACCCTTTTCCTAAAAGGTTGATTTGTCGAATTTCACGGTTATTTTGATATACGTTGATATTGTGTTTTTCACCACTCACTTTACACTGAATCAGATAGCAAAATCACTTGCATCGCACATGAGTTCAAAGGGTAAATCCCAGTCGGGGGCAACTAGAATGGGTGCTTCCGTAAGCTTTTTCTTTAATGTTTCAAAAGCTTCGATGCACTCAGGTGAAAAGATAAAAGGAGCATCGTTTTCAAGAAGATGGGTCATAGGCCGAGCGATTTTAGAAAAATCTTGTATGAATCTGCGATAAAACCCGGCATGACCTAGAAAACTCCTAATACCTTTGACGGTAGTAGGATGAGGCAATTTAGCAATAACGTCGACTTTTGCTCTATCAACCTCAATCCCGTTTTTGGAAATCTTATGGCCAAGGACTATGCCCTCTTTGACCATAAAGTGGCTCTTCTCCCAATTTAGACAAAGATTGGTGTCTTCACACCGTTTTAGCATTTTTTCTAAATGGGAGAGACATGTGTAAAATGAGTCCCCAATGACCGAGAAGTCATCCATAAACACCTCCATTGTTTCCCGATCATGTCGTGGAAAATTGCCATCATACATCGTTGGAACGTGCCAGGAGCATTACATAGGCCAAAAGGCATACGTCTATAGGCAAAGTTCCGTATGGAAGTGGTGAATGTGGTCTTTTCTTGATCCAGCGGATCAATGGGGATCTGAAAATACCCCGAGAAACCATCAAGGAAACAATAGTATTAGTTCCCTGCTAATCTCTCAAGCATTTGGTCCATGAAGGGTAGAGGAAAATGGTCTTTCGGGTGGCTTCGTTTAACTTGCGATAGTCAATACACACACGCCATCCCGTAACCAATCGAGTTGGAATTAACTCGTTTTCTTCATTTGTGACAACAGTTATATGCCACCCTTTTTAGGAACAATTGAATGGGACTGACCAAGGACTATCGAGATCGGGTAAATTAAACCGGCATCAATAAGTTTGAGAACCTCTTGTTTGATAACCTCATGAATCTTAGGATTCACCCTTCTCTGGTGTTGGACCCTGCTGCTGGCAAGTCATCCTCCATCATGATTTTGTGAGTACAAAACTCAGGGTTGATACCCTTAATGTCGGAGAGTTTCCAAGCAATTGCTTGCTTGTGTGACTTCAAGACCTTTATGAGAGCAGTCTTTTCCTCCTCAGTTAAGTCTTTAGCAATTATGACGGGTAATTTATCATCACCCTCCAAGAATGCATACTCGAGATGAGGAGGTAGGTCCTTAAGTTCAACCTCGGAAATTCTTCATAGATGTTTGTACTGATTTGATTTCCTCAATTGTGATCTCTTTCGGAGGAAGTGAAGGTAATGGATCTTCATTTAACAATTGCTCAAGATAAAGGATATCCCCCTCCGAATCATAAACACCATCAATTCCAGGCGGAATTGATTCATCACTAGCAAGAAACTCATCGATCTCTTCCAGAAAGAAGTCACCTCCCTCAAACGGAGGGAGAGAGGGGGAAGAGTCGGCAATAATTGGTTGAGAAGATGTGGTGGAATCCCCACTCACAGAATTATGAAGATAACCAAGAAACTCTTGAGAGTACTCCTCTGAAGCAATATCAATTAAATCGACTCGATTAACTAATTCAGTATCATAATTTGAGGAGTACCTCGAAGTTTGATCAAGGTTAAAGGTAACAACTTCATTACCCACACGTAACGTGATTTCTTGCTCAAATACATCAATGAGAGCACGGCCCGTTCTCAGGAATCCTCGTCCAACAATGAGGGGAACCCGAGGATCGGCATCGAAATCAACAACCACAAAGTCAACTGGAAAATGGAACTTTCCTACTTTCACAAATACATCCTCGGCGATGCCAAGAGGGGCCGATATAGAACGATCTGCAAGCTCGAGAGTCATGCAGTAGGAATAAGTTCGGAAGAGAAAGTTTCTTCCATACTGAATAAGGCATCAGATTGATGCTTGCACCAAGATCGGCAAGGGCAAAGCATTCAATCATTCTGGAAAAAACAAGGGAGAAGAAATTTTCCAGGATCTCCTAGCTTCTCGGGAAGCTTCTTTAACAAAACTGCGGCAGTTCGTTCAAAGGAGTTTTGGCCATTTCAAACATTTTTTCCTTATTGCTTAACATGTGTTTGAGAGTTGATGCAAACTTGGGCATCAGCATGATGGCATCCGCAAAGCTTATGTCAAAATGTAGTTCTTGGAAAATTTGAAAAAAATTTTCCATTTGATGACTGGCTTTTTCGCGGAGCTTTTGCTCATTTAAACGTGAGGGGTAAGGAATAGAAGTTTTGGATTTGGGGTTTTCAACTGGAGGTTCAAAAACAACTCCAGGTTTGGTCTTTGGTTTTGGGACAACTTGAGGATAGACATTGCTGGTACCTCCGTTATTAGTAGGAAGTTCCTTGTCCTTTGTCGCCTCAGGTTCGCTTTCCATTACCTTCGGGAGAGAAGAAGAAGAGGTAGTAGGAATAGCGGGTCCATCATCGAAGCACCACTTCGGGTCGTGATCGCCTTTGCATCGCCCCTCGGATTAGCGATCGTGTTGCTAGGTAAAGTACACTGAGCCAGGGTCGATCATTTAAAGACTTCTTAATGTCAGAAATCTGGCTAACCAACAACTGTTCATTTCCTCTTGGGATTTCATGAATTGCTTCAACAACTCATCGATGATGGTCAGTTGGAACAATGGCTTGATTTTGTGTAGGAAAATTCTGGCCTCTATTGTTTGGATTAGGGCCTTGATTTTGGAAATTTCCTTGATTATTGCCATGAAAATACCCAGGGTTGAAATTTCCCTGACCTTGGTTTCTATTAAAATTTCCTTGGTTTTGGAAATTTTGACTTTGATTTTGAAAACCGTTATTTTGACTAAAATTACCTTGGTTTTGAAAACCTTGGTTCATTCTATTCGATTTTTTTGATTACGGTTTTGGTTTTGGTTGAAACCGGGTGGTCCAGGGTAGTGGTTAGGGCGGTGGTTCGGGTCCATAGGAGCACGGTATTGGTTGCCTCCTGAATTGGAAATCCCGCCCATAGCGTTTGCTTCAAAAGGGTTACCATCGGTGGCCATATAGTTGTAATAGGCTTGGGGGCCACCGCAAGTAACACAGACTTCCACTTTCTTAACTTCAGCAGGAGGTGAAGTTTGTGGAAAAACTCTTTTGGTTGGAAGACCAAAGCTTGAATTGCTTCCGTGAGTTTGTCAATCTTAGCATCGTTGCTAGATTGACTCACGGGTGATGAAGAATAAGGACCAACACTGACTTGGGAAACAACCGGTTTGCTTGATGCGGTGCGGACTTTAGACTTGTTTTCAATTATCGTTAAAGCTTTTTTTACAGTTTTGCTCAAGAAATTTCCTCCAGGAGGAATTGAAGAATCTTGATCGATTGACTCACTCCATTATAGAAAGTGTCGAGTTGCATCAACTCGGAGAAACCGTGGTGAGGACATTTGCGGAGCAACTCCTTAAAACGATCCCACGATTCACTGAAGGGTTCATCAAACTTTTGTGTGAACTTGATGATTTCATTTTTAAGACTCGTGGTCTTGGAAGGTGGATAGAACTCGTTCACAAATTTCTTTACCAGGTCTTCCCATGTTTCGATTGATTGAGGGGGTTGTTTTTCAAGCCAAATCCGGGCTTGTCCCTCAAGGGAAAATAGGAACAGAAGAAGCTTGACAGCATCTGTAGGGACATTCTTGTATTTGATGGTAGATGAAATCTTGTTAAACCATCGAATATGAGCATGAGGATCATCCCGCTCAAAACCATAGAATTGACTTGAGGTTACAAGATTCAGTAACCCGGTTTTGAGTTCAAAATTTTCAGCCACAATGGCTGGGATAACAATAGCATCTCCATACCCTTGATGGGTGCACGGAGAAGCTCGCACATAGGGCGTTCTTCGCCATGATAACGGAGTAGTGCGATCAGTCCGGATCTCATATCCGGTGATGGGGCAGAACGTGTACGGACACGCCTTCTTGGAATCTTGACAAGCTCACGAAATGGGCTCACAGATCTAGAAGAGGCGAGTCGCATACACTAGAGTCAACTCTAAGAGATCTCAGAGTTAAGGAAGGGAATTATGAAAGTGAATTATGAAAATGGGGTAAGAAGAATCTTTTTGGGTTTTCTGGTTTTGACAAGTAGATATAACAACAAATCCAATTAAAACAATATCGAGGCAAAACAACAGTGAACTTAAACCAATAATCACAAGATGAATGGCTTCTTTGAAAAAGGTACACCACTCACAAGGACACAAAGGCAAGTTTAAATCTTTGGTTCGGGAACTTATTATGGTCGTACCCCAGTTAGGTAGTACACTGCCTTGGTTTGCGGTGGTAATTTTTTATGTTGTTATTATTAAAAGAAAGCGACAAATATTTTTGTATTTTTATCTTTGATATATATATAGAAACAAAAGAAAAATATTTTTGTGTTTTTTATCGTTTAAAGATGTTTTTGGGTTTTGGATTTTATATAGAAAATATAAATATATATAGATGATATGAACAAAGAGTGAATATTCAAATCACTAATCTGCTAAACGGAAGATAATTAGCACAGCTCTCCCGGCGTGGCGCAAAATTTGATTCGCTTCCAGACGGTCAAGTTTTGTCACACAAGCTGACCACTTGTGAATGGTCAACCGTAACAAACTTCAAGCGATTAAGGAACCAAATGCAATGAAGTCGAGGAGTATAGTGTTTCCCCAGGTCGTTATGTCCCAACGAGCTGTGCGAGAATAATCAAACGAATAGTGATCGAGAGGATTTGAACGGAAAAGAGATATGATTGATTAAACCTAAAGAAAAAGTTTATAAATTACAGGGGTGATAATTCGTTTTCGTACATAAGATTTACCGGAAGTACGGAACTCCCGGGTCGTTCTCCCAACGAGGGTGTAATGGAAAATCGATTCGTTGTTTAAAGGTCGAGTGATTTGAATAGGATAAAAATATTTTGGGTTCTGGAAATTAATAAGAAAGAAACAATTAAGCATGTAAAATAAGAAAGCTAAACACAAATAAGCAATTACACAAATTTAACTAAAAACGTTTAAGTGTATAAGTTTTTGATTAATTAAAATGATAATGGTTAAAGTAAAGACAATAATAAAACTAGTAGCAAGTAAATAAACTAAAGTTAACGATAAATGATAACAACTAAAAATAACGAACTAAATTATGCTAAGCAAGCGAATAAGAAATATATGATGAAAAGATATACTTGTTAAGCAAATTATCAAGATCCTTAAGTGTGGTTTATTATTTCAATTAAGACCTTTATTGATGAATTAATATCTTTTACAAATAATTATTTTGTCACAACAATTTTTCATAAAGAGATATCAATATCTAGATTAAAACCCAATTATTTTCACGGCTTTTGCCGCTTAAACAACCAAAATTTCAATCTAAGTAACTTAAAATTACTAACCAATATATTTTCTTTTATAAAACCGCACTTAATTCACGAAATAACCTACTCAACAAGTATATAAAAAGCCTACTCACTAAGCATAGCAAACCAACACATAGCAATTAATTCAATAAAATAAGCATAACTATTATATTAAAATTTATAACTACTAAAGATTCAAAAAGTAAAGAAAATAGAACCCGGATGACAAAACGAGAGGAATAAAACCACCCGATCAAATAAGCACAAATTAACACAAAAGTTTATAACTTTATTAATCTTATCCACTAATTAGTAAGTAAATTTTAAAACTTTATTCACCAACAAGCTTAAAAATTAATAAAGCTTCAAACTTTATGTATTAAAAATGCTTAAAGACCCTTAAGCTCCGGCCTTAGCGGTAGAGATGATGATAAACACAAAAAATACAAACTTTAACAAGGGTTAATCAATAATAAGCACTACTACTAAATGTAAATAAGCTAAAAGTGATCTAAAAATTAAAAGATTCAAACTTTATAACAAAAACTATTAGTTCTAAGTCCACCCGAAGCTAAGTTGTTCCATCCGAAGATTAAACGCGAATCGGGTATATTTAAGGACTAGATCTACATGAACAAGCTAATAAATAGCTTATTGTTCACTAAAAACTCAAAAAGTTGCAACCTTTATATGAAAAACTTGATAAAACTAATAAATCTAATTAATAAGCTAAAAATAGAAAATGTGCTCTCAAACTTAAGAGATGTCAAGGCTTATTTGTAAAATAAGCCGAGCTTAATAAGCTCATGCATCTCTTTTGTTGTTTGAATCGAGCTAGAGGATGAAGAAGAGAAAAGATAATAAGACATAATAAGCTAAAACTTATAAAAATGTAAACTTTTATAAAATAAGTGAAATAAAAACTATTTATGAAAAGTAATAAAGAAAGTTTTATAGAAGAAAAACAAATAAAAGAGCTTAATGGATAAACTTATAGAAAAAGCTAACCCAAAAAGCAAAACCTAAATAAGTTATAATAAGCTAATAAGCTAATATAGCTTAATAGGTAAGAAAAGAAAAAGAAAATAAAGAAAGAGATGAGAAGAAGAAATAAGATGCAAAGATAATAAATAAGATGAACTAACTTGCAAGAAATAAAATAAAACTTTTATAAAACTAAATAAGCATAAAAATTACAAGAGTTTGGGTACAAAATAAATAAAAGAGATATATAAAAATGAGGTGATGGAGGTGGGTATTTATAAACCCCAAGTTACACTTTGGCCCCTAATAATATTTCATAAAGACCCTTAAACTATTTAACTTGGTACAAAAAATACTTTTCACAAAACTTGGTCCCCAAGTTATATTTACAAGCGTAGCTGTAGATTGCATTTTGGATTTTGGGCTCTCGGTGGATGGACTCGTACTTGGGCCTCATGGACGTGATTTCTTGCTGGGCCTCGTGGGTCTTCATTTTTTGAAACGCAGCTGGGCTTGATTTGTTCTTGGGCCTTGAATTTGAGCTAGCTGTTGGGCTTGAGGATTGGTGTAGATATTGAAAAATAAATATGCCATGAGTGAGATTAGAACCCTTGACCTCTTGCTTGGCAAACATGTCTCCACCCACTAGACCAAGAGTCTTTTTGTGTTAAGTGTTGCATTTAATTTCCTTTAGCCTCCCTTTTCTATTGTTCCATTTTTCTTACTTTTTAAGCATCTTAATTAATTGCAATCTTCGTTCGGGCTTCGTGTAGTCTTTAAATTTTTCTTTTCTTGCCTCGATGCTCCAAATAAAATTATCATTAGTCCCGTAACTTCGTGCTCCTTCCATTCTCGTGCTCGTTTGTGTCCATTTTGTCTTCTTTTTGTCCATTTATTAATATCCGTTACCTGCACATACATAAACACAAAAACACAAATATTTATGGCTTTAGGGGTTAGTTTTTGGTCTTTTTGGTTCGGTTTTGATAAAGAAAAAGGTATATGTTTTCACATATACCAAAATACCCCAGACGAGAATATTGCCGTGTCCTCACGCAATGTAATCAATTCACGCTTCTAAAAACAAAGATTTCAATCTCTTTCTACTAAACCTATGAAAAGTAGAAAAGATTCCTCAAAAGAGATTAAGAAACCCTTATTTCTAAAAACGCCCCGTTTACCTTTCATTTCTCATATAGATATTACGTTTAAGCACATTCCAATTATGAGTGACGGTTTGTTGAACTTTCATGTCGATCAATAACTCCAACATTTTTCAAACGACACGTTAGGATCACGGAGTAAGAAACACAACACAGCGTGAAGTGACCATACGGATAGAATACATCGTCCCTGATTTTTCACAAGCTACCAAACTAAGCGTAAAATCGAAATCATTGTTAAATATGATTCTAGATGCTAACACTACCCATGAAAGTTACTTGTGTAATTACCTTTTGCTCCCATTTTCCTATTTTCCTCTAGATTTTTTTATTTTTGTGAGAAATGAATTTCTTCAAATTTCTCGTTTCGATAACTTTTTATTCCGATAAAGATATGAAGCTAAGTCGACAATTAGTTATCCATCTTCCCTCGAAAACCATTGCACACAAGAATGAGGTCCACATCAATGTCCTAATTTCACACGATTTAGGGAGAATATCCTTTTTATGGCGACCGAGACAACTCATCTGAGTCAGAGACAGAAGCTTTATTTAGACATCTCCCGGATCCGAAGTTTGGCTTAACACTATTTAAGCACATTTGCATTTTTGCAATTTAGGCCCTTGGTCTTTTCAACCACTAACTCAACGGGATTACCGTTTTATCAGAAGTCTTATTATGACTTTGGATTTTCCTCAACCTTTATAGAAGTCCATGACAACGGGGGGTACCGTCGGACATAGAAAACTTTTATGGCTTTGGATTTTTCAACTTTAATACATTTGGGCTTTAATTCATGTTAATTTTTTGTGCCAAACTCCAAATCCTACGGCTTTTATAACAATAGAAACAATAGCAACAAACTATCAGGAATCAGTTGTCTATTACACCGCAACACTGACAGTACCTTGATGTGTACCCAACCCTCATGGGCAAGGATTCTCTAAAGAAGATAAAGAACTAACTATCGCCATAAACCTAACATCTTTAATTATTTATTAGACAGATATGGGGTGAAACAATTTTGTGGGAACAAAAAGCCATAAGTACCTTCGATGGGCTCTAAAGAGAACCAACTACTCCACGCTTAGCATCTAAACTCATAAGTAACTCTATCATTTCTCGATCTCCGCAAATTTAAAATCCCAAATAATGAGATCCGCGGATGCTTAGCCGATAATTAAATTATCTATGGTTAAGGGAACAAGCTAGGGCTCAACACGCCCGGTCAAGTCAGAATTCTATTCCTACTCTCACCAGCGGAAAGTCAACAAGGTGTCAAAACATATACATTAATTTAGTAAATGCTTCGTCTAATGATATTAAGTCATGCATATTTAAAGTCACTCAGGGAAACTTGCAAATTCTTGGCCTTGTGAGCTAGAATTCGCATTTTATAGCTTCTTGTCTAAGAGACTAGCAAACTTTTCAATCAAAAAGACTTAACAAAAGATTCAAAATTTTTAAATTTTTCACAATTTTTGCACAATTTTAGACATTTTGTAAGGAAAAACGGAGGTTGCTTGCAGTACACGGCAAGTGCTAGGCAAAAATCTAATCGAAAGATTACCCACCCAGACTAAAACGAAACATTGTCCTCAATGTTTAAAGGTACGGGTTCTCAATGCAAATCTAAAGCCATTGGTTAGTTATGCTAATAGATAAACGATAATCGATAAAGATTTTGGATATCGGATTTCCATAAGAGCGTCGAAACATGAAACTCGAGTGGAGAAAAGACAAAACTTCGAGCACTAGAGTCTTCATATATCGAGGAAAATCCTGGACATAAACAACAACAACACGAAACACGAGAAATGGAAGAGGCGAACCTCCTCACGTCACTTATTAGAAAACATAAATAAGATAAAAGGATAAGCATGGGGTGCCTCCCACGGCGCTCTGTTTTTGATCACCGAGTCGCTAGCGACTCGATCCCAATTCATTGTCCTTGGGGAAGCAAGCGGAAGGATACCGGATCAAAGATGGTATCCTCACTCCGGAGGAAAGAATGGGTGGGTTGGGAGGGAAAAAAATATCGGGCTCAAGCACAAATGGGATAACATCTCCCGAACTCACATAAGGTTTATCAAGAAAGAATGATCCATCATCCGGCGGTTTTTGGGTGGGCGAAGGGATGATGGATAGATAAGAAAATACTCCAAAGAATAAGGGAGCTCATGATAAGGCACAGGATGTGTGGGCTCAACAACGAAGGCATCCATCGGAGGATCCTTATCTCGAATGACGGTTATAACATGAAAGTCATCAATGAATATCCCGGGTTTAAAAATTTTGTCTTCACATGAGGGCTCAACGGGATAAGTGATGGTCGACTCATCAGAGGAAGGAGAATCATCATTAAGCAAGCTTTCAAGAAAAAGGACATCTTGATCAGAGTCGCACCCGTCACTCTCAATACCCGGCGGTATTGGATCATCAAGAAATAAGTCAATTTCTTCCATATCAGAATCATAAGGATTGTCAAGAATATCGTCTTCAACCACTTTAATCAATTCATCAATCTCCATAATATCATCAGTGTCAGATTCATCTTCACTTTGCATAACATCACATGACGGGAGAGAAAGGTCGGAACACAGAGATGGGACAAGTGGTGTGCTCTCAGAGCTAGCAATATCCACCACTTCCGTAGTGGTCTCTGAATCGGACTCAAAATCTTTGTTGAAAAGAGGATTAACTTCGCAAAAGGTATAGTCGTCCTTGAATTCAAAAAGTGGATTCGAGAAAATCCCGGAAGTAACCTCAGAAATGTCAAGAGAATCACACAAAAACGAATCACAATCACTGTCAGATACATCCTCGGACTCACTTGGGATTGGGTCAAGGCTCTCAATACTAAACGATTCCGTTTCCGGAATAGTGCTAAGAGGCTCGTCCCCCATTATGAGAGAGTCAATGGGATCAACAATTATCGAAGAAATAGAATCATCGACCTCTTCCAAAATGATGTCACTTCTCTCAACCGGTGTGAGTGAAGGGGAAGAGTCGGAAATGAAAGGCTCAGAAACGGGAGGGGTTTCATCCGACAAACTAGCATAATATTCTTTCATTTGGATGGAATCCTCATCATCATCGTCAATGTAAGTCTCGAGCCATCGGGCACGTCTTTCAAGTGTTTGCTCCTCAATTCGTATTTCTTCAAGACACTTTTCAATCTGAACTGCTCGTTTTTCTTTTTCGAGTAATTCTAACATAGATCTTTCGTTGCGAGATGCTCGATCTTCGGCAAGTAATTCACCATACGTTTTTTGATGAGGATCTTTTTCGATACCATGTTTATCCATAAATTCTTCGAGTATATTAATACATCTTTGGAAACTATCTTGAGGAATTTGCGGATGTTGTGGTTTAATCTCTTGGTATTGTGGAGGTGGGTCATAAGAATAGTCATAAGGAACTTGCTCATAAACAATTAGATTCTGGATTTGACAATCGGAATTAAAGTGCGGACCTCCACAATACTCACAACAGTATGATTGTTGTGACGGGTTTGGTGAAGTATATGGATAAGGTTCATAACCAAAGGTTGTATTGTTAAATTGGGCTTGACATTGAAAACCTTGGTGAAGACCTCCACAGTACTCACACGAGTATGACTCCGTCTCATGGTATGGGGATTGGTTAAGGAAATCGGTTGTTTCATTGTAGGGATGTTGGTCGTAGACAAACTCGTTTCCGTATTCACAATGCTACAACCGGGACAATTCCCACCATTTTGAGGTCCCCACACCATTGACAACCATAATGGTAAGACGAAGACATCGAGAAGAATTATACGAATAAGAGGGTAAAGAGATAAAAATTGTGGTTCAGAGGGTAAAGAAGAATATTTTGGGTTTTAATAAAGCAAACATAAAAGGAAAACAAATTATGTAAAGGAAAATCTTTTTGGGTTTTTTTTTTTTAAACACTTTAGGAAAAGTGTTTATGATTATTTTATTTTTGTATTTTATAATTTATGAAAATTATTTACAAAAGCGAGGGAACTCCACGGAGGAGGGTCTTCAAACACCAAACTTCAAACTCCGAAACGAAAAATCGCTAACACACCTCCCCGGCAGCGGCGCCATTTTGATAATTCGTTTTCGTACATAAGATTTACCGGAAGTACGGAACTCCCGGGTCGTTCTCCCAACGAGGGTGTAATGGAAAATCGATTCGTTGTTTAAAGGTCGAGTGATTTGAATAGGATAAAAATATTTTGGGTTTTGGAAATTAATAAGAAAGAAACAATTAAGCATGTAAAATAAGAAAGCTAAACACAAATAAGCAATTACACAAATTTAACTAAAAACGTTTAAGTGTATAAGTTTTTGATTAATTAAAATGATAATGGTTAAAGTAAAGACAATAATAAAACTAGTAGCAAGTAAATAAACTAAAGTTAACGATAAATGATAACAACTAAAAATAACGAACTAAATTATGCTAAGCAAGCGGATAAGAAATATATGATGAAAAGATATACTTGTTAAGCAAATTATCAAGATCCTTAAGTGTGGTTTATTATTTCAATTAAGACCTTTATTGATGAATTAATATCTTTTACAAATAATTATTTTGTCACAACAATTTTCATAAAGAGATATCAATATCTAGATTAAAACCCAATTATTTTCACGGCTTTTGCCCGCTTAAACAACCAAAATTTCAATCTAAGTAACTTAAAATTACTAACCAATATATTTTCTTTTATAAAACCGCACTTAATTCACGAAATAACCTACTCAACAAGTATATAAAAAGCCTACTCACTAAGCATAGCAAACCAACACATAGCAATTAATTCAATAAAAATAAGCATAACTATTATATTAAAATTTATAACTACTAAAGATTTAAAAAGTAAAGAAAATAGAACCCGGATGACAAAACGAGAGGAATAAAACCACCGGATCAAATAAGCACAAATTAACACAAAAGTTTATAACTTTATTAATCTTATCCACTAATTAGTAAGTAAAGTTTAAAACTTTATTCACCAACAAGCTTAAAAATTAATAAAGCTTCAAACTTTATGTATTAAAAATGCTTAAAGACCCTTAAGCTGCGGCCTTAGCGGTAGAGATGATGATAAACACAAAAAAATACAAACTTTAACAAGGGTTAATCAATAATAAGCACTACTACTAAATGTAAATAAGTTAAAAGTGATCAAAAAATTAAAAAGATTCAAACTTTATAACAAAAACTATTAGGTCTAAGTCCACCAGAAGCTAAGTTGTTCCATCCGAAGATTAAACGCGAATCGGGTATATTTAAGGACTAGATCTACATGAACAAGCTAATAAATAGCTTATTGTTCACTAAAAACTCAAAAAGTTGCAACCTTTATATGAAAAACTTGATAAAACTAATAAATCTAATTAATAAGCTAAAAAATAGAAAATGTGCTCTCAAACTTAAGAGATGTCAAGGCTTATTTGTAAAATAAGCCGAGCTTAATAAGCTCATGCATCTCTTTTGTTGTTTGAATCGAGCTAGAGGATGAAGAAGAAAAGAGATAATAAGACATAATAAGCTAAAACTTATAAAAATGTAAACTTTTATAAAATAAGTGAAATAAAAACTATTTATGAAAAGTAATAAAGAAAGTTTTATAGAAGAAAAACAAATAAAAGAGCTTAATGGATAAACTTATAGAAAAAAGCTAACCCAAAAAGCAAAACCTAAATAAGTTATAATAAGCTAATAAGCTAATATAGCTTAATAGGTAAGAAAAGAAAAAGAAAATAAAGAAAGAGATGAAAAGAAGAAATAAGATGCAAAGATAATAAATAAGATGAACTAACTTGCAAGAAATAAAATAAAACTTTTATAAAACTAAATAAGCATAAAAATTACAAGAGTTTGGGTACAAAAATAAATAAAAGAGATATATAAAAATGAGGTGATGGAGGTGGGTATTTATAAACCCTCAAGTTACACTTTGGCCCCTAATAATATTTCATAAAGACCCCTAAACTATTTAACTTGGTACAAAAAATACTCTTCACAAAACTTGGTCCCCAAGTTATATTTACAAGCGTATGTAGGATTGCTTTTGGATTTTGGGCTCTCGTGGACTGGACTCGTACTTGGGCCTCATGGACGTGATTTGCAGCTGGGCCTCGTGGGTCTTCATTTTTGAAACGCAGTGGGCTTGATTTGTTCTTGGGCCACGAATTTGAGCTAGCTGTTGGGCTTGAGGATTGGTGTAGATATTAAAAAATAAATATGCCATAAGTGAGATTAGAACCCTTGACCTCTTGCTTGGCAAACATGTCTCCACCCACTAGACCAAGAGTCTTTTTGTGTTAAGTGTTGCATTTAATTTTCCTTTAGCCTCCCTTTTCTGCTGTTCCATTTTTCTTTCTTTTTAAGCATCTTAATTAATTGCAATCTTCGTTCGGGCTTCGTGTAGTCTTTAAATTTTTCTTTTCTTGCCTCGATGCTCCAAATAAAATTATCATTAGTCCCGTAACTTCTTGCTCCTTCCATTCTCGTGCTCGTTTGTGTCCGTTTTGTCTTCTTTTTGTCCATTTATTAATATCCGTTACCTGCACATACATAAACACAAAAACACAAATATTTATGGCTTTAGGGGTTAGTTTTTGGTCTTTTTGGTCCGGTTTTGATAAAGAAAAAGGTATATGTTTTCACATATACCAAAATACCCCAGACGAGAATATTGCCGTGTCCTCACGCAATGTAATCAATTCACGCTTCTAAAAACAAAGATTTCAATCTCTTTCTACTAAACCTATGAAAAGTAGAAAAGATTCCTCAAAAGAGATTAAGAAACCTTTATTTCTAAAAACGCCCCGTTTACCTTTCATTTCTCATATAGATATTACGTTTAAGCACATTCCAATTATGAGTGACGGTTTGTTAAACTTTCATGTCGATCAATAACTCCAACATTTTTCAAACGACACGTTAGGATCACGGAGTAAGAAACACAACACAGCGTGAAGTGACCATACGGATAGAATACATCGTCCCTGATTTTTCACAAGCTACCAAACTAAGCGTAAAATCGAAATCATTGTTAAATATGATTCTAGATGCTAACACTACCCATGGAAGTTACTTGTGTAATTACCTTTTGCTCCCATTTTCCTATTTTCCTCTAGATTTTTTTATTTTTGTGAGAAATAAATTTCTTCAAATTTCTCGTTTCGATAACTTTTTATTCCGATAAAGATATGAAGCTAAGTCGATAATTAGTTATCCATCTTCCCTCGAAAACCATTGCACACAAGAATGAGGTCCACATCAAGGTCCTAATTTCACACGATTTAGGGAGAATATCCTTTTTATGGCGACCGAGACAACTCATCTACGAGTCCAGAGACAGAAGCTTTATTTAGACATCTCCGGATCGAAGTTTGGCTTAATACTTATTTCAGCACATTTGCATTTTTGCAATTTAGGCCCTTGGTCTTTTCAACCACTAACTCAACGGGATTACCGTTTTATCAGAAGTCTTATTATGACTTTGGATTTTCCTCAACCTTTATAGAAGTCCATGACAACGG
>OU343222.1:185355491-185388962 GCA_910596185.1 Chrysanthemum makinoi | reverse complement strand
GATCGTACCTTTTCCAATGATTTTGCTTTTGAGATTCTTACCAAAAGTGACATTACCTCCGTCATACTCTTGGTATGATGAGAAGAGACTTTTGTTGCCCGTCATGTGTCGTGAGCATCCACTATCTTTTATCCACTCATCAGGTTCCAATCCAACTTTCAAGCATACCTAAGAAGCAAATAACTCAAGCGTTTGGTCCCCAATATCTCATGGGTCCGTTTGGGATAAACATACCATTTATTTGATTCATGTATGGAAACGATGGGTAAGGGTTCCATGACATGTAATATGGAGTTTGATATGGTCTAGGGAAGTTTTGATTCCAACCGTTATGTTGATAGTTGGGTTGTACGTTGTGGTTGCTCTTAGGAAAGGGGCGTTTGGCAAAAGGTGTTTTATGTCGTTGTTGAGTAGTTTTTTTTATCTAAATTCATTTTTAGCAAGTCCTACTCCTGATGTAACAGCTGGTTTTAGTTTAACACTATCCTTGGTTTTCTTTGTTACTTTGACAAATTCGCTACGGTCCGTATCACAAACATTCTGTCCTGCTGAAGTTCCCACGACACCATTTTTTACAACGAACGGATCCCTTATTTTGGGTCCGTCTGGTCCGTGCTGCACTGCAGCAGTTTTCACAATTTGTTTGTCTTTTTCGGCCGTTTTGTTTTGACTCTTTGGAATTAATACCTCATTAAATCCTAGCCCATTCATGTTTCCTGGTGTTTTTTGAATTCTAACTATTTCATCGGCACAAGCGATGTTTTTGTTAAACCTTTTAAATTTAGAATTATGTTCGATTAGAACATCTTATGTGAGCTTTAGTTTTTCTATTTCAAGATTAAGCTCTTGACATGATTTGCAATCATCGTCATTTGCTTTTCCCTTTTCTAATCATTTTGCCTTTTCTTTTAACTCATAGACTTCATTTTCTAAAAATTCCTTTTTAGTATTTAAAAATTTATTTTTAGTTATGATTTTTAGACTTAGCTCACACAATTGATTGTATTGTTTTTGCAAAGTGTCATCATCAATAGAAGAATAAGATGAGTCGGAATGTACCTCATTTGACTCATGTGCCATTAGAGCGATTTCCTCCTTTCTTGATTCTTCATCATCTTCACTATCACTCCAAGCACCACTTACAAAAGCTCGTTGAGTTTTGCTTTTAGGTGGCTTGGGACAATCTCCTATTAGATGACTTGCATCACCGCATCTAAATCACTTTCTTTCACCTTTACGCTTTTTGTCATCCCGATCTTTTCGGAATGGCTTCTTTTCTTCTCGAGGTTGTCTTACAAACTTTCCTCTTCTTCTAAAGAACTTTTTGAAATCTCTAACGACCATGGCATACTCTTCATCTTCACTACCGGAGCAAGATTCGTCATCATCACTTGATTCCGTTCTTGCTTTTAGAGCAACGGATTTGATTTTCTCTATTTTTCCTCTGATGATTTCCAAATCTTTCTCCATCACCATTTCGTGTACTTTGAGGTTTCCGATTAGCTCGTCTAGTGACATTTTTGAGAGATCTTTTGATTCTTCAAAGGCCGTCACTTTAGCTCTCCACTTCGGATGCAGTGCTCTAAGAAATTTCCTGACAAAGTTCTTACTATGAAAAGATTCATCAAGTGCTTTAAGTGATGTAATAATAGTATTAAAGCGAGCAAAGCCACAATCAATGGTTTCTGTGTAAAACTAGAAGGGGGGTTGAATAGTTTTACCGATTTTAAGTTAGTTTTAAAAACTTTAGATTCGATAATATGTGAAATCGTATGCATGTAGAGAAAGTATAGATCTAATGATAAAGCAGGTAAATAAAGTAAAGCAAAGGGATAGAAATGACACAACCGATTTATAGTGGTTCGGCTACAAGGACACCTTCCTTGCCCTACTCCACTCCCCGAGTCACCTACTCGAGAGTTCAAGCACTATGTCAACAAACTCCTTCAACTTGGCGGAGAAGCCTTCACAACGTTGCTTACACCTTTTTCCGGTACAAAGCTAAATACCGAGTCCGTAACACGATGGACCAAACCAACACGACTATTACACAACAAATATGTGAAATATCAAATACAAGATCTTCGCTACAGAAATCTTGCGGAGGAACAAATCAATCAAGGACCCCTTGCTTGGATGACTTGTAGAATGCCCATGATCTCGCCTTAGAGAAGGACCTATATGAGAATCTCTAAAGAAAGAAAGAAAGAAGTACTCTCTAGATCAAGTGATCTTTTGTTAGAAGAGAATGAGAGTATATGAGAGAATTAGTAAGAAGAGGGGTAAGTTAGAATGAAGAAATGGCTCTCTATTTATAGGCAAATTCTGCCACTGTTCCCCGGATCCCACGGATCCCTCCCACAAGGGATCCGTCTAGTGTAATCCTAGGGATCCGTGGGACGCTCCTCTTTGCCCATGGGTTTTTTGGTTATGGGTCATGGGTCATGGGTTATGGGTTGGTCCATGGGTATTCTTTTAGATTCAATGTATCTAATGAGTACAATGTATCTAGTCTTGTGGGTATGGGTCAATACCATGGGTTATGGATATGATCCATGGGTTGTGATTTTTACCCATCCTAATAAACTATTACAACAAATGATTAATTACAACATTTTTGTATTAGATGGCTATATGTAAATGCTTTACAAAAATAACATGTATCCTTATAATTGTACTCAAGATAACATTATATTTGTTATCAACAAAACACAAACAGATCGCAAAATATTAATAAACGTTTTTACGGTTTATTTGTATTAACAGTTTCATCTTCAGGGATAACAAATTGTTCATATTGTTGAACAAGATCAATTTTGTTATCCTTGACTTGTGAATTTCCTTGATGTGTAACAATCAAAGTTTCCCAAATATCTTTGGCGGTTTCACACATAAAAATTCTTGGGAAAATTAGTCAAATAGACCGCGCGCCCTGGTGCATATCACTTTATGGACCACGCTTTTTTGCCTTACGGAAATGGACATGTTGCCCAGCGACTTTCTTGTAGCCAACCATATGGTGCCACGTGTCCGACAAAGGTACAACAGAAGTACATATTTTGAACGTATTTGTCATGTATTGTTTTTTGGGCAACCAAAATGTATTTTCGGGCAACTATATATTATTGGGCAACTTGTATTTATACATGAGGATAATATGGTCAATTTACAATGGCTGTATTATAAAAGTAATATTAATAAGTCAGACACGTACTTACACACCATCACGCGCGCGCACACACACAATCAAACATCTTCTACTACAATTTAACAGCTTCTACAATTAAACATCTTCTTCTAGATCACGCGCACACATTCACAAACCACATCTTATTCACAGAACCCTCTAACCCCTAATTAATTTTCTTTGTATAATTACGTATGACAAAATTAAAGTTGTACAATTGTATAATCGCAGTTCGTTCTACATTGAAGTTGCTGCCAGATATTAAACTCTGTTTGTCAAAGAACGAAAACCGGGAAAGGTTGTTCAGGCAAACAGTATTTGGTCCATGGTTGGATATAAAGTCGTGCGAGAATGACTGCCTTCTGATGCATTATGTTTTGTAACACCAGGTATATGTTTCTAACATCTCCTCTGATTCCCCTCCACTAACATTCCAAATAGGGGAGCATTCGTTAAGGTTTGGTCGGAAAGAATTTTGTCTGATAACAGGGTTTCGATTTGGCAAAGTTTCAAAAGCGAAAAAACGATCTAGCGCTTTCTGTGATCGTGTATTTCCTGAAAAAAAGAGTAATGGTGTAACAAATGTACATGCCATTGATCTTTTGGAACTTGTTAATGATTCAAAAAAGGATGGAAAAAGGTGGTTATCGCTTTCTGATGAGGATGCTGTTAGGGTGTGTCTGTTGGTAGCCGCAGAGCTGGTGTTTATGGGAAAAGAAGACAGGAATTGCATCCATAATCACTTATTGTCCTTGGTTGATGATTTTGAGGCCTGGAATGTATTTCCTTGGGGTGAATATATGTGGCATAAATTTTATCAAAGGACTGTCAATATTGTTCATATTCACAGAAAACATCATCTGTTAAAATTGAAAAAAAAACCCAAAGTTCAGTGCCACATACAATCTATACTGGTTCGCTTGGGCTTTCAAGGTTTGAATTCTCTGTAGTTTGTACTAATGTATGCATGTCTTTGTTTGATAACACGTTTGTTTTAGAAAACAGGTTATTAAAAGCTTTTTTTTTCTATTTTGTTCAATCGAAAATTACCTATAAATAATGATGTTTTTAATTGTTATGCAATGCTTGTCTTTGCTGTGTATACACGTAATATAAATGTTACCCGTAATTTAGATAACAGCAATGTTATAACACTTTTTAGTTTGCGATTTTTTTGTAATTGTCATCATAAACGTATTGTTTCATCGTAAACAGATTACATTTATCTTGTTAAAACTTTAAACAAATTAAAAAATGATAACTGCATAGCTAGAAATTTTTAACGATGACGGGTGTGCCTATTACAGATTTGGATTTTGGAGAGTTTTCCTAGAAGCTCACTTTGGTGGGTAAAAGACAACAAGGTGATTCCACGTGGTCTTGCTTGGTCAGAACTTGCAAAGTTTCAGAACGCAGACTGTTGTAATCTCTTTGGACCGGTAGGCATCACACAGTTTTATGATGCAGACTATACTCAGTTGTACCTAAATTTGTTCACAATATCAGTAATTGTAACTCTTTTTTGTTCTTAGGACTCAACTCCCATTGTTGAAATTTCTGCAACACAAGCTGAAATGAAGCAACCGGTTGTGAGAAGACTGCACAACACTCTAATCAATTCGTGGACGCTTTCAATTTACATACTGTCATCGAAAGTCAACTACAGGGGTTACCTGAAAACGCATTGCAACTCAACATTGAGCAACAATATTCTTTAAATGGTGCACAAACGGGGACCACTCTTTCAACAGGGGCTGTAATTCGTGAGTAAGTGGATTTGGATAGAAAAACTTTTAATGATAGAAAATGGAATTCATTCGGTCAGAAACGCACCGGTTGATGAGTGTGTAAATACTCATCATTTTTGGTCAAATCTGAACTGCAAAACGTTTAAAAATGCTCAGAAATGCATCAAAATACTGAAAATATCTCAAAATCGCATTTTATATGTTTCAGATGCAAAATGTTTAAAATCAGATGAAAAATAAGCTAAGTTTGCATAATTGGCAGTTTCAGTCCCCCAAGTTTCAAAAGTTGTCAGAAATAGTCCCTGAGCACTTATTTCAAAAGAAAAGTCACCAAAGGTCCTTTTAAAATCATAAGTTGTCAAAATTAGTCCTTTGGTGAAAAATGTCAAAAGTTTTGAGAAATTACAAGTTTGGTCCTTCAAGTTTAAAAATTGGCAAAAATAGTCCTTGGAAGTTTGAAAATGTCCATTATGGTCCTTGTACTATTAAAACTTGTCATTTTTGGTCCCTTGGAACAACTTTGCAAAAGTGGCAGTTTTGGTCCCTCAAATATAAGAAATTACAAAAAGGGTCCTTGTTTATTAAAGCCTTTGAACCCCTTTCCATTTGGACCCCTGCCATAAGCCCCTTGTGACCCCCTGTCAATAACTGTTTTGACCCCCCTTCAATATATCACCCGGTCAAGTACGGTCAAACAAACACACCCCTTTTTCCCTCTCTTTTCTTCTTCCCCACCTGCTTCGCCTGCAACACTCATACTCCCATCACTCCAGCTCAATTCCCACTCCCCTTATCCTTCCACCTCACCCAACAAGCCAAAGAGCATTAAATGCTTCTCCTTCCATTCACTCAAACCCCCACTGGCATATATGCCATTTTGGCGCCAAAATTGATCCAATGGCCAATATCTTCAAAATCCATCCAATGGTCCAGATTAAAGGTGGGATTAGCTCAGAGGAGTGAGAGAAGCAATTTGGTGTATAAAAGGAAGCAAGAGAAGAAAGAAGGAGGAGTAGTCTTTAGTTTTTAAATTTCATCAATGTCGTCTTTAATATTAAAATTTTAGTTAAGTTTAAAAGCTGTAACCTTTTGTTCCTATGTACTCAAGTTAAGCTGTTTTATCAATATAATCTGCTTTTAAGTATCAATTCAAAGTTTTGTCATAGTTTCAAGTTCTTATGCTCACTGTTGCAAAATTCAATTTCAAACTCTTATGTTCAAGCTTCAAATAGCTTATTTCTAAGTTCAAATAAGCTTATATAAGCTACTTATAGCTTTTGATAAGCTCACAATTCAATTTAAGCAACTTTGGTATTGGGTCAACGAAAGTCAAACTGGAAGCATCAAATGGATTTGGTTATGGAATTTGGTTGATGCAGAGCTTGGATGGGGTGGATTAGACTAGGTTAGTGTAGGATTGGTTCTGGTTTAAGCTGCAAAACAAGCTGGACACTTGTGAGTGTCTATCTCATTTTCATTTTCTACTTCAGTTTGCATATTGTGTTTGTATTTGTACCTGTGGTTATTAATAGTTTAAATCTGTTTATCTAGTGGTAATTAGGGTAATTAAACTCAGTTTAATCAATAATACAACTAGTTCAGTGGATTAGCTCATTTAAATTGCAAAACAGTGATATAAAGAGTTGTTTGGATTGTGCAGCAAACCTAAGTTAGAGGGTTGTTCAGTGAGTCAAACCTGTTGCTTTAGTCTCAATTAGTTGTAATATCACCAAATTGGTCATTTATTCGTGCACTAGAATACCCAAAGTCAAAAGTACTTAAAATCTGTTCTTGTAATCACAGTTGACTGAAGCAGTTGGTAAAAATCAGTGTTTGAGTTTAGAATACATAGAAATAGCTTGCATTAGTTTTATTTCATCATAATACATCAACATCAGTCCACAAATTGGTTTCAAAGTTCACAAAAGTCAAATTAACAAAACTGTTTCAAAAGTCAAAAGAGTGAAAAGTCCAGTTTTCACCAAACTAGGATGAATTTTCATTGATTCAATTTTGGGCCAAATCAAGTGAAATTGTGGGTTTTTAAACTTCAACTGGTCTAGTTTCTTAATGTCATTTTTGTAGATTTTTGTAATTTTTTTTACAAGCTCCAAAACAGCTTGTCAATATGGACATAAGTCCCCTGTACACACTCAGTGTATACTGAGTGTGCACGTGTTTTGTTTGCAGGCCTGTAACAAGCTCATTAGAGCTTCTCTTGGTCTGGTTTTTGGTTTATAGATAGCTAGCCAGGTCTTCTTTAAGTTCCAACTTCTGTTTTTTTGGTTTTAGCTTATTGGGTAGCTTGTGCTTAGGCTTAAAAGTAGTAGCATAAAACTGTTTTTGCACTTAAGCTCAAATCATCAAATCAAGTTAATCAGTACTATAGAGGTTAAGAGTAGTTGTAATTAGTTGCTTTCTAGTAGTTTTAGCTTATTATAACTTCTGTAATCAGTTGGTGCTCATTTGGTACCTTTAGCTTATCTTGAGTGCTTATTTTTAAGCACCTTGCACTGCAGTTTCATAATCCTACACATAAACCACTGTTTTTATATTTTTCATAGAATCATAATATTAATTTAGACTTTTCCTGAATTTTTCATATTTTTCTAGGTCTGTTTGCTATTTTTCCTCATTTAAAACAGTTTTTAGGCAATTTTAATTAGCTTTTAATACAATTAAATCAGAAAAGTTTCAAAAAAATAAGTTTTCATTTTTCCTAGGTTAAGATAAATATAAAAAGTCAAAAAAATATTTTTTCAGATTTTTCATAGTTTAATTTGTAATTTTTAGCAATTTAATTAGTTTTAAATAGTTTTTAATTCATAGAAAATAGAAAAATAATCAGAAAAATACAAAATTAGTTTTGAAAATTCTCTTTAGTTATTTTAGATTTTTCTAAGTCATAATTTCATTTTTCTAGCTTTATTTCATATTTTCTTGTATTTTAGGGTATTATTAAAGAGGTAAAAATAGTTTTTAATTAATAATAATTAAATAAATAGTAATAAAAATAATTTTCTTCTTCTAAAAATTTTCTCTTATCATTAGGTTTGTAAAAATGTCATTTTCATATTTTTAGGATTAATATTGTTTCAGTTCACATTTTCTTTTGTACGTCACGTAGTTTTTAATTTAAGTTTTATAAAAGAAAAAGCAAAAACATCATTTTAAATATAGTGATAGCGTTTATTTAATATAATTTAGCTTTTTAATTTTCTTTAATTTTCATTTAAGCCCCTGTAGTTTATATACTTTTTCTTTTAGGTATAATCAATCATAACCCTTTCCCATTCAAATTCTCTCGATCACTATTCGTTTGATTATTCTCGCACAGCTCGTTGGGACTTAACGACCTGGGGAAACACTATACTCCTCTAGATCTTCATTGCATTGTTCCTGAGCTGTTTGAAGTTTGTTACGGTTGGCCATTCACAAGTGGTCAGCTCGTGTGATAAAACTTGACGGTTCGGGAGCGATCAAATTTTGGCGCCGCTGCCGGGGAGCTGTGCTAATTATCTTCCGTTTAGTAGATTAGTGATTTGAATATTCACTCTTTGTTCATACCATCCATCTATATCTATATATATATTTTCTTATAAAATATCCAAAAAAAAACCAAAAACATCCAAAAACGTATAAAACACAAAAATATTTTTCTTTTGTTTCTATATATATATCAAAAATAAAAATACAAAAAGATTTGTCGTTTTCTTTGTTTAATAATAACAACATAAAAATTACCACCGCAAACCAAGGCAGTGTACTACCTAACTGGGGGTACGACCATAATAAGTTCCCGAACCAAAGATTAAAACTTGCCTTTGTGTCCTTGTGAGTGGTGTACCTTTTCAAAGAAGCCATTCATCTTGTGATTATTGGTTTAAGTTCACTGTTGTTTTGCCTCGATATTGTTTTAATTGGATTTGTTGTTATATCTACTTTTCAAAACCGAGAAAACTCAAAAAGATTCTTCTTACCCCATTTTCATAATTCACTTTCATAATTCCTTTCCTTAACTCTGAGATCTCTTATAGTTAACTCTAGTGTATGCGCACTCGCTCTTCTAGATCTGTGAGCCCATTTCGTGAGCTTGTCAAGATTCCAAGAAGGCGTGTCCAGTAGACTTTCTGCCCCATCAGTCGGATCTGAGATCCGTACTGCTCCCACTACTTCCGCTATCATGGCGGAAGAACGTCCTATGTGTGAGCTTCTCAAGGCACCCATCGACGGGTATGGAGATGCTATTGTTATCCCAGCCATTGTGGCTGAAAATTTTGAACTCAAAACCGGGTTACTGAATCTTGTAACCTCAAGTCAATTCTATGGTTTTGAGAGGGATGATCCTCATGCTCATATTCGATGGTTTAACAAGATTGCATCTACCATCAAATACAAGAATGTCCCTACCGATGCTGTTAAACTTCTTCTCTTCCCATTTTCCCTAGAGGGTCAAGCCCGGATTTGGCTTGAAAAACAACCCCCTAAATCAATTGAAACTTGGGAAGATCTGGTGAAGAAATTTGTGAACGAGTTCTATCCACCTTCCAAGACCACGAGTCTTAAAAACGAAATCATCAAGTTCACACAAAAGTTTGATGAATCCTTCAGTGAATCGTGGGATCGTTTTAAGGAGTTGCTCCGCAAGTGTCCTCACCACGGTTTCTCCGAGTTAATGCAACTCGATACTTTCTATAATGGAGTGAGTCAATCTGATCAAGATTCTCTCAATTCCTCCGCTGGAGGAAATTTCTTGAGCAAAACTGTAAAAGAAGCTTTAAAGATAATTGAAAACAAGTCTAAAGTCCGCACTGCACGAAGCAAACCGGTTGTTTCCCAAGTCAGTGTTGGTCCTTCTACTTCATCGCCCGTGAGTCAATCTAGCACCGATGCTAAGATTGACAAACTCACGGAAGCAATTCAAGCTTTGGTTCTCTCCAACCAAAAGAAAGTTTCTTTTCCACAAACTTCACCTCCTGCTGAAGTTAAGAAAGTGGAAGTCTGTGTTACTTGCGGTGGCCCCCATGCCTACTACAACTGTATGGCCACCGATGGTAACCCTTTTGAAGCAAACGCTGTGGGCGGGATTTCCAATTCAGGAGGCAACCAATATCGTGCTCCTATGGACCCGAACCACCGTCCTAACCACTACCCTGGACCACCCGGTTTCAACCAAAACCAAAACCGTAATCAAAATCAGAATAGAATGAACCAAGGTTTTCAAAACCAAGGTAATTTTAGTCAAAATAACGGTTTTCAAAATCAAAGTCAAAATTTCCAAAACCAAGGAAATTTCAATAGAAGCCAAGGTCAGGGAAATTTCAACCCTGGGTACTTTCATGGCAATAATCAAGGAAATTTTCAAAATCAAGGTCCTAATCCAAACAATAGAGGCCAGAATTTTCCTGTGCAAAATCAAGCCATTGTTCCAACTGGACCCTCATCTGATGAGTTGTTGAAGCAATTCATGAAATCCCAAGAGGAAATGAACAGGTTGTTGGTTAGCCAGATTTCTGACATTAAGAAGTCTTTAAATGATCGACCCTCGGGCTCAGGTACTTTGCCTAGCAACACGATCGCTAATCCGAGGGGCGATGCAAAGGCGATCACAACCGGAAGTGGTGCTTCATATGCTGGACCCGCTATTCCTACTACCTCTTCTTCTTCTCTCCCGAAGGTAGTGGAAAGTGAACCCGAGGCGACAAAGGACCAAGTGCAACCTACTAGCTCACAAAGTACAGCACATGTCCATCCTCAAGTTGTCCCGAAACCCAAATCCAAACCAGGAGTTGTTTTTGAACCTCCTGTTGCTCCAGTTGACAAACCCAAATCCAAAACTTCTATTCCTTACCCATCACGTTTAAATGAGCAAAAGCTCCGCGAAAAGGCCAGTCATCAAATGGAGAAATTTTTTCAAATTTTCCAAGAATTACATTTTGACATAAGCTTTGCGGATGCCATCATGCTGATGCCCAAGTTTGCATCAACTCTCAAACACATGTTAAGCAACAAGGAAAAACTGTTTGAAATGGCTAAAACTCCTTTGAACGAGAACTGCTCAGCAGTTCTTAAAGAAGCTTTCCCGAGAAGCTTGGAGATCTGGAAAATTTCTTCTTCCTTGTGTTTTTCGAATGATTGAATGCTTTGCCCTCGACGATCTTGGTGCAAGCATCAATCTGATGCCTTATTCAGTATGGAAGAAACTTTCTCTTCCGAACTTATTCCTACCTGCATAACTCTCGAGCTTGCAGATCGTTCTATATCGCGTCCTCTTGGCATCGCCGAGGATGTATTTGTGAAAGTAGGAAAGTTCCATTTTCCAAATTGACTTCGTGGTTGTTGATTTTGATGCCGATCATCGGGTTCCTCTAATTGTTGGAAGAGGATTCCTGAGAACGGGCCGTGCTCTTATTGATGTATTTGAGCAAGAAATCACATTACGTGTGGGTAATGAAGCTGTCACCTTTAACCTTGATCAAACTTCGGTACTCTCAAATTATGATGTGAATCGTTAATCGAGTCGATTTGATTGATATTGCTTCAGAGGAGTACTCTCAAGAGTTTCTTGGTTATTTTCATAATTCTGTGAGTGGGGATTCCACCACATCTTCTAAACCAATCATTGCCGACTCTTCCCCCTCTCTCACTCCGTTTGAGGGAGGTGACTTCTTTCTGGAAGAGATCGATGACTTTCTTGCTAGTGATGAATCAATTCTGTCGGGAATTGATGGTGTTTATGATTCAGAGGGGGATATCCTTTATCTTGAGCAATTGTTAAATGAAGATCCTTTACCTTCGCCCCCTCCGAAAGAGATCACAATTGAGGAAATCAAATCAGTACAAACATCTACTGAAGAATTTCCCGAGGTTGAACTTAAGGACCTACCTCCTCATCTCGAGTATGCATTCTTGGAGGGTGATGATAAATTACCCGTCATAATTACTAAAGACTTAACTGAGGAGGAGAAAACTGCTCTCATAAAGGTCTTGAAGTCACACAAGCAAGCAATTGCTTGGAAACTCTCCGACATTAAGGGTATCAACCCGGAGTTTTGTACTCACAAAATCTTAATGGAGGATGACTTCAAACCAGCAATCCAACATCAGAGAAGGGTGAATCCTAAGATTCATGAGGTTATCAAACAAGAGGTTCTCAAACTTCTTGATGCTGGTTTAATTTACCCTATCTCTCGATAGTCCTTGGTCATCCCATCCATTGTGTTCCAAAAAAGGGTGGCATAACTGTTGTCACAAATGAAGAAAACGAGTTAATTCCAACTCGATTGGTTACGGGATGGCGTGTGTGTATTGACTATCGCAAGTTAAATGAAGCCACCCGTAAAGACCATTTTCCTCTACCCTTCATGGACCAAATGCTTGAGAGATTAGCAGGAAACGAGTACTATTGTTTCCTTGATGGTTTCTCGGTTATTTTGATCCCCATTGATCCACAAGATCAAGAAAAGACCACATTCACCTGCCCATACGGAACTTTTGCCTACAGACGTATGCCTTTTGGCCTATGTAACGCTCCTAGCACGTTCCAACGATGTATGATGGCAATTTTCCACGACATGATCGGGGAAACAATGGAGGTGTTTATGGATGACTTTTCGGTCATTGGGGACTCATTTCACACATGTCTCTCCCATTTAGAAAAAAATGCTAAAACGGTGTGAAGACACCAATCTTTGTCTAAATTGGGAGAAAAGCCACTTTATGGTCAAAGAAGGCATAGTCCTTGGCCATAAGATTTCCAAAAACGGGATTGAGGTTGATAGAGCAAAAGTTGATGTTATTGCCAAATTGCCTCATCCTACTACCGTCAAAGGTATTAGGAGTTTTCTTGGTCATGCCGGGTTTTATCGTAGATTCATACAAGATTTTTCTAAAATCGCTCGGCCTATGACCCATCTTCTTGAAAAAGATGCTCCTTTTATCTTCTCACCTGAGTGCATCGAAGCTTTTGAAACATTAAAGAAAAAGCTTACGGAAGCACCCATTCTAGTTGCCCCCACTGGGATTTACCCTTTGAGCTCATGTGCGATGCAAGTGATTTTGCTATCGGTGCAGTCTTGGGGCAACAAAAAACCAAGCATTTTCAGCCTATCCACTACGCGAGTAAGACTATGGCTGAAGCTCAAACCCATTACACCACTACAGAAAAAGAATTATTAGCTGTGGTGTATGCGTTTGAAAAGTTTCGGCCATACCTAATCTTGACCAAATGCGTGGTGTATACGGATCACTCGGCTCTCAAATATCTCTTTGCAAAACAAGATGCAAAGCCGAGATTGCTCCGTTGGGTTCTCCTCCTCCGCAAGAATTTGATATAATTATAATGTGATAAAAAGGAGCCGAACCTGGCTGCGATCATCTGTCCCGTATAGAAAACCCTCACCAGGATGTGTTCGAGAAAAAGGAAATAAACGAAACATTTCCTCTCGAAACACTCAATGTGGTTTCTTTTCGTGGAGACTCTTCTACCCCATGGTTTGTTGACTTTGCAAATTACCATGCGGGTAACTTTGTGGTGAAAGGGATGTCGTCCCAACAGAAAAACAAATTCTTTAAAGATGTAAAACATTACTCGGGACGACCCTACTTGTTCAAATTTTGCGCGGATCAAGTCATCAGGCGATGTGTGTATGGTCAGGAAGCCAATGACATTCTCAAGGCTTGCCATTCGGACCTCTTGGGGACATCATAGCCCCAACTACACCGCCAAGAAGGTGTTTGATTCCGGATTCTATTGGCCCATGATTTACAAGGATGCCCACGAATTTGTCAAAACCTGTGACGCTTGTCAACGTCACGGGAATATCTCACAAAGAAATGAAATGCCGCAAAAACGCCATTCAAGTGTGTGAGATTTTTGACATCCGGGGCATTGACTTTATGGGGCCATTTCCTTCATCTCGCGGTAATAAATACATACTCGTGGCCGTTGACTATTTGTCAAAATGGGTTGAAGCTAAGGCTTTGCCTACCAACGATGCCCGAGTTGTTGTGAAATTCTTAAAATCTCTTTTTGCTAGGTTTGGAACTCCACGAGCTATAATCAGTGATCGTGGTACGCATTTCTGCAATGACCAGGTTGATAGAGTCATGCAAAAGTATGGTGTAACTCACCGTCTCTCTGCACCACCCCCAAACAAGTGGGCAAGTGGAAGTTTCCAACCGAGGGATTAAAAGAATTCGGAAAGGGCGATGGCGAAAACCGTGCCTCTTGGTCCGGATAAGCTAGATGGCGCACTCGGGCCTTCCGTACCTTATAAAACACCCATCGGGTGTACTCCATACAAGCTAGTGTACGGGAAGGCGTGTCATCTGCCGGTTGAGCTTGAGCACAAGGCATACTGGGCCTTGAAACATGCCAACTTCGATATTCAGATAAATTGTGATCACCGGAAAGTACAAATGAATGAATTAAATGAACTCCGTGATCAAGCATACGAGAACTCTTTGATCTACAAACAAAAGACAAAGAAGATTCATGACTCTAAAATCAAGAACCGCTTTTTCAACGTTGGTGATCGAGTCCTTCTTTTCAATTCAAGATTGAAGATTTTCTCGAAAATTAAAATCCCACCGTGCGGACCATTCACCATCACTCAAGTATTTCCATATGGAACCATTGAGTTATCTCAACCCGATGGTCCAAATTTTAAAGTGAATGGTCATCGGTTGAAGCATTATTTTGGAGAGGACATTCCTCCCGTGGTTGTCCCGGATCTACAAACTTTCCCCATGAACCAATGAATGCGGGGATCGAGTCAAGCTAGCGACTCGGGAATAAAAAACAGTAGCATGCCATATGGGTTTTCACCCATATTTCTGACTTCTTTCTACTTTCTACCACCCTAGTGTGGGGGAGTTGCCCCCCTCTGTTGTATATAAGTTTCTAAAAAAAAAAAAAATAAATAAAATAATGGCCGTAGTATTTCCCTTTTACGTTCTATGTTTCGGCATAACCGCCGGTACTTTGAATATTGAGGGCAATATTCATTTCTAGTGTGGGGGGAATTCTCACGAATTTTATCATGTAATTATACCGCCTAATTCCCCATTTTGGCCAAATTTTTTTGAGTAAGTGTTTACACTTACTCAGCTTACGGTTATCAGTCCGCCATGTCTAACAAACAAAAGGATTGGCTAATCCAAGAGCAAACGGCTCTTGGTAAAGATATCTCAAATCCGTTGACGGCTTGCAATTTGCCCAAAATTGTATGGTATTCACCTCACCATATCCTTAAAAGTGAAGAGTTGGCTAGCCCGCAAGTTTATGGCTTGTGGTAAAGGCAATGGAAAAACCATAATTGGTAATCGGCTCACCAAAGATATTTTATCTAAGAGTTGGCTAGTCCGAGCAAGCGGCTTCGGTAAAGACAAGTCAAATGCGTTGGAAGCTGGTGGTTTGCTCAAAATCACATGGTTATCGGTGTACCATAGTTCTTACTTGAACTGAAACATTTGGCTACTCCATAAGTAATGGCTTTTGGTAAAGAGATTCAAATCCATAAAGTTTTTCTCAAAAGATTGCTAGGGACTAGCAATAGTTTAGTGTGGGGATTGATGAGTGTGTAAATACTCATCATTTTTGGTCAAATCTGAACTGCAAAACGTTTAAAATGCTTTCAAATGCATCAAAATACTAAAAATATCTCAAAATCGCATTTTATATGTTTCAGATGCAAAATGTTTAAAATCGATGAAAAAATAAGCTAAGTTTGCATAATTGGCGTTTCAGTCCCAAGTTTCAAAAGTTGTCAAAAATAGTCCCTGAGCACTTATTTAAGAAGAAAAGTCACCAAAGGTCCTTTTAAAATCATAAGTTGTCAAAATTAGTCCTTTGGTGAAAAATGTCAAAAGTTTTGAGAAATTACAAGTTTGGTCCTTCAAGTTTAAAAATTGGCAAAAATAGTCCTTGGAAGTTTGAAAATGTCCATTATGGTCCTTGTACTATTAAAACTTGTCATTTTTGGTCCCTTGGAACAACTTTGCAAAAGTGGCAGTTTTGGTCCCTCAAATATCAGAAATACAAAAAGGGTCCTTGTTTATTAAAGCCTTTGAACCCCTTTCCATTTGGCCCCTGCCATAAGCCCCTTGTGACCCCCTGTCAATAACTGTTTTGACCCCCCTTCAATATATCACCCGGTCAACTACGGTCAAACAAACACACCCCTTTTTCCCTCTCTTTTCTTCTTCCCCACCTGCTTCGCCTGCAACACTCATACTCCCATCACTCCAGCTCAATTCCCACTCCCCTTATCCTTCCACCTCACCCAACAAGCCAAAGAGCATTAAATGCTTCTCCTTCCATTCACTCAAACCCCCACTGGCATATATGCCATTTTGCGCCAAAAATTGATCCAATGGCCAATATCTTCAAAATCCATCCAATGGTCCAGATTAAAGGTGGGATTAGCTCAGAGGAGTGATAGAAGCAATTTGGTGTATAAAAGGAAGCAAGAGAAGAAAGAAGGAGGAGTAGTCTTTAGTTTTTAAATTTCATCAATGTCGTCTTTAATATTAAAATTTTAGTTAAGTTTAAAAGCTGTAACCTTTTGTTCCTATGTACTCAAGTTAAGTTGTTTTATCAATATAATCTCCTTTTAAGTATCAATTCAAAGTTTTGTCATAGTTTCAAGTTCTTATGCTCACTGTTGCAAAATTCAATTTCAAACTCTTATGTTCAAGCTTCAAATAGCTTATTTCTAAGTTCAAATAAGCTTATATAAGCTACTTATAGCTTTTGATAAGCTCACAATTCAATTTAAGCAACTTTGGTATTGGGTCAACGAAAGTCAAACTGGAAGCATCAAATGGATTTGGTTATGGAATTTGGTTGATGCAGAGCTTGGATGGGGTGGATTAGACTAGGTTAGTGTAGGATTGGTTCGGTTTAAGTCAAAACAAGGACACTTGTGAGTGTTTATCTCATTTTCATTTTCTACTTCAGTTTGCATATTGTGTTTGTATTTGTACCTGTGGTTATTAATAGTTTAAATCTGTTTATCTAGTGGTAATTAGGGTAATTAAACTCAGTTTAATCAATAATACAACTAGTTCAGTGGATTAGCTCATTTAAATTGCAAAACAGTGATATAAAGAGTTGTTTGGATTGTGCAACAAACCTAAGTTAGAGGGTTGTTCAGTGAGTCAAACCTGTTGCTTTAGTCTCAATTAGTTGTAATATCACCAAATTGGTCATTTATTTGTGCACTAGAATACCCAAAGTCAAAAGTACTTAAAATCTGTTCTTGTGATCACAGTTGACTGAAGCAGTTGGTAAAAATCAGTGTTTGAGTTTAGAATACATAGAAATAGCTTGCATTAGTTTTATTTCATCATAATACATCAACATCAGTCCACAAATTGGTTTCAAAGTTCACAAAAGTCAAATTAACAAAACTGTTTCAAAAGTCAAAAGAGTGAAAAGTCAGTTCACCAAACTAGGATGAATTTTCATTGATTCAATTTTGGGCCAAATCAAGTGAAATTGTGGGTTTTTAAACTTCAACTGGTCTAGTTTCTTAATGTCATTTTTGTAGATTTTGTAATTTTTACAAGCTCCAAATAAGCTTGTCAATATGGACATAAGTCCAGTGTACACACTCAGCTGTATCTTGAGTGTGCACCTGTTTTGTGCAGGGCTTGTAACAAGCTCATTAGAGCTTCTCTTGGTCTGGTTTTTGGTTTATAGATAGCTAGCCAGGTCTTCTTTAAGTTCCAACTTCGTTTTTGGTTTTAGCTTATTGGGTAGCTTGTGCTTAGGCTTAAAAGTAGTAGCATAAAACTGTTTTTGTACTTTAGCTCAAATCATCAAATCAAGTTAATCAGTACTATAGAGGTTAAGAGTAGTTGTAATTGGTTGCTTTTGAGTATTTATAGCTTATTATAACTTCTGTAATCAGTTGGTGCTCATTTGATACCTTTAGCTTATCTTGAGTGCTTATTTTTAAGCACCTTGCACTGCAGTTTCATAATCCTACACATAAACCACTGTTTTTATATTTTTCATAGAATCAGAATATTAATTTAGACTTTCCTGAATTTTCATATTTTTCTAGGTCTGTTTGCTATTTTTCCTCATTTAAAACAGTTTTTAGACAATTTTAATTAGCTTTTAATACAATTAAATCAGAAAAGTTTTAAAAAAATAATTTTTCATTTTTCCTAGGTTAAGATAAATATAAAAAGTCAAAAAATATTTTTCAGATTTTTCTTAGTTAAATTTGTAGTTTTTAGCAATTTAATTAGTTTTAAATAGTTTTTAATTCATAGAAAATAGAAAAATAATCAGAAAAATACAAAATTAGTTTTGAAAATTCTCTTTAGTTATTTTAGATTTTTCTAAGTCATAATTTCATTTTTCTAGCTTTATTTCATATTTTCTTGTATTTTAGGGTATTATTAAAGAGGTAAAAATAGTTTTTAATTAATAATAATTAAATAAATAGTAATAAAAATAATTTTCTTTTTCTAAAAATTTTCTCTTATCATTAGGTTTGTAAAATTGTCATTTTCATATTTTTAGGATTAATATTGTTTCAGTTCACATTTTCTTTTGTATGCGTCACGTAGTTTTAATTTAAGTTTTATAAAAGAAAAAGCAAAAACATCATTTTAAATATAGTGATAGCGTTTATTTAATATAATTTAGCTTTTAATTTTCTTTAATTTGCATTTAAGCCCCTGTAGTTTATATACTTTTTCTTTTAGGTATAATCAATCATAACCCTTTCCCATTCAAATTCTCTCGATCACTATTCGTTTGATTATTCTCGCATAGCTCGTTGGGACTTAACGACCTGGGGAAACACTATACTCCTCTAGATCTTCATTGCATTGTTCCTGAGCTGTTTGAAGTTTGTTACGGTTGGCCATTCACAAGTGGTCAGCTCGTGTGATAAAACTTGACGGTTCGGGAGCGATCACCGGTCATACTTGATGTGTTTACGGATGTCAAAAGCAGAGTTTCAAAAGTACAGCAACTTCTAGGTCTTAAAAATGATGCGGCCTTCGTTCCTGAAAAATCTAAAAGTTGTGCTAATACAAATGACTCTGACGTTAATCCTGATGATCCGAAGGTTTGTATTTACTTTTAAGGTTGCCTCCAATGTTATACCAAACCCAAATATTCGTTCGTGTGTACACTTATATCAAACCTTGGGCTCTACAGGCCACATCGTGTCATACTCTAGGCCCTAACGGGGATAAGGTCGTCGATGCGGAAGATGCAACGGACATTGACAATGATGATGGCCTTAAAGAAACGCAACCATGTAACCTTGGGATTCTTGTACAAGCTTGTGCCATGACCCAAAAATGTCCTGCTATGGAATATGGAGGTGATCGTACTACTCAACGTCAACCACTTGCACGAAACGATGAAAAAAAACACACGGTGACCCCATTAGTGTATGTTATCTTTCATTTAGACTTTACATATCAAGTATAACATATGTCCATACTTATGTATATATAATTAAAATTCATCAGGAACCGGATTGTGGTATCGATTGGTCGTCGTACATAACGGCGATAAACTTTCATGTGATAATTACGTAGATGCAATGGATTGTGATAATCAACGCCAAGATGTGGTTCGAAACAATTGCGTGGGGAACTGAACCCGTTAGCAATATTGTTGGTTTGCGACGAAGAAGGAACACCAACCAACAAAGCTCTTGAGGTATCTACATTATCAATAAAACAACGCCGATAAATAAAAGTTTTTAATGTGTTGTTTTTAACATACTATATTTTGAAATCGCAGTTCAAAGACAATAACCTGTCAAATGTAAATGTGATTTCCGAAAATGACACACCTATGTTGGGACGTGTTTCCTTCGGAGATAATTTCAACAAAGGCCTCGATAAAACATTGTTTGTTCCGTCTTTAGATTTAATGGATTTTGATGAGCAAGAATTGAATGTGGTTGAGGAAAACTCGTTTGTTGGCCTCTGTGCCGGTAACAATGATGTCGCTGCTGTTACCCAAGAAGAAACACCAACAAAGAAAGACCCCAAGCCCCTAAATCTCTCAGGTTAAATCCAAAAAATTGTCATTTGCAAATGTGGTAGGTCCTAATGACAAACCTCCATTGGAAGAACTTTTCTCCCATAATAATACAAAAAAAAGAAAGAGAGTCAAATTGAACGACAACCTCGAAAAAAAAAACAGCATTGTAAAACATTATAAGAAGATGGTGATTCTGTCAACTCAGCTTCTCTCTGACGGCCTATCAAAAACATCAGTTACTCCTTGCCGCCGTCTTACAAGATCGCAAGGTGTCATTAACGAGGCTTTTATCCCGGCTGTCGGTTCCGATGTAAAGCACCATATTAAATTCTAACGGAAATGAATATTTTATGTTTGTCTGCTTATTTTTCAAGTGTGTTTTCAGGAAAATTCAGAAACCCCAAAACGCTCAGCGTTAGTCACTTGTATTCGCCCAGAATTGAACCGTTTGTAGAGGTATATTCTATTTTTTAATCCATTAACATCATTATCATATGGTTAATGTTATTCAAAATATAATTTTTTTTTGTTTTTTTTTTAATTTTTTATTTATTTATTTATATTTTTTTTAAGGAACTTTTACGACACCCGAAATGAAACAAGGAGAAGGTTATTGTGCCTGATTACCTTCGCACCTATTTCAAGCTTAAAAAACCATTACTTTATACTTTCCCTTGGGGCTCCGGTGCCATTGTTATTTACAGGAGTTTTTGGGTAGCCTTGGCATGTGTTGAGGATTGCACCCACGGGTGGCTTACTGACTTAGTGAGTAAACCTGATTTTTATCTTGTCTCCTACACATGTTTATTATTTCGTTTTGTTAAATTGGAACCGAGCGTTAACATTTTGATTTGCTTTATATGTCCGCAACACTTGGATGTATGGGTTGAATTGATGTGGTTGTTTAGACCACCGATGCATTGGGTTTGGCAGGTGGTGTAATTTCTCAGTCAATCCTAGATGGCTAACTACCTACCACTTATTCAGATGGCACAACATACCCGCCGCTGGCGAGATGTTGAAAAGGTCACTATGACCTCTTACCGTACATCTAGCACTCATTAAGTGCCTTATAATATTCTTCAATTGGTTTATATATCGTGTATTTTTCCGTGAATGAACCGAAACCACCGTACTCGGGTGCTCCATATCCGCACCGGAGTTTTACGCTTATGACTCTCTTGGTCCGGAAGGAGTTTCACGGTGGTGGCGAGTTTTGAAAAGAGATTTACAAACACAGCTTCAACTTTACCTAACAAATGCTGGGGTACTTCATAGTAAGGGCATCTCACCTGAGGATTATAAAATCACATACAAGTTTCCAAAAGTCCCACAACAATCAAACTTGTATGGCGATTGCGGAGTATGGGTGTGCATTATATTGTACGATTGCTCCAGAACCAAATTTCCCTCAAGTAGACGACCCTCTTCAAACAAATAAGTAGCTTACCGTGAACGGATGCTTGAATACTGGAAGCACAAGGTTGAATACAAAATTGTCACCGTCTCTCAAGGTACCATCCTTAATGTCCTTTTGACCCATAATTATTGTCACATGTTGACTTGTGAATGATTTTTCTATCACTAGCAGTAGTTAGCATAGCTAGCAGTTCTTATTTTACTACTAGCAGCTGTAACAATACAACCAACTCGGTTTGACTACCTACCAGTTGTAAAAGTAACTACCGCTTGTAACTATACAAGCAATTGTTTTATGTACTAAAGCGTACATTTTCTATCCTTTTTGGTATTTGGATAACGCTTGTCCACAATTATAAACACTTTGAATTTAACTACTCCACATTTTAATTCGCAAATACCATTTCTTTTGTACCTTAGGGACTCTTTGAATATCTTTTTATAAGCTCAACTCCATTTCCTTTTTTTTTCCTTTTTATACCAAAGGCACATACACAAAAAGGCGTATGGTTTGTAAACCAATTCTATATTGGTTATGTATATGTTATTAATATTTGATATACACCTGAATTAAATATTATTTGTTGCCCTAAAGTACATCATGCTACATGTCATTTAATGCCTCTGTTCCCAATCTCTTTCTTCAATACAAATCTTTCTAATTTTCTTTAACTAAATTTTTCTTTTTCTTTGGTCACTTCACATTTTTATCTCAATCTTTCTGCTTTTCTTTAACAAAATGTCTGACAATATCCCACTGGATGTTCAACTAGATATCATCCATAGGCTACCTCTTAAGTCTATACTCCATACGTCTTGTTTGCAGAAGTTATGGAAGGCTTGTATAGATTGTGGAAGCTTCATCTTTAATTACGGTGTTCATCGTAATGATGCGTGTTTTTTTACACTAACATTCGATCGGTTTGAGCAAGGGGTTTATTTAGGTTTAGATGAAAAGCTAATCGCTACGCCACTTTGTACAGATTTAAGGCTTTCATCTTTGATTCCAGTTGGCAATTATAATGGTCTTTCGTGTTTTGTTTATTGTTCTAATATAATGTTTGTTATTTGGAACCCGACAATCAAAAAATCACTTGCAATATTTGTCCCGTTTTACACGCATCAAATTGAATCTCAAAAGATTTGTTTTGGTTTTGGCGTTCGTCCTGACACTCTTGACCTGACGATCGTGAAGGTCTCCTATCCTGTTTTCCAAAGTGGTTTATGGTATGTGTCTGTCTTTTCTTTGAACTCTTCACGGTGGACACCTTGAAAATTTCAACCCCCTCGTGAACAATCAAATTGAAATTTAAAACTCAGGCAGTTGTGGGTCGTTATATCTATTGGACTGGGAGTGAAAAGTTAACTAATGAGGACGATGTTACATACAAGATTTATATGTTGATCTTTTTGATTTGGTAACCAACGAATTCAAAGTTATCGACATACCGCATATTTTCAAAAATGAACTCCCAGTCCCATTATATGTTACGGATCTTGGAACTTCTCTGGTCATTTCTGGTATGGTCATTGGTGAAGGTATGCCATTGTTTTATGGATGGTTGTTGGACGTGAATGGTTGTTCCATAAGATCATTCAGAAGCCTATTCGCCATCCCTAGCCTAGTTTCGGTTCATTTGCTTGGCTTTACAAAGCATCATGCTCCAATAGTGGAAGCCTACAGCGGCAATCATTTGCATCACTCTGTATTTGTGTACAACCAAGAACTTGAATTATTCGTCACCATGGGAATGTTAGGAGATGCTGGAACTTTCTACATCGCCCCATACAAAGAATCTCTTCTTTTGTTAAATCACACAGATCGTGATGTGTATAGTATGTTATTTATTTTTTTTTTGTAACTTAACATTCTATTCATACTCCTTCAAAAGATTATCACTTTACTTGGTTAATGATATATGAAGGGCATTTTCAACAGGTACGTCGGCCTGAAGTTATCGATCATGATTAATGGGAACGAGGTTGGGTTAGTCGCTGTCTATGGGGAGGAAACATGGAGTGCTTATCTTTTTCGTAGTCGCTGAAAGTTATAAATCACGTGGTTCTATAACTATGTAATCTTTAAACTTATAATTATGTAGTACCCTTAATATGTTGTTGGTTGTGTGTATGAAACGTTGTAAGTCAACTTCTTTACTATTTCCCGCGTTTATGTATTCTTGGCAACCAGCAGCTGTACGTAGGGCAACTTCATTTCCCTAGCAACGGCTTTTATAAACGAAGTAGTCCTTTTACTCGTACAATTCGTATTCTACAATCTACTAATACCTACAAGCTACTGACATAAACACTCCACACTAATACCAACACACTTGACAAAAACATATTTAACACTCAACATTAGTACAATTTATCTAGCAGTATTCATTACGACTGTGGCATCATTTCCTTGATTTCTTCTATCACTAGCAGTAGTTAACATATCTATCAGTTCTTACTTGACTACTAGCAGTTGTAACAATACAACCAACTCGGTTTGACTTAATACGACTGTGGCACCATTTCGTTGATTTCTTCTATCTCTAGCAGTAGTTAACATAGCTAGCAATTCTTATTTTAATACTAGCAATAGTTAACATAGCTAGCAGTTTTACTTCTTTTAATAGTAGGTTAACATAGCTGTACTAGCAGTTGTTATTTTAATACTAGCAGTTTAACAGAGCTAGCAGTTCTTATTTTACTACTAGCAGTAGTTAACATAGCTGTACTAGCAGATTTTCTATCCTTTTTGGTATTTGGATAACGCTTGTCCACAATTATAAACACTTTGAATTTAAGTACTTGACCTTTTAATTCGCAAATACCATTTTTTTTGTACCTTAGGGACTCTTCGAATATCTTATTAAACCACACACACAAACCTGATTTTTGCGTCCAAAATATGCAACTTTCCATTAAAAAACGGATACATTATTAAAGTTTACATACGCGCTATTCCTTCTATCTTTTCAACAAGCACATATGCCACTTCACTTATTCTATTTGTCGTCAGCTTCTTAAACAACATGTTACAAGCTAGAGTTGGTGTTAGAGGGTAATCCGCATCATCCAGCATGAACAGATAACTTGTCGGCGTAGTAACCACATGAACGCCACACTGTTCGTACAATCTCCAACTCGTGACCAGTGTTTTTTTCCATTCAACGTCCTCTATATCGGGCTCCAACATGCACTTCATCCCATACCACTTATCAACTCCTAGCCAACCTGCGTCCTGACCTGTCTGAAAGCCCATTTTAACGCACTGCCAAACAGTTTCCAAATCTTCTCTGTCTATAGTATGTAGCAACTGACCCAAGCTGTTAAATGTAGTTTCGAGTCCGTCAGACCTCTTGATGGTAATTACAGTGCCACCATTTGTCAAGTAAACGTTACGTGCACTATTTGTTATTGTCGGGGAAAGTATAAGCAAACAATCAAATGGTTTAACCTTTCAATCCTTTGTTTTGGATCAATCCTCTGCCTCTTTGACTGATCCTGCTCTAAATCATCAAAAGCTCTTTAGGAACTTCCTTCATCTCTCCACTGTACCTTTGTTCATAGGGGTTAACTTATCAGGCCTCATTCTAAACTTTTCAAACATTTCTTTCACTTTATCATAAGTTAGCCTCCGCAAGACATTTACTTTATGCCCTCCCATCCTCTCCAAGTAACACACATGAAGATTTATGTTTTCTTCGTTGGTGGCTTTAGGATCCTTTCTTGTGCTCTTTTTTTAATGTAGAATTTTTGCCTTTCTATCACTATTTTATCAAGAGCTTCTTTTGCCTGTTCACATGTTAGGATTTCAATTTCTTTGTTCTGCATCCTAGATGCTAGTATCTCATCGGCTTCAGCTGTTGACCTAATGTAATGCCAATGTGCCAACGCAGCTTCATGTCTAGCTACAACATCCGCCTTTCTTTTCCTTTTAACCCTTGCTCTGTCTTTTGCATTGGGAGAATCTACCGGGGTTTTTTCAGCTGTTGCTTTTTCAGTTACATTCTCAGCAGCAATCCTATCAGCTAATTCTGCATCGATTTGAAAGACTTTGTCATCTTTATTTTTTTCTGTAAAAAAGTAATCATGCAACTTACCAGCTACGTCGTTATCAGACTTAGTTTTGTTTTCTTTAGATAAAGCGTTTGTGTTGGTTCCTTTAACCAACGGACGCTTTCCTAGAACAGAAGCAGCGACATTTGAATCGGTAGAAATAATACCTTGCATATCACTTGCGCTCTTCAAAGATGCTAGCCCAAGTTCTGCAGTCCCAAGGTTTTTCGTTTCATCACCTCCGTCTATCATTACTGCTACTTCAACACTTGTATGCACGTCAGTAGCGTTACCAACATCTCCAGCTTCCATAGTTTCCACACTAAGTAATTCACTTTCAAGTGTAGCACCAGCATAAACATATGCGCAAGCATCCGTACTTTGTTCAAAATTATTGTTGGTGCATCATCTTGTTCATTGACAGCGTTTGTTTGAGTTGTAATGGAAGTGGTTGCACCATTTTTTGCAGAGGTGGTTGCAGCGGTGGTTGCAGCGACACTAGCAGCGGTTTCAGGTTGACCATTACCCTGCATCCGTAGTCTCTTCACGTTGTGTTTTCTGTTGTCAAATCAGTCATATGCCCAACAAGATCTTTTGCAGCATCATTACTGAATGGCAATTCACTGCTTCTAGTCACATGACTATCATTAGTAACAGATTGAGGTTCACTATTTTCACTTGGAGTCATTTCCACTTGAGGTGAAATATTTATTAATCACAGCAGTAACATCTGCATTAATATCATCATGTTCAACTGTTGCTTTTTCTGTTCCTCCTGCAACGTCATAAACAGATATACAAGCATCAGTTACTTTTGACAAAATCTTTGGTTTTGTTGAACAAGCAGCAGAATTATCTGTACCGGAAGCAGATACTGGATCCCAGTTTGTACGTCCGATAGACTGTTTAGCATTGACAGCAAAAACATCCTCCCAACTGCGATGGCAATGGTGTAATTATGGACTAGTCAAGCCAAGTGATAACCATGCATGTACACATCAACATAATAAATAAGAGTAATGACAATAATACCTTATTTTGGAACCAAAATAGGCAACGGCCTCTTCAGCAGTCTTTTTAGTTCGAACTCTGTTCTCCGCTGCATTAGCATCATCCGCTGAAACATCCACATCCACCCTGATCTTTCTGTACGATTACGGACTAGTCAACGCAAGTGACAACCACGCATTTACATACTTAAGAATTGTAAGGACACGCATACCTTCGTTTTGAATCAAAAGAGACGCTTACATCTTCAACAGTTTTACTACTTTCAAATGTCTCCTCCAGTCCAGTCGTAGCCTCCCCTGAAGCATCCTCATTCATCACGCGCGTGCTGTACAAGTACTGACTAGTCACAGCGACCGACAACAAATCTTTTACATACGAACATACTTAGCAGAGTTGATGACACGCATACCTTTGTTCTGACTCAAATGAGGCACCGACGTCATGAACATTTGTATTTGTTTCAACGGTCTTCTCCACTACATCCGGCGCCTCCGCTGAACCATCCACATCCTTCACGGCCGTTCTGTGCAATTACTTACTAGTCAAGGTAAGTGACAACCACGCATTTACATATGAACATACTTAAGAAGTGTGAGGACACGCATACCTTCGTTTTGAATCAAAAGAGACGCTTACATCTGCAACAGTTGTACTACTTTCAAATCTCTCTTCCAGTCTAGTCGTAGCCTCCCCTGAAGCATCCTCATTCATCACGCTCGTGCTGTACAAGTACTGACTAGTCACAGCGACCGACAACAAAGCTTTTACATACGACAAATACTTAGCAGAGTTGATGACACGCATACCTTTGTTCGGTGTCAAATGAGGCTCCGACGGCGTGATCAGTCTTAGTAGTTTCCACGGTCTTCTCCACTACATTCGGCGCCTCCCCTGAACCATCCACATCCTTCACGGCCGTTCTGTGCAATTACTGACTAGTCAAGGCAAGCGACAACTATGCATTTACATATGAACATGCTTAAGAAATGTAATGACACGCATACCTTTGTTGTCGCTTAAATGAGGCACCAACATCGTGATAACTTGTATTAATTTCGACGGACTTATCAACTGCAACAGCAGCCTCCCCTGAACCATCTTCATTCTTTTCGGTACGCCTCCCCTGATTGGTAGTATCCTCCGCATGATCACAACTTGCTTCTTCCATAAATGACTCAACTACCTGATGTTTTCGAACCTTCACCAAACGTTTTATTTTTGTGGTACCTGCCTTTTTCTTCTCTAACCGCTTAAACTTCCTATTCAAATATTTTAAATCTGCATGTTGTGCTGAAGTTTTCTTTGTTAATTCACATACCTGTTTACATAGTTGATCACACTTTTCCACCAGTTTATTTAATATCAGACCGCTGTCCTGTCTTCCAATTGTGTTAACTCCTGACTGAGGTGAATCTTCGAGGTGTGCAGACCTCATCTCTTGCCTACCATGAACAGAAAGATCCCCCATATTTTCCGCTTGGGTGGGTTCATCAGCAGAACTTGTTCCACTGGAAATTGATTCAGCTGAAGTTTCATTGGTTTGGGATGTAGAAGGGAAACGTCCGGGTGTGTTTTGGGATTCAGAGGGACTTCCTGATCCTTCCCCCAAATTCTGAGGCAGCAGCACCATGTGTGGGAACAATGGTGTTAGTGTCCCATCAAAATTATTGCCCTGTCTTCTCATGTGAGTCATAAGTTTTTGAGTGTGAGAAGGGACAGGCCAAGTTTTTGAATGTTTGGGTGGTGTCTCAAAACGGTTGTCAAATAGCAGTTGTAAAAACCTTGGATAAATATAATATTTTGCATGCGTATCCAACAAATTCTTGACTAAACCATCAAATATCATTTTGGATAATTTGAATTTCTTATTAAGAGCTACACAAATCACAAAAGATGCTATGCTTGTACTAAACTCATTCCAGGAAGTTGTCTTTGGACTTAGACACTGCAATATGGTATGGATCAAGAATTTCCATTGTGGGGAGAACAGTGGTTTAAAAAATTTTAATTTTGGTCCTAATTCACCTCCATACCCCAAAAGCGGTAGTGTTTCAAAAATGGTATCATTATCCAAACACACAACACCGTCAGCATCATCTAGGAGAAGATCTCTCCTAATTGATGCCTCAGTAATAATTATCTGCATGCCATGTACGCTACCATGGATTTGTACTTCCTCACCAATAGTTTTAGTCTTTGCAGTAGACCAAAACTGCTTCATACAACAAACGTAGATAACAGGTTTGACAGTGAGTGCATACCGAAGCGGGTGTGCATTCAGGAAATCAATAATTTGTTCAAACCCTGTAGCCTCCTTTGTTTTTTCAAAAACGCAATCATGTTGTGACTTCTAGCAAAATGCTCCGGCGCCATTCTTGTTTATCTCGAACTTGATTGCAACTGAATGTTAGGGGTTTCTGAATGACGCTCTCTGTGGGTCTAAACTATGTCATGACCAAGCAGTTGTAACACTTGTAGCAGTTGTTACAATTTATTTGCGTAGTTATCTCTCTCTCTTTTTTCTTTATGATATACTATGTCTCTAATTGTCTACTTTTCTAGTCTTATTTTTTGTATTTTTTGATATAATACTTGAGATTATTAATAATAAATACATGGTATAACTCACAAGATACATAATATTAACTCATTTAACAGACCAACAGTCAGTGACAATTAATCGAGTAATATATATTTATACTATAAGCATGTACTCAACACGTCATCGTCTTTCTATTATCGAGACACAAAATGTCAGACTACACACATTATTAGAAGAGTTATCTCTCTGTCCACGCATCCACAACTTGGTAAGAAGCCCAAACAAGTACACACCCACATTATGACTTTTTTTAAGTAAATACTTTTTTTGGGTACATGTAAATCGGTCTTTACTTTAGCAGTAAGTTTATTTTTTTTATTTTTATATTTTGCTTATTATTTTGTTTATTTAATTTTTTTTTGTAACATGACTTACTATATCGCACACAATTGAACAACTACGCAACAAAATACATACCAGTAACAGTCCACAAATATATACAAGTAAAATAAAAGGGATCAAATCCATAGGCTAACATAACATAGACAGAGTATACAAGATGAGACAAGTGACTCAAAAATATTACAATGATCCCCTAACAAACAAAAGCCACCAGCTCCAAAGTAAGCAATACATAGCACATCAAATCTCCATTGACTCCAACTTTTGGATGAAACCATTCAGGTCTTTAACACGGTCATGTTTCTTAAACAAAGTAAGAAGTAGTTTGGAACTCTCAGCCAGATCCTCATTTTGCATCCTTAGGAGGTGATTAATAGTTGCCAACGAACAATCCAAACCGCATAGAAGCTCGACTTCCGCTATCATTAGCTGTCTACGGTTGACACGGGCCCTAATTTCAACAGCTTTCCTCATTTGATCTGCTTCTTCACGTAAAGCAACATCCAATTCATCCCTATAGTACGCGATCGTAATCTCTTTTAGTAATTTATCACATATAACCATGGCAGTAGACATTGTTAGACACTTAGACTAAACAATTTTGGGACACTTGTTATGTTTGTTTTTCTAACACTCTCACTAAAAGAGATAAAAAAAATAAATAATAATAAGTGTTTTAGTAACATATATAATCAGCAAAAGCAACCGTTAGCGTCATACATTATCGAGACACAAAAAATTCTGACAAACAAGTTATGACATTTGTCTGTTTCCCATGGACAAGTGGATCACAACCCACCCACAATCTATTTTTATGACGAGTTTGCTAACTCTTTGCTAGAAAATAGTACTTTGGGCAACTAATATAGTGTACACATGGCAACTGCTACAGTACATATAGTACAGCGGTGATGTGTGCAAAATGGCTGGTGGTTGAATGTTTTTTATTTGCATTTCAGTCAAAATAAAAATTAGTACTAGGTGTACTCAAGTGGTGACTAGTTGAATTTATTAAATATTGAGTTACTGAGGTTTGTCTCATACGCAAACAGTTTTATTGGGCAACAAGTTACAACGCAAAAAGTTTTTTTGGGCAACTAGTTACAGTTTTATTGGGCAACTAGTTACAAACGTTGGGCAATTTTTTTAGTTAGCTGGCCAACTATTTGTGGCACACAGCCCAACTAATATTTTACATTCGACATGTACAATTCTTTCTACAATGGCCAACTGTAATATTGTACTGCACTTAATGTCTGTACCCTGTGCATATGTGAGTGTTTACTTTAATAATTTTAACGGCGTAAATATTCAAAGTAAATGCTGCCTTGGTTAATAAAACGATAAATTAAAAGTGGTTATAACTGAGTCAATATATTTGCGTAGTTGTTATTACCTCCGACTACATTTATTCTATGATGGAACAAAACTATTTTATAGACCATCACTTATTAAAATCATCAACATGTTGAGTTTGACGTAAACACATAACGGCTTCAGGTTATCAGATGTCTAGAGTTACATTGATTGAGTTTATTATTTCGAACTTTATGTGACTTTCCTAAACGTTAAAAAAATACGACACTACTTTTATGCTCGATTACTTAAATAAAATATCTCAAATTATAAAATGAAATGGTTGTATACATACAACTGCTAGTTATTTTTACTACCGCTAGTTATTTTAAATAATAAAACTGAGTTGGTTGTATACTTTCAACTGCTGGTTATATTAACTACTGCTAGTGATAGAAGACAAGAACGAAATGATGACACGTTTTTAAGAGTAAATTTTCCACTTTACACCAACTTTTGTACTTGACTACAACTGCAGAACTGCTAGTAGGTCATGATTTTTGTAAAATTAGAGCCACTTGTTTAGTGGGCCACAGTTTTAGTTAATTGGCCATTCGGTTTCGTTCATCAGGCAACCTTTTTATGTTGTAATAATGATGTAATTGGCCAGTTTCTTTTGGACTTTAAGGCCACCATGTAATTTGCAATATGCAATATGGGCATCTAAATGCCATATTTGGGCAATATGTCATGTACTAACGGGCAACCATAATTCTTAACCATTCCACTATAAATTGTAGACGTAACAGCATAAATCTAACATGTTGGTTACGGTTAGAAGCACTATCTCATGCTTGGCACCAGAAAGTCAATTGCAACTGCTAGTTTTTCATTCATATTTTTTTAAACCCAACAAACGTTCATAACACTGCAACCATACATCTAATTATCCGACCTAAAAACAAAAGATGAAAAATCGAAAACAAGCAAAACAAAGAAAAACGCCCAAAAAAAATAATAATAATAAAAAAACCATCATCGTGAACTGCTCCACCCACCCCATTTCAAACCAAGTTGTTAGAACCACAGCTCTCTTCCCTGTTTTCCTTCATTTCCTTCCTGGCTTTGACTTGTTGAAACAAAATTTCAAGCCGGCTAATCCTGTTTTCCAGATCATAAGGGGCTTGAAACCCAAGTTGTTGCTCCTCCTGGTTTTGCTGCACTAGCACATTTGTCTGCTCCACCTCTGCACCCTGTTGATCATCCTCCTCATCTCCAGCCTCCTCATCATCTTCATCTTCGTCGTCCTCCTCCAGATCATTCATTCCATAAACCTCATCCCAGTGAAAGTCTTTTGTATGGAGCCAGTTCAAAATTATTTTCCTCATCCTCGTATCTACCTCCTTATAGGACCCAAATTCTGAAATGGGTTCCTCCCCGAAAGCATCAATAACCGCGTCAAACAACAAATAGTTGTTTAACACAAACGCGTATTCTTCTGCATCATTTTCAAAGTAACCATTTGCAGCCATTGATGTAGTAATTTTTGTAAGGGAATACGTGTTATGTCTGTCCTGTTTTTTGGTATACAATCGATGCTATAAAGATGTTGTAGATGTAAATGGACGGTTTTTTTTATTTTTATTTTTTGTGGTTTATTTTTTGGGTTAAGGGTTACCCAAAGTATTGTATGTAGATGGATGGTTTCCAAGACTTTGGGCGGGAAAACGGACTAAAGCCGCCAAAAAAAAATATTAAGACAGGAATAAAGCTTCATCCAAAAGCTTTCAAATACTTGATCAAAGAACTAGTTGTACGCATGATTTGTGGCCAAAATAAACTGAAAAAGTAAACATTATTATTGGATTGGTGATTATGGTTTGAATTGATAATAAACTGAACACGAGGGTAAACAATCGGGTTCATTCATTTTGAGTCGACGGAATAATTGTTTGCCCGTTGCTCGATAATAAATAGTACCTCTTTTGTTGCGACTAGATATTCACTCGAGTTGGAGCAACTTAAAGTTTAAAAAAGGTATAACAATTGTCGAATTACTACTTTTAAAAACAATTATTGTTATATTTTGTTAATGACGGAATAAGTAGTTTATAAGTGTTCGTGCCACAATTTTTGGATACAAAAAGGAACAAGCGAGGCCTAATGGAGTATTCGACACAAGCCACCGATGAATTCGTTTTGGTATATCGTCAGTCAAAACTTTTAGATGTAATCTGGGCAACTAAATTTGTATTTGGGCTACCAAGTCAGTACTTTAGGCAACCTTTACATATTTAAAGAATATATTGTACAATGGGTCCTTAGCATTTTTTTGTACTTTGGCCCACACCTTTAGATGTACTATGGGCAACAACTTTTAGTGTCATGTGGGAACTTAATTTGTACCTCAGGCAAACCTTCTAGACGCAATTTGGGCAACTATAGGACATACTTGGTCAATATGTCTTGTATGTTGGGCAACCTTAAATGATATGCATATCATCTTAGGAGCATTTCCAATGCCATAACGCTCCTTCAACTCTTCCTAAAGTTCTTTGACAGTGTTACGTAAAGGTACAACTGATCTAAGGGGCTACCTTGCGACACACTATTAGTGTGTTTATAGCTTTTCACCAAATATAACCACACCCTAGTTTCCATGTGCTTATTTACTTGACTCAACACATAACACCAGAAAAGTTTTATCAAAACAAAATAACATCACAAAAAAAAAAAAAAAAAAAAAAATGAACTCTGTTGCGAAATGCAAGGTGTTTATGCGGTA
>OU343222.1:185332181-185355075 GCA_910596185.1 Chrysanthemum makinoi | reverse complement strand
AATTATGGGTTATTACTGTAGAGGAGGTTAATTGAGCTTTCATTTGTACAAGATCGACTTCATGACACTCGATCTTGTAAAAATTTCGCATGATTGATGTTGTGAATGGCTTGGCACGATTACACAAACCATGAAAGAGATAAACAATAGTTTAAGTAAGTGAAGAAAACTGATGAACATCAACATTGAGGTTGGGTTTGTATGAGAACGACTCTTACACGCTAATAACACCATTTGTAATTTTCTTCTTTATAAATCTTATTAGAAATGAATCAAAGATTTACAAGGGATAGCTTACGAAAAACTACCCGGTTGATGACAGATTAAATCTCTAGAATCAAACATCAAGAGGCACCTAGTTTTGCTTTGTTGTTCCTAGGAGAGGAGGATCCTAAATATAATACTTTGTATTATTTTCTACGTTTAAATCTCTACTTAACTTGGTTACAATCTTTAGTTTATATAGGAGGGGAAACAGTGGATACACATTGGGTATATAGTAACTTGCAATAGGTAGGCACATGCCTAGTAGGCTAGTCTTGAGCATACTTTCGGCTTGCCCAATTTGAACACTTATAGTCCTAATACATGTTTCTCGTATATCGATAAGTACTTGAACTTATCTTCTTCAAGATGTTTCCTACCCATGCATTCAGATGCTAAGGTTTTAAAAACCAAATTAAATCTTCAGAGTCAGAGAAAAATTTGTCATATCTCAATGACCCTAGGTTTTTTTCAGCTCCTTGTAAATCACTTCCTGACATCGCATCAGTTAGTGAAGTGTTTTCTTCAACTAGTCTTTGACATCCCTGAAGCTAGATAGTTGGTTGAGCTTTATATAACGCTCATTGGTTTCATTTATCAGTGAGTAACACCTTCTAATAAATATCATGGAGTATCTCACTTCTGATAACTATCAGGTTCACTTTGATAGTTATGAAGTGACATTCTCTCTGATCTTTATCAGGTACTTATGCTCACTGACCTTCAGAGGGTGTATTAGACTATTTATGTTTAAATATTTGTAAGAAACAATTTGGTTCAATGTCAGACCCAACAGGGTAATATTGAGTAAGTGGGATTTGAAATAATTAATTAACATGAGGTTGTATATATATTTTACAAATGGTTAATGTGGTTTTATCCAATGAAATAATGATGTTGGTTTGATTATTGATACTGATATCATAACACGGTATTGTACACGAAAAGAATATATATATATATATATATATATATATATATATATATATATATATATATATATATATATATATATATATATATATATATATATATATATATATATATATATATTGGTGGATTATTTGTTTGGGATTGGCACTAATCGGCTTCAACTTGTATTGGTTTTGTGTGATCTTGCTTGTTTGGTTTGACATCTTGATTGGTATTGGTTATGGTATTAATAATGGTATTGTTATTAGTATTGGTATTGGCATAGGTATATGGTAATCACGGTTATGTTTGTTTGGTTTATAACGAATCATTGGTGATGGTGATATTGCAATCTTAACTAATCCTAATAACTCTTGAGTAGTTATGTGTAACATATCGGCATCAACATGTTTGGTTCCGCCTGTCTGCATTTGGTTATGTTTGGTACACATGTGGTTCTGCATCTAGTTATGCATGGTTTTATCTGCATCGGTATGTCTGGATCTGTCTTTCTGCACCTGTCTGCCTAAATGTGCTTGTTTGCATCAACCTGTCTGGATATGCGCGTAGTTCCGCATCTGATTTCGCATGTGGTTCTGCATCTGGTTCCACATGGTTTTATCTGCATATTTCTGTCTGCACCTGCCGGAATATGCCTGTTTGCATCAACCTATCTGGATATGCACGTGGTTCTGCATCTGGTTTCACATGTGGTTCTGCATCTTGTTTCACACGTGATTCTACATCTGGTTCCACCTGGTTTTGCCTGCATCTGTCTGCATTTTCATCTATCTGTCTGCCTATTCTACTTTCGTTCATCTCCGTATTTATGTTGTTCTGTGCTCTGCACCTATACCTGGTTCTTTGGATTGCATCAGACCGAGACTCCGTCTAGCACCGAGTTGCACTCTAGGAAACTCCCCTTTTCGTTTGTTTTTTAGTTTTTACTTATTTTCTGTTTGGCAAACTCTCAATGTTTACTGCTGCAACATTGCGAGTTTGAGAGGGGATGTTTGATAATAAAGGCCTATTGGCCTGACCTGTTGGTTTAAGCCCGTTTAGATTGTAGGGTTTATGTATTGTTTTCTCTTTATATAATGTCTTTGTATTGTAACATTAATGTTGAATCTGATAATACAGTGTTTTTAGTATTCCCTTGATTTCTACAAAATAAAAATTCAATACAACTGATGCTACTTTTAAAAACATTAAAACAATCTGACTGTAATGATATTGAGTTTTAGAACAGTGGATCATAAAAACAATGTGACACTAATGCTACTTTTAAAAACAATGTGACTATCTACATAAGTCAAAACAAAAGTAAAACTATTGAGTTTATACTACTGTAATGATATTGAGTATACTACTGTTATAACAAAAGTAAAAATAACAATAGTAAAAACAAGCACAGTTATAATTATGAAAAATGCTAGACTCACACAAATTCTACAAAAACATTTTCATATGCACACGTGGCAAATGGGATGTACCAATCAAATTATATTGTATTTTCTCTATGTGCGAGATTTGTTTTGTAAATTTTGAGTGAGACTAGCATTCCCCTATAATTATAAATTCGAGCATAAGATTAAATGTATGAGTCGCACACGATGTCAAAAAGTTTTTTGGTATCTTCTCATGCAAAAACTTTGCCGCTCCCATATTATTATAGGCATTATCGGTTAAAACTTGAACAAATTTTCGAGACCAACATCTTCAATGCAACTATCCACATACTTATGTGATCGCTTGTATGATCTTTATCCGAACACTCTTTAGAACCAAGAAAGACTGTACCTAACCTTGAATTCACAAACAAATTCATGATGCTTCTTCTTTTCTATCGGACCATGCATCTGTCATAATTGAGCGTCCAATATTTTTTCCATTCTTCTTCATATCTTTTTCATTGAGTTTTTTTTTTCCTTTCAACCTCCTTTTAAGAAAAGTATCTCCCATCTCATATCTAGTAGGAGGTGGACCATTAGGTCCAAATTGACCAACCGCTTGCACTACCTGTTTAATACTATCCTTTTCAAAAGCACTAAACGGGATCGGTTGTTCTTTTTTTATAATATTAGAAGTATGAACTTGTTTGCTCGCTTCTTCATTTACAAATTTTGTAAATCTATCAATAGGACCAAAAGACTTGTGCTGTTTCAAGTTTCTAAAACTATCTTTCATTTCATCAAGGTCGATGGTTTCATCGTTACCAATCTTCACTTCCTCTTTTAAAGCATCACCATAATTTTTTTGGCCGCCTTTTCTTTTTTCATCATTAAGAGCATTTCGACATTTGGCTTTATCTTCTTTCGATGGCATTTCACAAGCCCTTACACTTCCCAATATACCCACTATATGTTGTTTGATTTGATAAACTCCTCCCGACACCACTTTCTTACATTTCAAACATTGGACTCTATCCGGGTTGTTTGGATCCGCTAGTATTCTAAAAATTCCGTCCAACATCATCTGAATTCCGTTTAAGTGGGTGAGTAATGGTCGTAGACGCGGCAGATTCCTAATATTGAGGTGTTGATTCCATGTTTAGTCTACAATTATAAAGGAAAAAAAAACATAAACAACTTAGACAATTATACAACCGAATGTGAATACAATTAATATCCTCATAGTGTCATTAAATGCAATATTTATTATTTTCACTTGATAATTTGAGCCCTTGCAGTCAAGTCCAAGTCAACTGAAAAATACATACGGCATATGAAACTATAATCATACGCCGTATTGAAGATCTTATCCCCAATCCAAGTTTATCAAGATTTGAAGGCATGTTGCGTATCACATTCTAGCAACACAACATATTTAAATGAAGACAGACGAATAAACTGAAATATTCTATTCTTGGACCCTACTCAAGATATTTGGAATACGCCGTATTAGACCTCAGTACACTGTATTGACGCATCAGACAGAACATTATAAATATGACCCCTAGCTTCGTATTTTCACTCCATGCACCACCACCAAATGACCAAAGGATCTTAGTAACACCAAGACATCAGTTCCAAGAGTGGAGGTCAAGAGAAGAAGGTCCCGTATCATCACACGCAGTAATATCGTTCGGTTTACACATCGATTTCACTATGTTATTTGTTTGCTTATCGTTTGTAATTTCTTTCGTGTTTGCGATTGAGATTATGGGCTAACACCCTTAGTTGTTAGCTATGTTATGACTATTACATTGATTTTATTCCGTTTATTAAAACTTAATGCATTTTATGTTCGATAATCTATATGTTTATTGCTCAAATAATATGTTCATTTACTTGTTTATCGCTCTATGTCTATTGTCTAGATAATCATATTGTAGTTCTTTAGCTATGAGCAGGTAATCGATATCTATATGGTCGGTATTCGTGACCTGGCTTCACAGGTGCCCTTCCATAGGACAAAAGGCTTGGAATCCCTAGGTTAGACAGAAAATGACTAAAACATGTAAGTTAATATGAGTGTTCTTCAAAATAGGTAGTACTTGAGAAGAGTAGGTTTCACTACTAGCCCTAGGTTACTGTAGATGAATCGTATAGATTAGTTGAAAAATACTTGTTGCGTGAATGTAACAGAGTAGACCGATAATTTACTTCAGGTATGTAGGATCATAATATTTATTGTGTTGATGATTCGGGTGGTCTTGGATGATCAAAATACATGTTTGCCATTAGAGATAGAAAGTAGATGAGATGGGTGTTCTTGGTAGAGACTTGGTTCACAAAATATGGAAGGTTAGATTGTGAGAAGCACCACCCCTTCCATGGATGGAAGGGGTATTTATAGTTACAAGACAACACGACCTCCTATCGGCCTGTGGATCAAGTATACAGTGGGTAAAGACCCGTCCTTCCTCCACGGTGTTACACTAAACTAAACTACACTACAAACAAACTAATTAACTAACAAATAACGTAAATAACTACAAGTCTACGAGCTAAAATATGCTAGACCATAATTGGGGTGACCGACACTTTAATATGGAATTTCCAATTCCTAACAATCTCCCCCTAAGGGAGGTCACCCCATGAAATATATTTTGCATCCTAGCATTCTATCTTTGTCTTTAGTTCCAAGCTCGTAGACTTCAATTCTTCAAATTCCGCATTCTTTATGCTTGTGTAGCGATTCTTCAAAGTCCGCATAATTTTGTACTTTTAGTGGAGACCTTTAACTGATCCACATTTTGATGATCTTCGAGCTTTCTTTGAGATCATCAGCCACAGAAATCTCCTTGGATCATCCATAGTTGTGTTGCCTTCATGTGATGTTGTGACTTTTGGACCGACATGCTCACACTTTTGGATCATGAAATCTTTTCATTAGAGTAGCGGAAGCTTTACTGGCTCATGATATTTGCAGTTGCGTAGCGGAAACATAGTATAGAAATATCAGAGCCAGGTTCTGTAGATATGCACAAGTCATGATTTCTTCAATTATGTGTGGATGCTGTGAGCATGCGGCTTTGCATTGACTCCTCAATTCTGATCAGCTGCAATCGTCGGGGTGTACCTACATACGACAGTTAGCAATAAAGCGCACGAAAGTGTCTTTGATCAGGTACACGGCCCACGGTTCCCCATTGATCAGTACAAGTACTGCCTGTGATCAGGTAGGATTCCTTAGAATCTCCTTGACAGGGTTTCGCAGCTGTTCTAGCCGTTCTCAAACCGGAATGTCTCAAAGAAGACAACACGGAGTGAGTGAACCAGCGAATTGAGATTCACTGATTGATGAAAAATTGATTTGAAAAACAATCGCGTATTTCTTAGAAGAAAGAGTTTTGCAATACGACGAAGGTTTTATGAGAAAGATCAATTTTCAATCAAAATACCTTTGTATTTGAAAATAGTACACATTCAATGTGCTAGAGAAAAGAAGAGATTCGCACATCGAACGGTTTTTCCAAAAGTACTTTTTCAATCAGAGATACTTTTTGTGTTTGAAAATGAATACACATTCGATGTGCTAGAGAAAAGAAGAGATTTGCACATCGAATGGTTTTTCCAAAAGCATCCGTCAATCCATTTCCTGGACTAAGGTTGATTCACGAGTGAATCGTCCCATCGTTTCTATCCAGTTGTCACAAGTTTGATCTTTAGAAAAGATCTCACATGTCACCTACCAAGAGCTTGTTTGATGTTGGCTCTAGAAGGCTTTCCATCTTCATCGTGAATATTGTCACATATCACTCGGATGTTCTGGCAATTACCACAAGGATAATGCGTAGGACTCTTAATATATTCTTACTTTCCACATTGTGTGAAACAGCAAGTCTTCGTTAATTTAGTGTCCTAAAGAGATATTGTGGATGATCTCTTGGCTCTAGACTCAAAAGTGCACATTTGGTTCCTATGCCGGAGACTAGGGAGAGGGTCTCCTTCTTCAATATCAACAATCTCTAAGAGAAAGTCGATAGATTATGTCGGTTCCCCGTGAGAATGAAACAAGCCCTTTTAAGAGGAGCTTGAGTAGCTTGGGAAGTTTAGTGCAGTGCGTCACTGGGTCCATGACGTCTTTTCTTCAATACCAGTGTTACCTTGGTAACAACCAGTAGCATATGTATTGAACCCGGTTTCTGCCCTAAGGTTGAATAATTGGAGGGCTATTTCTTTTCACCCTTTTCTCATTCATTTCTTTTTCATTCTTCAACCCCTTCAGTGCTTACCGAGACTTCATTACTAGAACTTTGTTGGGTTTATTCCAGTACTAGCTCTATCTCAGTCTGCACTCTTCCCATATTCTCATTTTTCTCCTTTTTTCTTCATACCTAAGAACTCTACACTATCTAGTGGATTGTCCCTGGGTAGATCCCTCCGGTTCTGGCGGATCGTGGGAACGAATACCTAACCTCACCATCCTTATAACTCCATAAATAAAGTAAAATGGTCGGTCTTTTGGTACAGTTCATTCCTTCTCGAAACCAATTGAAAAATCATTTGGAAAACCCAATCAAGGTACTTGTGATATAAAATCAAAACATTTTGTACCTTAATTGTTTTTGATCATTTAGAAATGCTCCCCCTCAACATGTGCATAAGATTTTGAAATTGTTTAGCACATGGAGGCTAGATTTCTTTGAAATAATTTCTTGATCACAATTTCCGTAGAAAAAGCCATTTGATTTTCTTGGTAAATTTCTCCCTCTCAATATGTGCGTAGGATATATGAAAACATTTTATCACATAGAGGAAAGAGTTCATTTGAAGTACATCCATGATCACAAAAGCCATTAATAAACCATTTGTTCCCCCTCAATATGTGCTTCGAGATTCGAAAGCGTTTAGCACATATGAGAGAGCAGTATGCACACTTGAATCAAAACGATCACCTTTTCTCAAATTTCATTATTAAATCACAAATTCTCCCCCGATCAAAAATATCAAACCCTTTGAGATTTTGGATCCCAAGTAATTTAATACGGTTTAGTAAACATAGGAGAAAATGTGCCTGATTTGAAAACTCATCTAGTTTTTGGATAAATGCTCCTCCTCAATCATGTGCATCATATATTGAAATCGTTTGGCACATGGAGGCAGGAGTGCCTTTAATGGACTAAAACAAATTTGAGATTTAAATCACTATCTCTCCCCCGATCAAAAATTTCAAACCTCTTGAGATTTGTGATCCCAATTGATTTAAATTATTTAGAAAATTTTAGGGGAAAGACGTGGCATGATTTACTTAGAAAAATGACAGATAAGGACCATTTTAAGACATTAAAGATTGTTAGTGTCAGGTAAGATTGTTTTAATAGATCTTTAAGTAAAATAAAACAATTTCACAATCAAACAAGAATAGAAAAAATTTCATTTTGAAAGATCTTGATTCTAAAGAAAAATCATACCATGACATAACATTAAATCTTTAGATCACCACTTTATTTCGTACAAACGGACTTGATAGATGAAATATCGTTTGAAAATATTTTATTTTAAATCACTCTCCCCCTCAATCGATGACCGTAGTCGATGATTGAGTGACTTATAGTTTTGATAAAATGAAGTCCGGTGATTTTCAAAATTTAGACCAGTTTATTTTCAAAACCAATATTTTCCATTTTCGAAACAATTTATTCAAAATTGTTTTAAAAAAATGGTATCCAGCACAAAGATACGTTAGGTGGTTGAGAAGCTTATGTTGTTGTTGCTGTAGGGCTTGGAAGAAAAACTGTCTGCTGATGCAGTGAGACTTCAAACGTTGCATTTTAATGCCAACTGAGGTCAAATTAAGCTCCATTTCTTCATTTGCTGATCAAGAAAACCATCTGCTGATGCAGTGAGACCTCTTACGTTGCATTTTTCATGCCAACTCTCCATAGAAGTCCAATTAAGCTCCGTTTCTTCATTTGTCAACCCAAGATATAGTTACCCTTTCCTTTCGGCATCCAATCATCTTCAATTGTGGGATCCGGATCGGGAACATTCTTATATACCAATATACCTGCATACGTTAGTGAACACACATACAGATATATGGTGGTCGACATCACCCAAACAGCAATCGACTAATAAAAGTCAATCCAACATATAAATCAAATCATACGTAGGCATGGGAATAATGTGTTTATCAATATATAACCATCTAATCCTAACAATCACATCCTAGAAACCTAGTCCTTCAACATAGGCAATTGTATTTTACAGATAAGCACGTAGGATAATTAAGAAAGTCCGTTAGATGATATAAATTTGAATACATTCTCCCCCTCAATCAATGACTCATTTCCTGAAAAGTTTAAAAGCGCTGAAGTCATTGATTGAGTTTTCAATTTTTACGAAAACTATGAAACTGATTGATTTTCAAGCAACTCATTTTCCACCATTTTGAACAACAAATATTTTTCTGAAGAATTTTAGACGGAAAAATATTTGAGTAGGAACAGCAGTCCTTCGACATACTTTTCTCATTTTGTTTTAGGATAAGTGCACGAAAATTTTGAAAATTTGTTTAGCGCAACACTTTCCTTCCTTGAAGAACGGGTTGCTATCGGAAATAATAGCAAGCCATTGTTTAAGCACGGGTTACAGTCTGAAGTAACTGCAAGCCATAGTTTGAGACATGTTTTGGAAAAGAATATTTACACCTCCTGCTCGAACTTCATCTATGGTCCCGTGCCATTATTGAATGACATTTCTAAGACCGCAGATGTTATCGATACCAGAAGACATGTCTAGAGAAAACATATGTTTGGTATTTTTGAGATTTTTTGATTTTTATGGATTTTAAAGGTTTTATAATTTTCTATTTTCTTTTTCTGGTTTTATATTTTTGTATTTTGGTTTTTAATAATTATTTACAAAGATAGAGAAGATGATATAATTTAAGAGGATGATGATACGAGTACCGAGATAAGGATATCAAGCAGCACGTCGTAGAAGATAGAATTCGTCATCTCTTAAACATTCACCACCAAAGCTTCCAGGCTCTCGAATAGAAGATAGAACACGAGCCTTTGAAAGAGAGACTTTGGCCTTCCCCAAACCGAAAATCCATTAGATGAGCAGATTCGAAGCTCTATTTCAAGCTTGCCTTAGCCAGGTGCACAGACAAGCACACCATTATCATAAATCCCGCTGCTCCATTTAAGAACGATAATCGAGGATCTCCATTCGGGGTTATATCATCAAGATAGATCAGCAAAGAATCATTCCACTCTTTAAATTTCTTCTCATATTTCATAACCACTGAAGTCTGACGCAATCCATTCCAAAAGGTGTCAAGAGAACACTTCCCCCAAGTAGTTGAATTGATGCAGTTAGCCTCTTTGTATAATGCTCAAGAACTCTCCCGAATACACTTCATTAGTGGAATGAAAACACCTTCCCATGTTCTCATTTTTCTTCCCTGATGAACATGTATGAAGCTCAAGGACCCGACGTACACACATTCCCCAAAGAGAGAACAACCGATAACATTGAAGAAGCAGGCCGGATCACTGATTATCTCTGGGGATGACAATCTCTGCGGATGTCAACTCCGGAATAAGTGATTATATCTCTGAATCACTGATTAAGCCCTCAAGTGAGACAGCAGAGTGCCCCCAATGTACACAATTCTCTCTCCCTTGATGATTGTGATAACATCGAGATCATCACACACCAGTGTACCTCTTATATCTTCAGAAACTTTCTCTAACATCTCTTCCCTCACATAGTTGGAATAAGAACACTAAACGCCATGAGTCAAACCTTGAGTTTCTCTCACGTAATGACAATAGTCTTCCCGGGATATCTTCAATCACTTAGAAGTATTAAGCTCATCAAGATTACTCGCGTTTAGATACGTTTCTCCTTCCCCCTTGCTGGTTTTGATACTTCAGAATCAGCAAAACATTATAAACCCAAATACTTGAAATCTGATGAGAAGAACGCTTGAAGTATTTGTGAGAATCAACTTGCTGCAGAATGTGAGCAAGTCTAATTGGGGATTAAATTCGACATTTCACCCTCCCCCAATTAGTGCTCTCCCCTTAAACCGACAATCTTTATGATAAATGCCCAGATTAAGAAGAAGTCTTTAGATCGTTAAATGCAACTCGTCTTCAGTCTTCTAACATGTAGCAGAAAATGTAGAATAGTCTGTAGACTCGACCTTCTCCTAGATTGTCCAGTTGGGGAATAGATAGTTAACATCTTCAACACACCAAAAAAGCATCCTAATTAACTTACATCTTGCAAATCCCCTTAATTAAGATCCCTCCCAATCAAACAAGAACAGAAAGATGTTCATCAAGGAAATCAGCAATCAGCCCGCAACGAACACACGAAATGGTAACACCAAGCAAACAATCACATCAAATAAGAACAGAAAGGTTGTTCAGAATCATCATGTTGATGTGTACGTGAAGCATTAACCGGAAGCACTTTGTCGATAAATCATTAGCCCGTGTGAAGATGTCAACCAATGGCTCTTAGAAGAGACTTCATGTAACGATGACCCGATAAGAAGAAGACCGGTTCTTACATGAGTTAGGAGCCGTATGACCATATATTCTCAGATATCGATCAATCATGCAGTAAGTTCACACTTTTTCTCCCCCCTCAAGAATTGCATACGGAGATGACATTCTTGATTAAACAAGTGAAAATCATCCAAATGTAGTCTATTCACACTTCTCCCCCAAAAAATTAGCACATGATGTCTCCATCTTCATTATAATTGAGCAAGTGGAATAAGAAAACAATCAACAGCAACCCGATTCACTTGATGACTGAAAGCGCATGGAAAAAGTATGAAGCATGTTGATGAGAATGGTCATAATAAGAAGATTTTTCTTCTTCAGAAGATAAAGCGCACCGACGCGTACACTTTTCTTTTCTTTAGAGAACGAGGCATGAACTGTTGTGTTCATACGTCATAAGAAGATTTCTCTTCTTCAGAAGATAAAGCGCACTGAAACATACACTTTTCTTTTCTTTGGAGTACGAGGCTTGAACTGAAGTATTCAAACGTCATAAAAAGATTTCTCTTCTTCATAAGATAAAGCGCACTGAAACGTACACTTTTCTTTTCTTTAGAGTACGAGGCATGAATTATTGTGTTCATACGTCATAAGAAGATTTCTCTTCTTTTGAAGATAAAGCGCACTGAAACGTACACTTTTCTTTTCTTTGGAGTACGAGGCATGAACTGTTGTGTTCATACGTCATAATCTCTCTCTTTTCAGCTCTCTTAGCAAAACATGTAATCAACCCCATTATCATTCTATAGGCTCTTTGTCGTGACAGCTGATGGAGAAAAACCCAATATGATGAATTTGACCCTGAAGTAAACTATCCCGAACTTGTGACTTAAACTTGCACATATGTAACAAAGAGCGGTGCCGAGACTTCATCCTCCATTGAATCTCTAAGTACTCTATACTCTTCAACCAACCAACCATCAAGTATAAGATGTACATCACCTCTTGAAAATCCACAATTGAATGTGACACTGAGCACTACAACGTAACTCCTTAAAGTGATAGTTATTTTAAGGTGATAAGAGCCCAATTCCCCCAAGTGGTAAAAAGAAAAGGTAAGAGTCACCCAACAATAACTAGATTTCCATGTCTTCATTTTTGATAATAAGCTCGAACAAGGATCTTGAAGAATCTTCATCCAGCCATCCCCGATACCTTCAGATACTAAGTACACTCGCCTGTGAAATTTCACTTCAACCTCAAATAAATAATACTGAATTAACGCCGTTGTCACATCTTCTGGTTAACAGCTCAAATCTAGCCTTCTTTGATATTTAAATGAACTTTGATAATGGTTTCATCCCGACCATGGTTAAAAGCACATCACCCCGTAAAACCATGTAATAACCAAACTGCCATGACGAATATCCAAACACACATCCAATTTATGAAGAACACCCTTTTATCTCTTCTTCGAAGCAGAAACCGTAGCACCAGCATCATAAGATCCCGAAATGCGCTTTCCTTCCTCCAGGATGGTTCCATCAATACGAGATTTTACAACTCTATGGTTTAAACCGAGAAATAGTTTCTTTCGCGGGATTTTACAAAACCAAGAATAAACCGTAAGATAGATCCGGAAACGCACTTTATAATTACCAGGATGTTTCAATTTTTTCACGGGATTTTACAAGTCTATGATTTAAACCGAGAAATAGATTCTTTCGCGGGATTTTACAAAATCAAGACAAAACCGTAAACAATGTCAGTTTGAACATGTTATGACAACTTTGGTTTCGGTGAATATCTGTTTTAGGGGAACATGCAGCGGTTCATCAGCGGTTCAATATCCAACATCAACAATATCATCAACCATCCAATACACTCATTGGTAAACACATCATTCACGCATTTTGTCGGCAATTGCAGTGGCCACTTGAAGAAGTAAACCCGATATACCAAACATGAACATGAAGTAGAATTCCCCAGATTTGCTACTTAAGCTTGTACTAATCCTTGTGAAAAAGAAACGGTGTACCCAATGTACAAAACCTCTTGACATTCTCAACTGAGTGAGACACCAAAGTGATAGTTACGTTGTGGGTTAAACGAGAAAGAATCACAACCGTAATTAAATAGTCAAGTCTTTATCACCCTCTATAAATGCCCAAACAAGTCATCTTCGCGGAAGGGTAGAAAGAAAGAAGACGAAATAAGTAAACGTGCCCGGAAAAACCTCACTTCCAGTCCAAATAAGAAATACCATCCAAACAACCCAATAGACAACGTTGTTCAATAATTGATTCAAGCCAAACATAATATTAATCGTGAAAATGTATAACCAAAATGTCAACCCGCATGAACACAACAAATCTCATCATCTCATTAACTCTCATCATCAACTCTTATATCATACCAAATATCATTGACAAATCTCTTAAAAAAAATCTCATTTTATCCAAGTCTCATAAGCCACGTGATATCAAATCTCATATTATAACAAGTCTCATTATCAAATTGCATGATCCAATTTGAATCAAGGTCCACTAATGAAAATCCGGATCATGAGAAGCCCCATATACATATAAATCTCATATGTATAACCAAAATGAATAAATATTATATGTGTAGTCATCTTAAGAAGCCCCATATATAATTGATGAGTGTGTAAATACTCATCATTTTTAGTCAAATCTGAACTGCAAAATATTTAAAAATGCTCAGAAATGCATCAAAATACTGAAAATATCTCAAAATTGCATTTTATATGTTTCAGATGCAAAATGTTTAAAATCAGATGAAAATGAGCTAAGTTTGCATAATTGGCAGTTTCAGTCCCCAAGTTTCAAAAGTTGTCAGAAATAGTCCCTGAGCACTTATTCTAAAAGAAAAGTCACCAAAGGTCCTTTTAAAATCATAACTTGTCATAATTAGTCCTTTGGTGAAAAATGTCAAAAGTTTTGAGAAATTACAAGTTTGGTCCTTCAAGTTTTAAAATTGGCAAAAATAGTCCTTGGAAGTTTGAAAATGTCCATTATGGTCCTTGTACTATTAAAACTTGTCATTTTTGGTCCCTTGGAACAACTTTTCAAAAGTGGCAGTTTTGGTCCCTCAAATATCAGAAATTACAAAAAGGGTCCTTGTTTATTAAAGCCTTTGAACCCCTTTCCATTTGGACCCCTGCCATAAGCCCCTTGTGACCCCCTGTCAATAACTATTTTGACCCCCCTTCAATATATCACCCGGTCAACTACGGTCAAACAAACACGCCCCTTTTTCCCTCTCTTTTCTTCTTCCCCACCTGCTTCGCCTGCAACACTCATACTCCCATCACTCCAGCTCAATTCCTACTCCCCTTATCCTTCCACCTCACCTAACAAGCCAAAGAGCATTAAATGCTTCTCCTTCCATTCACTCAAACCCCCACTGGCATATATGCCATTTTGGAACCAAAATTGATCCAATGGCCAATATCTTCAAAATCCATCCAATGGTCCAGATTAAAGGTGGGATTAGCTCAGAGGAGTGAGAGAAGCAATTTGGTGTATAAAAGGAAGCAAGAGAAGAAAGAAGAAGAAGTAGTCTTTAGTTTTTAAATTTCATCAATGTCGTCTTTAATATTAAAGTTTTAGTTAAGTTTAAAAGCTGTAACCTTTTGTTCCTATGTACTCAAGTTAAGCTGTTTTATCAATATAATCTGATTTTAAGTATCAATTCAAAGTTTTGTCATAGCTTCAAGTTCTTATGCTCACTGTTGCAAAATTCAATTTCAAACTCTTATGTTCAAGCTTCAAATAGCTTATTTCTAAGTTCAAAGAAGCTTATATAAGCTACTTATAGCTTTTGATAAGCTCACAATTCAATTTAAGCAACTTTGGTATTGGATCAACGAAAGTCAAACTGGAAGCATCAAATGGATTTGGTTGATGTAGAGCTTGGATGGGGTGGATTAGACTAGGTTAGTGTAGGATTGGTTCTGGTTTAAGCTGCAAAACAAGCTGGACACTTGTGAGTGTCTATCTCATTTTCATTTTCTACTTCAGTTTGCATATTGTGTTTGTATTTGTACCTGTGGTTATTAATAGTTTAAATCTGTTTATCTAGTGGTAATTAGGGTAATTAAACTCAGTTTAATCAATAATACAACTAGTTCAGTGGATTAGCTCATTTAAATTGCAAAACAGTGATATAAAGAGTTGTTTGGATTGTGCAACAAACCTAAGTTAGAGGGTTGTTCGATGAGTCAAACCTGTTTCTTTAGTCTCAATTAGTTGTAATATCACCAAATTGGTCATTTATTTGTGCACTAGAATACCCAAAGTCAAAAGTACTTAAAATCTGTTCTTGTGATCACAGTTGACTGAAGCAGTTGGTAAAAATCAGTGTTTGAGTTTAGAATACATAGAAATAGCTTGCATTAGTTTTATTTCATCATAATACATCAACATCAGTCCACAAATTGGTTTCAAAGTTCACAAAAGTCAAATTAACAAAACTGTTTCAAAAGTCAAAAGAGTGAAAAGTCCGCCACCAAAGGATGAATTTTCATTGATTCAATTTTGGGCCAAATCAAATGAAATTGTGGGTTTAAAAAACTTCAACTGGTCTAGTTTCTTAATATCATTTTTGTAGATTTTTGTAATTTTTTTACAAGCTCCAAATAAGCTTGTCAATATGGACATAAGTCCCCTGTACACACTCAGTGTATACTGAGTGTGCATGTGTTTTTGCAGGGCTTGTAACAAGCTCATCAGAGCTTCTCTTGGTCTGGTTTTTGGTTTATAGATAGCTAGCCAGGTCTTCTTTAAGTTCCAACTTCTATTTTTTAGTTTTAGCTTATTGGGTAGCTTGTGCTTAGGCTTAAAAGTAGTAGCATAAAACTGTTTTTGCACTTAAGCTCAAATCATCAAATCAAGTTAATCAGTACTATAGAGGTTAAGAGTAGTTGTAACTAGTTTCATTTGAGTAGTTTTAACATATTATAGCTTCTGTATCAGTTTGGTGCACATTTGTAGCTTTTGGCTTATTCCAAGTACTTATTTATAAGCACTTGCCACTGCAGTTTCATAATCTTACACATAAGCCACTGTTTTTATATTTTTCTCAGATTCATAATATTAATTTAGACCTTTCCTGAATTTTTCATATTTTTCTAGTTCAGTTTGCTATTTTTCTTCATTTAAAACAGTTTTTAGTACTTTTTAATTAGCCTTTAATACAATTAAATCAGAAAAACTTCAAAAAAATAAGTTTTCATTTTTCCTAGGTTAAGATAAATATAAAAAGTCAAAAAAGTATTTTTCCAGATTTTTCATAGTTTAATTTGTAATTTTTAGCAATTTAATTAGTTTTAAATAGTTTTTAATTCATAGAAAATAGAAAAATAATCAGAAAAATACAAAATTAGTTTTGAAAATTCTCTTTAGTTATTTTAGATTTTTCTAAGTCATAATTTCATTTTCCTAGCTTTATTTTATATTTTCTTGTATTTTAGGTATTATTAAATAGGTAAAAATAGTTTTTAATTAATAATAATTAGATAAATAGTTTTAAAAATAATTTTCTTTTTCTAAAAAATTTTCTCTTATCATTAGGTTTGTAAAAATGTCATTTTTATATTTTTAGGATTAATATTGTTTCAGTTCACATTTTCTTTTGTACGTCACGTAGTTTTTAATTTAAGTTTTATAAAAGAAAAATCAAAAACATCATTTTAAATGTAGTGATAGCGTTTATTTAATATAATTTAGTTTTTTTTTTTATTTTCTTTAATTTGCATTCAAGCCCCTTGGTATATGTGAAGACATATACCTTTTTCTTTATCAAAACCGGACCAAAAAGACCAAAAACTAACCCCTAAAGCCATAAATATTTGTGTTTTTGTGTTTATGTATGTGCAGGTAACGGATATTAATAAATGGACAAAAAGAAGACAAAATGGACACAAACGAGCACGAGAATGGAAGGAGCACGAAGTTACGGGACTAATGATAATTTTATTTGGAGCATCGAGGCAAGAAAAGAAAAATTTTAAGACTACACGAAGCCCGAACGAAGATTGCAATTAATTAAGATGCTTAAAAAGAAAGAAAAATGGAACAGCAGAAAAGTTAGGCTAAAGGAACATTAAATGCAACACTTAACACAAAAAGACTCTTGGTCTAGTGGGTAGAGACATGTTTGCCAAGCAAGAGGTCAAGGGTTCTAATCTCACTCATGGCATATTTATTTTTTAATATCTACACCAATCCTCAAGCCCAACAGCTAGCTCAAATTCGTGGCCCAAGAACAAATCAAGCCCAGCTGCGTTTCAAAAAATGAAGACCCACGAGGCCCAGCTGCAAATCACGTCCATGAGGCCCAAGTACGAGTCCAGTCCACGAGAGCCCAAAATCCAAAATGCAATCTACAGCTACGCTTGTAAATATAACTTGGGGACCAAGTTTTGTGAAGAGTATTTTTTGTACCAAGTTAAATAGTTTAGGGGTCTTTATGAAATATTATTAGGGGCCAAAGTGTAACTTGGGGGTTTATAAATACCCACCTCCATCACCTCATTTTTATATATCTCTTTTATTTATTTTTGTACCCAAACTCTTGTAATTTTTATGCTTATTTAGTTTTATAAAAGTTTTATTTTATTTCTTGCAAGTTAGTTCATCTTATTTATTATCTTTGCATCTTATTTCTTCTTCTCATCTCTTTCTTTATTTTCTTTTTCTTTTCTTACCTATTAAGCTATATTAGCTTATTAGCTTATTATAACTTATTTAGGTTTTGCTTTTTGGGTTAGCTTTTTCTATAAGTTTATCCATTAAGCTCTTTTATTTGTTTTTCTTCTATAAAACTTTCTTTATTACTTTTCATAAATAGTTTTTATTTCACTTATTTTATAAAAGTTTACATTTTTATAAGTTTTAGCTTATTATGTCTTATTATCTTTTCTCTTCTTCATCCTCTAGCTCGATTCAAACAACAAAAGAGATGCATGAGCTTATTAAGCTCGGCTTATTTTACAAATAAGCCTTGACATCTCTTAAGTTTGAGAGCACATTTTCTATTTTTAGCTTATTAATTAGATTTATTAGTTTTATCAAGTTTTTCATATAAAGGTTGCAACTTTTTGAGTTTTTAGTGAACAATAAGCTATTTATTAGCTTGTTCATGTAGATCTAGTCCTTAAATATACCCGATTCGCGTTTAATCTTCGGATGGAACAACTTAGCTTCGGGTGGACTTAGACCTAATAGTTTTTGTTATAAAGTTTGAATCTTTTTAATTTTTAGATCACTTTTAGCTTATTTACATTTAGTAGTAGTGCTTATTATTGATTAACCCTTGTTAAAGTTTGTATCTTTTTGTGTTTATCATCATCTCTACCGCTAAGGCCGGAGCTTAAGGGTCTTTAAGCATTTTTAATACATAAAGTTTGAAGCTTTATTAATTTTTAAGCTTGTTGGTGAATAAAGTTTTAAACTTTACTTACTAATTAGTGGATAAGATTAATAAAGTTATAAACTTTTGTGTTAATTTGTGCTTATTTGATCGGGTGGTTTTATTCCTCTCGTTTTGTCATCCGGGTTCTATTTTCTTTACTTTTTAAATCTTTAGTAGTTATAAATTTTAATATAATAGTTATGCTTATTTTTATTGAATTAATTGCTATGTGTTGGTTTGCTATGCTTAGTGAGTAGGCTTTTTATATACTTGTTGAGTAGGTTATTTCGTGAATTAAGTGCGGTTTTATAAAAGAAAATATATTGGTTAGTAATTTTAAGTTACTTAGATTGAAATTTTGGTTGTTTAAGCGGGCAAAAGCCGTGAAAATAATTGGGTTTTAATCTAGATATTGATATCTCTTTATGAAAAATTGTTGTGACAAAATAATTATTTGTAAAAGATATTAATTCATCAATAAAGGTCTTAATTGAAATAATAAACCACACTTAAGGATCTTGATAATTTGCTTAACAAGTATATCTTTTCATCATATATTTCTTATTCGCTTGCTTAGCATAATTTAGTTCGTTATTTTTAGTTGTTATCATTTATCGTTAACTTTAGTTTATTTACTTGCTACTAGTTTTATTATTGTCTTTACTTTAACCATTATCATTTTAATTAATCAAAAACTTATACACTTAAACGTTTTTAGTTAAATTTGTGTAATTGCTTATTTGTGTTTAGCTTTCTTATTTTACATGCTTAATTGTTTCTTTCTTATTAATTTCCAGAACCCAAAATATTTTTATCCTATTCAAATCACTCGACCTTTAAACAACGAATCGATTTTCCATTACACCCTCGTTGGGAGAACGACCCGGGAGTTCCGTACTTCCGGTAAATCTTATGTACGAAAATGAATTATCAAAAATGGCGCCGCTGCCGGGGAGGTGTGTTAGCGATTTTTCGTTTCGGAGTTTGAAGTTTGGTGTTTGAAGACCCTCCTCCGTGGAGTTCCCTCGCTTTTGTAAATACTTTTCATAAATTATAAAAATACAAAAATACAATAATCATAAACACTTTTCCTAAAGTGTTTAAAAAAACAAAACCCAAAAAGATTATCCTTTTCATAATTTGTTTTCCTTTTATGTTTGCTTTTATTAAAAACCCAAAAATATTCTTCTTTACCCTCTGAACCGTCAATTCTTTATTCTTCTTTACCCTCTGAACCGTCAATTCTTTATCTCTTTACCCTCTTATTCGTATAATTCTTCTCGATGTCTTCGTCTTACCATTATGGTTGTCAATGGTGTGGGGGACGTCAAAATGGTGGGAATTGTCCCGGTTGTAGCATTGTGAATACGGGAAACGAGTTTGTCTACGACCAACATCCCTACAATGAAACAACCGATTTCCTTAACCAATCCCCATACCATGAGACGGAGTCATACTCGTGTGAGTACTGTGGAGGTCCTCACCAAGGTTTTCAATGTCAAGCCCAATTTAACAATACAACCTTTGGTTATGAACCTTATCCATATACTTCACCAAACCCGTCACAACAATCATACTGTTGTGAGTATTGTGGAGGTCCGCACTTTAATTCCGATTGTCAAATGCAGAATCTAATTGTTTATGAGCAAGTTCCTTATGACTATTCTTATGACCCACCTCCACAATACCAAGAGATTAAACCACAACATCCGCAAATTCCTCAAGATAGTTTCCAAAGATGTATTAATATACTCGAAGAATTTATGGATAAACATGGTATCGAAAAAGATCCTCATCAGAAAACGTATGGTGAATTACTTGCCGAAGATCGAGCATCTCGCAACGAAAGATCTATGTTAGAATTACTCGAAGAAGAAAAACGAGCAGTTCAGATTGAAAAGTGTCTTGAAGAAATACGAATTGAGGAGCAAGCACTTGAAAGACGTGCCCGATGGCTCGAGACTTACATTGACGATGATGATGAGGATTCCATCCAAATGAAAGAATATTATGCGAGTTTGTCGGATGAAACCCCTCCCGTTTCTGAGCCTTTCATTTCCGACTCTTCCCCTTCACTCACATCGGTTGAGAGAAGTGACGTCATTTTGGAAGAGGTCGATGATTCTATGTCTTCGATAATTGTTGATCCCATTGACTCTCTCATAATGGGGGACGAGCCTCTTAGCACTATTCCGGAAACGGAATCGTTTAGTATTGAGAGCCTTGACCCAATCCCAAGTGAGTCCGAGGATGTATCTGACAGTGATTGTGATTCGTTTTTGTGTGATTCTCTTGACATTTCTGAGGTTACTTCCGGGATTTTCTCGAATCCACTTTTTGAATTCAAGGACGACTATACCTTTTGCGAAGTTAATCCTCTTTTCAACAAAGATTTTGAGTCCGATTCAGAGACCACTACGGAAGTGGTGGATATTGCTAGCTCTGAGAGCACACCACTTGTCCCATCTCTGTGTTCCGACCTTTCTCTCCCGTCATGTGATGTTATGCAAAGTGAAGATGAATCTGACACTGAAGATATTATGGAGATTGATGAATTGATTAAAGTGGTTGAAGACGATATTCTTGACAATCCGCCTTATGATTCTGATATGGAAGAAATTGACTTATTTCTTGATGATCCAATACCGCCGGGTATTGAGAGTGACGGGTGCGACTCTGATCAAGATGTCCTTTTTCTTGAAAGCTTGCTTAATGATGATTCTCCTTCCTCTGATGAGTCGACCATCACTTATCCCGTTGAGCCCTCATGTGAAGACAAAAATTTTAAACCCGGGATATTCATTGATGACTTTCATGTTATAACCGTCATTCGAGATAAGGATCCTCCGATGGATGCCTTCGTTGTTGAGCCCACACATCCTGTGCCTTATCATGAGCTCCCTTATTCTTTGGAGTATTTTCTTATCTATCCATCATCCCTTCGTCCACCCGCAAAACCGCCGGATGATGGATCAGTCTTTCTTGATAAACCTTATGTGAGTTCGGGGGATGTTATCCCATTTGTGCTTGAGCCCGATATTTTCTTTCCCTCCCAACCCACCCATTCTCTTTCCCCCCGGAGTGAGGATACCATCTTTGATCCGGGTATCCCTTCCGCTTGCTTCCCCAAGGACAACTGAATTCGGGGATCGAGTCAGGCTAGCGACTCGGTGATAAAAAAACAGTAGCGCTTCGTGGGAGGCACCCCATGCTTATCCTTTTATCTTATTTATGTTTTCTAATAAGTGACGTGAGGAGGTTCGCCTCTTCCATTTCTCGTGTTTCGTGTTGTTGTTGTTTATGTCCAGGATTTTCCTCGATATATGAAGACTCTAGTGCTCGAAGTTTTTTCTTTTCTCCACTCGAGTTTCATGTTTCGACGCTCTTATGGAAATCCGATATCCAAAATCTTTATCGATTATCGTTTATCTATTAGCATAACTAACCAATGGCTTTAGATTTGCATTGAGAACCCGTACCTTTAAACATTGAGGACAATGTTTCGTTTTAGTCTGGGGTGGGTAATCTTTCGATTAGATTTTTGCCTAGCACTTTGCCGTGTACTCGTGCAACTCCGTTTTTCCTTACAAAATGTCTAAAATTGTGCAAAAATTGTGAAAAATTTAAAAATTTTGAATCTTTTGTTAAGTCTTTTTGATTGAAAAGTTTGCTAGTCTCTTAGACAAGAAGCTATAAAATGCGAATTCTAGCTCACAAGGCCAAGAATTTGCAAGTTTCCCTGAGTGACTTTAAATATGCATGACTTAATATCATTAGACGAAGCATTTACTAAATTAATGTATATGTTTTGACACCTTGTTGACTTTCCGCTGGTGAGAGTAGGAATAGAATTCTGACTTGACCGGCGTGTTGAGCCCTAGCTTGTTCCCTTAACCATAGATAATTTAATTATCGGCTAAGCATCCGCGGATCTCATTATTTGGGATTTTAAATTTGCGGAGATCGAGAAATGATAGAGTTACTTATGAGTTTAGATGCTAAGCGTGGAGTAGTTGGTTCTCTTTAGAGCCCATCGAAGGTACTTATGGCTTTTTGTTCCCACAAAATTGTTTCACCCCATATCTGTCTAATAAATAATTAAAGATGTTAGGTTTATGGCGATAGTTAGTTCTTTATCTTCTTTAGAGAATCCTTGCCCATGAGGGTTGGGTACACATCAAGGTACTGTCAGTGTTGCGGTGTAATAGATAACTGATTCCTGATAGTTTGCTGCTATTGTTTCTATTGTTATAAAAGCCGTGGGATTTGGAGTTTGGCACAAAAAAATTAACATGAATTAAAGCCCAAATGTATTAAAGTTGAAAAATCCAAAGCCATAAAAGTTTTCTATGTCTTACGGTACCC
>OU343222.1:185268118-185332081 GCA_910596185.1 Chrysanthemum makinoi | reverse complement strand
GAGGACTTCCACCCGGCCACGTCAAGTAGAAGTTCATATTGACTAGTGCCGAGCTGCACCGATTGCGAGCACCGTATCGTCGAGCACCATCCGAAATGCAAGAATTGGTCTAATCAATTGCAAGAGCTTCTCGACAAAGGATTCATTAGGCCGAGTTCCTCTCCTTGGGGAGCACCGGTCTTGTTTGTGAAGAAGAAGGATGGATCCTTCCAAATGTGCATAGATTATAGAGAATGAACAAGTTAACGGTGAAGAACCGTTAACCACTCCAGAATTGATGACTTGTTGATCAGTTTGCAAGTTCAAGTATTTACTCCAAGATTGATCTTCGATTCGGGTATCATCAGCTTCGAGTTCGGGAAGAGATATTCAAAACAGCGTTTAGAACAGTTACGTCTCACGAGGTTTCAAGTGATGCCGTTGGATTGACTAATGCACGGCGGTATTCATGGATCTCATGAATAGAGTTTGTAAGCCGTATTTGGACAAGTTTGTTATTGTGTTCATCGACGACATCTTAATCTACTCAAAGAGCAAAGAAGAGCACAAGAGCATTAAGGATGATTTTAAGGCTACTCAAGAATGAGAAGTTGTATGCCCAGTTTTCGAAGTGTGATTTTTGGAACCACAAAGTGCAATTTCTTGGTCATGTCATTGACAGTCATGGACTACAAGTTGATCCGCAAAGATGAAGCCGTAAAAGATTGGGCTACTCCAACGAATCCTACAGAAATTCGACAAGTTCTAGGACTAGCAGGATATTACCGAAGGTTCATCGAAGGTTTTTCGAAGATAGCGAGACCTTTGACCAAGTTGACACAGAAAACACGAAGTACGGAGTGGGGAAAGAAACATGAAGTTGCTTTTCAGTTGTTGAAGCAAAAGCTTTGCAGTGCGCCAATTTTGGCACTACCGAAGGCATTGAGAACTTTGTTGTATATTGTGACGCTTCGCACAAAGGACTTGGGGCTGTTTTAATGCAAAACGAGAAGGTGATAGCGTATGCTTCTCGACAACTTAAGACTCATGAGAAGAATTACACAACTCATGATCTCGAGTTAGGAGCCGTAGTTTTGCGCTCAAGATTTGGAGACACTACCTCTATGGTACAAAGTGCACAGTGTTTACCGACCACAAGAGTTTGCAATATTCTTGATCGAAGGAGCTTAATATGAGGCAACGTCGTTGGTTGAGGTACTCAGCGACTATGATTGGTGAAATCAAGTATCACCCAGGAAAAGCCAATGTTGGGCTGATGCTCTTAGTCGGAAAGAGAGGCCTAAACCTTTAAGAGTTCGATCAGTGGGAATGACGATTATTTCTCCTTTACCATCGAAAATCCATGAAGCACAAGTCGAGGCACTTAAGGAGGAAAACCGACCAAGTGAAAAGCTTTATGGTATGCCCAAAAGCGCAAATGGTTTTGTAAAGAGAGCAGATGGAGTATTATGTTTCAAGGATAGAATGTGGGTTCCATTGTATGGCGGAATACGAGAATTGATTATGCATGAGTCGCATAAGTCAAAGTATTCTATTCATCCAGGATCGGATAAGATGTATCAAGATCTTAAGAAGCTTTATTGGTGGCCGAACATGAAGGCGGAGATTGCCACGTACGTTAGCAAATGCCTTACCTGCTCTAAGGTAAAAGTTGAATATCAGAAGCCTTCAGGTTTACTCCAACAACCGGAAATTCCTCAATGGAAATGGGAACGCATTACTATGGACTTTGTTACGAAACTTCCTAAGACATCGGGAGGTTACGACGCTATTTGGGTAATTGTTGATCGCCTTACCAAGTCAGCCCATTTCATACCGATTAGAGAGACTTATTCGGGAGCACTCACTAGACTTTATGTCAAGGAAATAGTCTCGAGCACGGAGCACCATTTCTATCATTTCCGAAAGAGATAGTCGATTCACTTCAAACTTCTGGAATTCATTGCAAGATTCATTCGGAACCAGATTAGAGTGAGCACAGCATATCACCCACAAACCGACGGTCAAAGTGAAAGGACCATTCAAACGCTAGAAGATATGCTGAGAGCATGTGTAATTGATTTTGGAAATGGTTGGTCTAACCATTTGCCATTGATTGAATTCTCGTACAACAATAGTTATCACACCAGTATCAAGATGGCACCATTCGAAGCACTGTATGGTCGTAAGTGCCGTTCACTGTTTGTTGGCCGAGGTAGGAGACGCACAACTTACTGGTCCAGAAATGGTACGAGAAACCACGGAAAAGATTGTTCAAATTCGTGATAGACTCAGAACTGCAAGGAGTCGACAGAAAGTTATGCGGATGTTAGCGCAAGGATTTGGAATTTCAAGTGGGAGACAAAGTCATGTAAAAGTATCGCCTTGGAAGGGGCGTGGTACGTTTGGAAAGCGTGGAAATTGAACCCGAGATACAGTGGACCATTCAAGATTTTGAGCAGAGTTGGTCCGGTAGCTTATCGTCTTGATCTTCCGCCAGAACTCAGTCATGTGCACAACACGTTTCACGTTTCAAACTTGAAGAAGTGTCTTTCGGACGAATCGCTCGTTATTCCATTGGACGAAGTTCAGCTTGATGACAAACTCAACTTTGTGGAAGAACCTGTAGAAATCATGGACCGCGAGGTCAAGCAGTTGAAGCAGAGTCGTATTCCTATTGTGAAAGTTCGTTGGAATTCTCGACGAGGTCCTGAGTTTACTTGGGAACGGGAAGACCAGATGCGACGCAAGTATCCTCATCTTTTCACCGACACAGTTACACCTATCAACGATTGAATTCAGGGACTGAATTCCCTTTTTGGATGGGCGAATGTGACAATCCGTATTTTCAGGTCATTTCTCGACACGATTCATGTCTCATTATTTTAACATTTTTAGTAAACTTGGTTTTACTTGTTTCAAATCGGTAACCTTGGAGTTTTAGCGGCGAATTCATGATCATGACATCACGTACATTTCATATGGACTATGATTAGTCTACATTTCATTGACATCATGTGCATCTCATAAATTCATTCACGACATTTCATTTCATATTTTACGCGTAATTTTTATGTTTAATAATCTTTATCGCGTGAGTTTTTATTTTAACATTTAACCCGATACTTTCAAAAATGATCCCGAGGTATTTCTAAACTTACATTTAGTTTCTAAAAACTATATTTTTAGTTTTCCTAGTGTTTCAAATTTATTTGGTATATTAATCGTTAAAAGTTAATTATTACGTCGTTTTTCTTAAAAACTACTCGATAATTTTTATATCACTCAAATTTCACAAGGAAAGTATTTTTACAATTTATATTACCTCATTACAATCTATTTTGACCTATTAAAAACTTACTTGTACCAAAAATCTCCATTTATCATTACTTATACATTTAACTACACCTTTTTACTTATACATTTTACTAAATATTACACAATATATATATACAAGTACAAGATTAAAAAAAAAAAAAAAAAGATATATCTCATATCCCTCCCCCCTTGGCCGACCAAGGGGGAGGGTATTCCATAAATGTGGCATGGTTTGGTCTTTGATTGCATAGATGTTTACTCAACATAAAAGTTTACTTAACTCTTTCTTTTTCTCATTCACTTCACTCATTCTTCAAGTGTTAGTAAAATTTTCTCTCCTCTCTTTTGGTTCACCATAAAACCGGCCACATAGAGAAGCACACAAGGGATCAAAATTTTCAAGATCAAGTGTTATTACAACCTAGTATATATCCTTTATATGGTTTTGAAATAAAAACAAGGATATTTAATTAATCCTTGTTACTTTCACCTCTTCATTTTTACTAGTAAGCATGTTTTTATCATTTTTATGTTTCCTTTTCATTTTCATATGTTTCTTTTCATTTTTGGAGCTTATATGCATGATATGTGATTTATACCATTTATTTCATGATTTTAGAAGTTATATATACATATTGGTCATCCTATAATTATTCCCTTGGTATTGGTTGGTCTTGATGGTGATTAGGAACCCATGACACCCTAAGAAGGTGTATGGTAGATTAGATTAGTTTTGAGTTGATTTGAAGGGATTAGAATAGTTTTGTCGAGAAAAACTATTTTCAATAACTATATTTTGTGTTCTGTCCTTGTTTTGTTTTTCTGGAAAATCCGACAGTAGGCACGACTTTTTGGCCTTGATTTTTAGAAAATATACTTTAAAAAGAATCCGTGGCCGCTTGAACGGATAAAAACGGACTTATAACGAAGAAGTTATGGATTTTACAAGTTTGGCGACGAAATATATTATTTTCTGAAATTTCAGCAACATGTTTTTAGTTTGTTCGGGTCAAAAACGAGCCTTAAGCTTCACAAATTATTTCGACTTCTCAAAAATATATTAGTTTACTTCGATACGAAGCTAAGGACGTATAAAACGTAGAAAACGGATTTGAAACGACAAAGATATGCACTTTTTCATAAACTTGCCGTAACTAATTTTCTGCACACAATTAGCCAAAAACCATCATCTTTAACCCTTATTATCTTTATGTTCGAGACCTTTTGGACGAAAACTCCTGAACTGAAACTTTTAGATATCGATACAAACTTTCCAAAACCGTCGAGTTCGTTCTCTAACGATCGACGTACACTGTTTTACGACTAGTTTTCCAAAGCCATTTTTGTTAATTTCATGATTTTTCCGACGACATTGTTTTGCGACGAAAAGTGGTAATTTCTCTAAAAATCATTATAAAACCATTGTAGGATGACATTTTGACGTAAAAACATGTAAAGTGATTTTTGATTGGTCAAGGCGTCAAAAGAGTATTTTTTCGACGTCGAGTAATATTTTCAAAACTCATAAATGGTATAAATAACATATCAAGTGCATGCATAACATTACATTGCAACTCATGACATATCATATCATTGATAATAGGTCCCTGTTGACGCATCACATTAAACCTCGGTGTACTCACTTTTGCCATTATTCCAGTTTATCCAAGTGAGTTCATAGCCCCGTTTTTACATGCTTTCGATTATTTTCAAACCCACGGGGGAGAATACATTGCACTACATTTTTCTTTGTACGATACCAAGTATGTTAAATTCAATTACATTGCTTAAGTTACCGCATTTGCCAATTTGAAAGTCCCCATTACTTGAACATGAACCGTTAATCTTTGAAGCGAGGATGAGTGGAGAGATCTATCGAGGGTGACGCCTCCATCCGGGTTGGTGAATCCCAACCAGGGAAACGGATGCATTTCATTTGATCACATTACGGAGTTGTCTGGCAAACACTCTGCAGGGGAATACATGATTGAACAGTCTAGTTTCGGGGTCATGGGCTTAGAGCAATTGTAACATTATTTTTACGTGACTTGATGGTCATGCATGCTAGATACTTGTGTAGTCGTATAAAACATTTACATAAACCTATGATTTCTCACCAACATTATTGTTGACCGTTTTTAGCAATGTATTTTCAGGTAACTGAGGCATTATCATCATGACATGGTTTAGGGACCTATATTTTGAGTCGCGGCGTCGACTTATATTATGTACATTATGGCACTTTATTTCAAAACATCGTTTGGATTTGTAACATATTTGTATTTCCGCAAACTTTGTAAACCTTTTGGGACCGATGTTGTACTCTGAATGTTTTTATGAAATATCCAACGATGTGTTTTTAAAACGACACTTTAGGTCGTTCAATATAACTGTGATGTGGTGCTATGACAGTCAATCCCCCAGGAATTCCATTCCGCTGCAAAACAGGTAAATTGGGGGTGTGACACTCGTGGCCCACGCACGGCCGTTTCCAAAAAACCCATACATAGCCTAAACCTTTACCCCTAAAAAAAGCGCAAAGCTGATGCTGCGACAACTGAAACATGTTCTAAAATGACTACTAAAAACAGTTAGTCATTCTAAAATGACGACTAAAAACCTATCTCCGCGAACATCCACAGCACACCTTCACCCAAAACCTATTTCCTTTCACGTGGTGGTAGTCTGCCAGGACCATATGCATACCAAAGGTGGGAGTCTAAACCTATTAGACTCTCATTAGCAATATGGGATCTTGAAAGTGTAGGCATTACCTTCTTAACCTCGCCGTTGGAGAGCTGAAGAAGGAAATAAATCATGGGAATTGGGTCATAAGAGTGACTGATAATATATGTTCGGCAGAGGGGTCCCGTAGGGAAGGGCGACAAAAGGAAGTTAGGGCCAACGAAGTACGTAAACCAGCCTCTTCCAACAAGAAACTTCCCTAAGAAAGTCAAGCAACTGAGGATGAAAGCTATGCCTTCTTCCTCTGTTGGTACAGCCCGGCCCCCATTCAAGTGTGCGTCTACTAATTCAGGGATATCTGGTTGGATAGACTGGGTCTATGGAAAAATGACCGCTTGAGGGATCCGGGATAAAATAAAACCTGCGCGGGTTGGGAAGCTAAATTACCAAAAGCCCTTCTGTACGCGCAGATTGGCGTATTTAGACGTGAAAACCCCTGAAAGGCCCATTGAAGTTGAACGGGCTATCTAATTACTCGGGGAATCCCATGGGTTGATCATACGTCGGGCCACGAGGAAGCAAGCCGCCGAAACTCATTCAAGGAAAGGATAAAGGCAAAAGACCCACACCCGGAAAGCCAGCGGAAAAGAAGAGTGTACGAATACACACACAGTGGCAGAAAAGTCGGTACATTGCTAATGTACTTGTCACTACTACTATGATTGTGAGGGATGAATATGTAATATTCTAGAATGTCTTCGGTAGGATGTTTTGTATTTGATAAGAGAGGTGATACTCACACCACACTTTTTGATTCATGCACCACTAGTTGTGCATTATAGTATTGTACTGTACAATACTGTAATGCACATCTAGTGGTGCATGAATCAAAAAAGTGTGGTGTGAGTATCAATTCCCATTAGATAAGTATTGTAAGTATATTTATCCTGTACACTACTTAGTGTATTTTGTAAAGGACTCCTTATCCTGTTAAAGGAGGTCCTAGGTTTGAGTTCTATATAATTTTTGGTGATATCTAGAGTCGATACACTTCAAGGTTGTAAACGCCAATACTATTAACAAAATATCGAGGTGTTTAGTGAGAATAAATGTCCGTTAATTATTAATCTTCTTAAGGAGTACTAGGTTGTGTTGGTTTAGTCACCTTCTATAGTAGATCCTTTGCTAAACAAGGATTTAAAACAGATTTTTATGTTAATGGACGAAACAATTTTAAAGACCATTACTCATTCTAAAAACATCAACATCTTCACTTGGATTATTTTTTGAAGAACATCTTCACAACGGCATCAGGTTATCGGATGTGTACAGTGACATTCGTTTGAGTGGATTATTTTGAGCTTTATACGACGTTTGTAAACATAAAACAAATGCTACACTGCTTTTATGCTCGATTACTTAATATAACTTACAACTGCTAGTTGTTTTTTACTACTGCTTTTGTGGGGCTGACAGGGACAGGTTTACCAGCTTGTAATAAACTTACAACTGCTAGTTAATTTGTACTAGTGTTGAATGTTAAACCTCTATTTTTGGAAGTGTGCATTGTCTCAAGTTGTTAGTTATTAGTAGGTTGTAGAATACGAAATGTAGTTCTAGAAGGATTCGTGGGTTTATAAAAGTATTCCGTATGGAAAACAAGTTGCCCTAAGAACAAAATTAGGTTGCCAAAATTATTTTGGGTAACAAACTGCTGTTGCCCGATTAAAAAAAATGGACAATGGGATAACAGAAGAGATGAAATAGTAAATACGTTGACATACAACGTTTGATCAGGACAACAAGTACATATTACGATTACTACATGGTTGTAACTTTAATTGTTACATATTATATAACCACTTTATTGATAACATTCATCTACTACGAAAAATCTTAGCAGTCCAATGCTTCCTTCCCAGACAGACAGCGTACTAAAACCACAAACCTTCATTCCCATTTAGCCTGATCCGTAACTTCAGCCGAACTAACTTGTTGAAAATGGCATTGATATATCATTAACCAAATCAAGTGATAATGTTTAAAAGAAACATGAATAGAATGGTAAGTTATAATAAAGCATATATAGGCAGACAGTATGTATGATTTAACAAAAGAATAGATTCTTTGTATAGGGCGATGTAGAAAGATCCCGTTTCTCCTAAAATTCCCATGCTGACAAATAATTCAAGTTCTTTGTTGTACACGAATACTGAGTGACCCAAATGGTTGCCAGTGTACGCTTCCACTATTGGAGCCTGATCCTTTGTAAACCCAAGCAAATGAACAGATAATAGGGTGGGGATGGCAAAGAGGCTTCTAAATGATCTTATGGCAAAACCATTCACGTCCACTAACCATCCACAAAACAATGGCATATCGTCATCAATGATCATACCAGAAATGACTAGAGAGGTTCCAAGATCGAAAACATAGAATGGAACTGGGAGTTCATTTTTTAAAATATGCGGATGGTCTATAACTTTAAATTGGTTGGTTACCAAATCAAACGAAATCAACATATAAATCTTGTATGTAACACCGTCCTCATTAGTTAACTTTTCACTCCTAGTCCAATAGATAAAATGACCGACAACTGCCTGACTTTGACGTTTCATTTTGATAGTTTCACGAGGGGGGTGGAAATTTTCAAGGCATGTCCACCTTAACGAGTTGAAAGAAAAGACAGAAACATACCAGAAACCACTTTGGAAAACAGGATAGAAGACCTTCACGATCGTCGGGTCAAGAGTGTCCGGACGGACGGCAAAACCAAAACAAATCTTTTTACATTCAATTTGATGCGTGTAAAACGGGACATGTACTGTAAGTGATTTTCGGATTGCCGGGTTCCAAATAACAGAGATTAGATTAGAGCCATAAACAAAACACGATAGACCGTGAGAATTGGCAACTGCAATCATAGATGAAAGCATTAAATTTGTACGAAGTACCGTAGCGGTCAGCTATTCATTAAAAGCTAACATAAAACCTTTGTGACCCTGATCAAATGTTAGCGTAAAAAAACACTCATCGTTAGGACGAACACCGTAATTAGAGATGAAAAAACCACAATCTATACTAGCCTTCCATAACTTGCAAACACTACGTAGCTGGAGTATAGACTCAGGAGGTAGCCTGCGAATGATATCTAGTTGAACATCCAGTGGGATATAGTCGGACATTTTGTTAAACAAAAGCAGAAAGATTGGGATAAAGATATGAAGTGAATAGACAAAAAGAAGAAAGAAAGATGTTGTTAAACAAATTAAGAAAGATTTGTATTGAAGACAGAGATTGGGAAAAGAAAACATTTAAGGACATGTACCGTAATGTACTATAGGGCAACCAAATATTAAATTCTGCTAGTATATACCAAATAAATTAATAAAGTCTACATAACCCATAATATATAGAAGTGGTTTGCAAAGCATAGGCTTTTTTGTATATGTGCACGGGTATTAACTAAAGAAATGCCGTTGAGTTAAAAAATATTATAATAATCGACTAATATATAATAGAAGTAGAAATACCTCAGATATACGTTGAATGAAAAATACTTCACATGTCAACATTAGATAATAATTATGGGTCAAACGGACATTAAGAATAGTACCTTGAAAGACCGCTATCATGTTATGTATTCAACCTTGTGCTTCCAGAAGTATTCAAGCATCCGTTCACCGTAGCTAAAGCTGTTTGAAGAGAGTCGTCTACTTCCTGGTTACGGAGCAATCTGTACAAAATAATGCACACCCATAGTCCGCAGTCACCATACAACTCCGATTGTTTTGGTACTTTTGGACACTTGTATATGATTTTATAATCCCCTGTTGATATGCCCTTACTATGCAGTACACCAGAGTTTGTTAGGTACGATTTAAGTTGTGTTTGTAAGTTTCGCTTGGAACCTTGCAACCATCGTTCACCTCTTGATGCTGACCCAAAAGAGTCATAAATGTAAACAACTCCAGTGCGGATATGGAGCTCACAGAGTATCCAGTGTTTTGCACTTTCATTCATGGGAAAATACACCTGATATATAAAACAAATGCAGGATATTATAAGCTGTTTATAACAGTAGTGGTATTTGTACGGTAAGAGTCTGCCAAAATGACCTTTGCAACATCTCGCCAAGCCACAGGGTATGTTGTGCCATCTGAAAAACTTGTAGGCATGTTGCCACCTAGGATTTGATTGCAAAAAGTACACCCTGCCAAAGCCCAATCCGCATCAGCTGGTCTAAACAACCACATCAATTCAACCCATGCATCCAAGTGCTGCGGACAGATAAAGCAAATCAAAACTGTAAACATTGGTTTCATAAGTAAAAAAACAAATAATAAACAAGTCATAGACCGCTAGGCATCACTTTACTCACTAACTCACTAAGCCACACCGCCGGTGCAGTCTTCAACACATGCCAAGGCTACACAAAAATTCCTATAAGCAATAACCGCACCGGAGCCCCAAGGAAACCTATAAAATAATGGTTCTTTAAGCTTCAAATACTTGCGAGGTAATCAGGAATCGAACCTTCTTCTTGTTGCATTTCGGGTGTCGTAAAAGTTCCTAAAAATCAAATATATATTCAATAACATACACACAATGATAATGATGTTATTGATTAACAAACGGAACCTACCTCTACAAACGGTTCAATTGTGGGCGAATAGAATCGACTACGTGGACACGTTCTGGGTTTTCGGATGTTTCCTGAAAACAAAGTTGAAAGATAAGCAGAAAAAAATAAAAAAAGATTCGTTTCGCCAGTGACATTTAATAAGCCGATGTACATCTGAAATGGTAGCCGGGATAATAGCCTCGTTAATGACACCCTGCGATCTTGTAACACGGCGGCAAGGAGTAGCTGATGTTATTGATACCCCATTTTCCGAATTGACGGACCCAAACAACGTCGCGTAAGTTTGTACAGTGCGCCTCTTTTTACTGAGGTTGTCGTTCAATTTTAGTCTCTTTCTTTGTTCGTATTCATATCGAGAAAAGATCTTCCAAATGAGGGTTTGTCATTAGGACCTACCACATTTGCAATTGACACTTTCTTCGGTTTAACCTGAGATTGAGGGGCTTCAGCGTCTTTCTTTGTTGGTGTATCTTCTAGGCTAACCACAACAACATCATTGTTACTGGATTCAAGGGCAACTAACGAATTTTTGTCAACCTCTTTCTTTTGTTGATCATCACAATCCATAAAATCTAAAGACGGAAGACACAATTTTGTATCAACGCTTATGTTGACATTATGTTGGGAGGAAACAGGAGTGTCATTTTGGCCAACCACATTTACATATGGTAGGTTGTTGTCTTTAAACTGACATTTGAGAATATAGTATGTTACAAAACAGCACATTAAACTATTTTATTTATCGGCGATGTTTTACAAAACAACACAATAATAATGTAGATACCTCATGAGCTTTGTTGGTGGGTGTTCCTATTTCTGTCTGCACACAATCAATATTGCTAACGGGTTCTGGTTGGCAAGCCAATTGTTTCTGAACCACATCTTGCTGTTCGTTATCACAATCCATTGCATCTACAGAATTATCACCCGAATCTTTTTCATCGTTTATGTAAGACGACCAGTCATTACCACAATCCGGTTCCTGCTGAATTTTAAATATATATACATAAGTAGGGACGTATGCTTTAGCCGATATTTAAACTGTAACTAAAATATAACGTACAATAATGGGGTCACCCGGTATTTTATTTTCCTCTTTAGGTGCAACTGGTGGAAGTTGAGTGGGTACTAATTTCACTCCATATTCCATAACAGAACATTTTTGGGTGATGGCACAAGCTTCAACAAGCATACCAAGGTTACATGGTTGTGTTTCTTTAAGCCCATCATCATTGTCAATGTCCGTTGCATGGTCCGCATGGACAACCTTATCCCCGTTAGGGCCAACAATATGAGACGACATGGCCTGTATCAACCAATGTTTGATATAAGTGTGGACACAAACGATTATTTGAGTTTGGTATAAACATTGTAGGTAAAATGAAAAGTAAATACAAACCTTCGGATTATCGGGAGTAACGTGAGGGTCATTTGTGGTGGCACAAGTTTTAGTATGTTCAGGATCAACAGCAGCATAATTATTAAGACCCAATAGTTGCTGTACTTTTAAAAGTCTGCTTTTGACACAATCGAAACACATCAAGTACAAAAGTTGTGTTTCTGACCGAATGAATGCCGTTTTCTATCATCAAAACTTTTTTTCCAAATCCAGAACTCACCAAAATAGACCCCCTGTCAAATGAGTAGTTCCAGTTTGTGCAACATTTAAATTGAAATCGTCCATGCACAAGTTTAAATAGACATCGTCCGCGAATTCATTCGAATGCTCATGCTAGTCTGAAGATGTAACCACCACTGGACTCATGGTCTGAATCACGCCCATCTATAAACGATTCTCCAGGCGCTACCGGCTTTCTTTCTATGGTCGTCATACACCCAGTTTTAGTTGTTTCTGATTTCATTTTGTGTTGCAAAGTTGTTTTCATAGCTCTAACACTGGGAGTTGAATCCTGTGGCAACAACAACAAAAATAATAAACGCTAAGTGCAAAAACACAAAAAATTGAAATTACACAAATACTGTGAACAAATCGGTACAAGTTAGTGGGGTCAAACGTAAGAGTGAAATAAGACTGAAGTACGCGAGTGATGCATATCGGTCCAAAGAGGTTACAACATCCGAAACAGTTTCCGAAACTTTGACACGTCCTTCACTGACCAAGCAAGACCACGTGGAATGATCTTATTTTCTTTCACCCACCAACGTGAGCTTTTAGGGTAAGTCTCCAAAATCCAAATCTGTAATAGCCACAACTGTCTTCTTTAAAACGTGTACTTATGCAGCTATCGTTTTTGAAAATGTTTCAAGGTTTACCAAAGTAAAGGTCACTTGTTTAGGATGAAACAAGACCTTTATGGTTACAATTTAAAAAATAAATCACAAACTAAAATGTGTTATAACAATTTTGTTATCTAAATTAAGGGTAACTTTTATATTAGGCACTTGTATACAGAACAAAACACCATGATTTCATAATAATAAAACAACAACATTAATTTTAGATACTTTTTAAAAATGAATAGTATAGCACAGGGACAATTTAATAGAATCAAAACAAAACTACAGAGATTCAAACCTTCCTGAAAGCCCAAGCTAACCTCTCTAGATTGTATGTGGCACTGAATTTTGGTTTTTTTTCAATTTTAACAGATGATCTTTTTCTTCAGTTCTGAATAATGAACAATATTGACAGTTCACCCTTTGATAAACTTCATTTATGCCACATATATTCACCCAAGGACCCAATACATTCCAGGCCTCACTTCCTAAATCATCAACCAAGGACAATAAGTGATTATGGGGGATGCAATTCCTTCTTGCTTTTCCATAAAGGCCGACCACCCGCTGCCAGCCTACCAGCGAGAGCACACCCTAACAAGATCCTCATCCGCAGAAAGAGATAACCACCTTTTCCCATCCTTTTTTCCATCATTAACAAGTTCCAAAAGATCAATTGCATGTACATTTGTTATACCATTACCTTTTTTTCAGAAATACACGATCAAAATGCGCTAGATGGTTTAATAGGTTTTGAAACTTTACAAATTGAAACCCTGTTATCGACAAAAAATTCTTTCCGACCAAACCTTAACGAATGATCACCAATTTGGAATTTTAGTGGAGGGGAATCGGAGATGTTAGAAACATATACCTGGTGTTGCAAAACATAATGCATCAAGAGGCCATTCTCGCACGGATTTTATATCCAACCATGGACCAAATACTTTTGGCCGAACAACCTTCCCGGTTTTCATTCTTTTGACAAACAGAGTTTAATATCTGGCACAACAACTTCAATGTAGAACGAACTGCGATTTTAAAATTGTACAACTTTAATTTTGTCATATGGAATTATAGAGTAAAATTAATTAGGGTTTAGAGGGTTTTGTGAATAAGATGTGGTTTGTGAGTGTGTGCGCATGATGTAGAAGAAGACGTTAATTGTAGAAGCTGTCTACAAATTGTACAAGAAGATGTTTGATTGTGTGTGTACGCCGCGTGATGTTATGTGGCGTATTATTATTAGATTTATAATACAACAAAGTGTAAAATGACCATATTATCCTAGTGTATAAATACAAGTTGCCCAATATTATATAGTTGCCCGAAAGTACTATTTGGTTGCCCAAAAAACAATACCTTACAATACATGACATATAATCTCAAAATACGGCACTCGGTCATACCTTTGTCGGACACATGGCACCCCATGGTTGATACCGTGAAAGGGCTGGGCAACTGGTCCATTTTCATTCGGCAAAAGTGCGTGGTCCGGAAAGTGATAAGCCTCAGGGCGCGCGGTCTATTTGACTCATTTTCCCTAAGAATAATCAGTTTTGCCCTCAAACTGCTAAGACTATGCCCACTAGAAAATGGATGCCTACTGGTAGAACTATTCCCTTAAGAAGTGAACATACTTTGAATAGGTCAAATACAGACACCAGCACTGCATCTATTCCTAATGATTCCACAGCTTCTACTTCTGATATGGATGTTTCTATTTCATGATGTGGTGTTCCAATCACTCACATTATAACCAAGTGGAACCCATTCTTGCATGGGGATCCCAATTATCCAGTTATCCATTCTTGTCTGGTTCAACTGCAGATCGTTCAAATCGTTTGTGGTACTTGGACTCAGCTTTCCAAGCATATGACTGGAACCGTCGCGGCTCATGAACATCGTGAGCAATTCATCGGATGGTTAGATTCGGGAACAACCATTTTAGAGCAATTATGGGTTATGGTGATTATGTAGTTGGCAAAAGTGTAATCTCCGGGTATATTATGTGGAAGGTCTTGGTCATAATTTGTTCTCTGTTGGTCAATTCTGTGATTCCGATCTAGAGGTGGCCTTTAGAAAACATACTTTGCTTCTTTAGACAACTTGATGGTGTGGAATTATTAAGAGGTACTCGAGGTTCTAACCTATACACCATTTCTATCGAGGACATGATGAAGTCTTCTCCAATCTGCTTGCTGTCAAAGGCTTCTAAAACAAAGTCATGGTTATGGCATCGTCGTCTCAATCACTTGAACTTGGCACCATTAATAACCTTTCCGTAAAGGATCTTGTCAGAGGCTTACCTAGATTAAAATATAAAAGATCATCTTTGTTCATTTGCCATTGGGTAAAAGCACGAAATATGCCCACAAACCAAAACCCACAAATTCAGTAATGGAAGTTCTTCATACCCTTCATATGGATCTGTGCGGACCAATGAGAGTACAAACAATAAATGGGAAGAAATATGTTAATACAAATATCGTCATTAAACGTTATTTATATTTTTGATCTTTGCCTAAGTTTTGTTAACGACAAAAGTAAATTTAATTTATAAAAGCTTAAAGCTTGTCAAGTTTATTAGATATTAAAACAAGCTTTCTCAAACAATATATTCATCATTCAAGCATTTACACTTTTAATTAATAACATCTTGATATGACTCTAATCATTATGTATGATAAGTAGTTTGTAGAATGTGTTAGGTTCTTAAAACCAAACACTACTTAAGCATTTGCATAATTCTATAAATAGTAATACAACATTTTGACATCATGTATTACATCATGGAAATCATTAGAAGATTCCATTAGATATTTTGTGAAGATTTGTACTCTTCATATCTTGCAAAATCTCTCTTAGATAGAGTTGACTTTAAGCAAGATTTGATATCTTGACTGTCAGACTGGCGGTACCATTTTGGTACACGGACGGAACCCTTTTAAGGGGTCCGCCGTCCGTGGACGCTCCTGTCCATTTTGGCTATAAATAGCAATGCCAAGCCAAGTAGTTTTTCATCCCTTTCTAACATACTCTCATACATATCTTCTCTCTAACCTTTCTAACTCAGTATCATATCATATTAGTGATCTCTTTTGTAGCAAAGAAGATCAAGTCATATTCAAGCTTCAACGAGAAGTTGGAAGTCTTGTTTGTTTAGTGTTGTATGATCTAGTGTTGATCCATACTTCATTGTTGTATCAAACCATCATAATCTTGTGAGTGTGAGTGGTTAGTATTTTAGTCCTCAAAATACATTGTGTGTGGGAGTAGTTGTACCCTTGGAAAGAACTCGACATCTAGCTTAGTGTCGGAAATAGTGTAAGCGAAGTGTAAAGGTTTTCTCCTCCGGTGAAAGGAGCTTGTTGACTAGTGAAGTTAAACTCTCGAGTGTGAGACTCGGGGAGTGGAGTAGGGCAAGGAAAAAGAGTCCTTGTAGGCCGAACCACTATAAACAACTTGTTGTGGTTTGATCATTTCTTTCCTTATTTACTTATTACATATTGCTTGCATATTTCATTAACATACTCAAGATCAATATCAATTGATCTTTCAATAAGTTTCAAAACAAAGTTTTTAATCGGTAAACTATTCAACCCCCTTCTAGTTTTCTACAATTGGTACCAGAGCCTCGTTGCTCAAGAATTTCTAAAATAACTTGTATTTTATAAACTTGAAACGATCCATGGATTCTGAAAACTTTAAAGAAGGGCAATCTATGCAAAGACCACCACTCTTTGAAACCAATGGATTTATCTATTGGAAAAACCGCTTTGAAACATATGTAAAATCAAAAGATATAGATCTTTGGTTTATTATTGTTAAAGGGGATTTTAGTTCTACAACAAAGGATATTTCCATTGATGAACAAAAGAAATTAGTTGCTAAAAATAATGAAGCTAAAATGATGCTTTATAATGCTTTACCTAGAAAAGAATATGAAAGAATTTTTATGTGTGAAACCGCCAAAGATATTTGGGAATCTTTAATTGTTACACATCAAGGTAATTCACAAGTCAAGGATAACAAAATTGATCTTCTTGTTCAACAATATGAACAATTTGTTATCCCTGAAGATGAAACCATTGATTGTGGCTTTGCTCGTTTTAACACTATCATTACATCACTTAAAGCACTTGATGAATCTTTTCGTAGTAAGAACTTTGTCGGGAAATTTCTTAGAGCACTCCATCCCAAATGGAGAGCTAAAGTGACCGCTATTGAAGAATCAAAAGATCTCTCAATAATGTCACTAGACGAGCTAATTGGCAACCTCAAAGTTCACGAAATGGTAATGGAAAAGGATTCGGAGATCATCAAAGGAAGAAAGGAGAAGATCAAATCTGTTGCTCTTAAAGCAAAGGCGGAATCAAGCGATGATGGTGAATCTTGTTCCGATAGTGAAGATGAGGAGTATGCCATGGCCGTTAGAGATTTCAAGAATTTCTTTAGAAGAAGAGGAAAGTTTGTAAGACAACCTCGAGAAGAAAAGAAGCCATTCGAAAAGATCGGGATGACAAGAAGATTAAAGGTGAAAGAAAGTGTTTTAGATGTGGTGATGCAAGTCATCTCATAGGAGAATGTCCCAAGCCACCTAAAAGCAAAACTCAAAGAGCTTTTGTAAGTGGTGCTTGGAGTGATAGTGAAGACGATGAAGAATCAAGCAAGGAAGAGATCGCCCTAATGGCACATGAGTCAAATGAGGTACTTTCCGACTCTTCTTATTCTTCTATAGATGATGACACTTTGCAAAAACAATATAATCAATTGTGTGAGCTAAGTCTAAAAATCATAACTAAAAATAAATTTCTAAAAACCAAAAAGGAGTTTTTGGAAAATGAGGTATATGAGTTAAAAGAAAAAGCAAAACGACTTGAAAAAGGAAAAGCAAATGACGATGATTGTAAATCATGTCAAGAGCTTAATCTTGAAATAGAAAAACTAAAGCTCACACAAGAAGTTTTAATAGAAAATAATTCTAAGTTTAAAAGGTTTAACAAAAACATCGCTCTTGCTGATGAAATAGTTAAAATCCATAAAACACCAGGAAACATGAATGGGCTAGGTTTTAATGAAGTATTAATTCCAAAGAGTCAAAACAAAACGGCCGAAAAAGACGAACATTCTGTCAAAACTGCTGCTGTACAGCACGGACCAGACGGAACCAAAATAAGGGTTCCGTCCGTTGTGCAAAATGGTACCGTGGTACCTCACAAAATGAATGTTCGCAATACAGACCGTACTGAATTTGTTAAAGTAACAAAGAAAACCAATGATAATGTTAAACTAAAACCAGCCATTATATCAGGAGTAGGACTTGTTAAAATTGAATTTAGATCAAAAACTACTCAACAACGATATAAAACTTCCTTTGCCAAACGCCCCTTTCCTAAGAGCAACCACAACGTTCAACCTAACTACCAACACAACGGTTGGAATCAAAACTTTCCTAGACCATATCAAACTCCCGATTACATGCCATGGAACCCTTACCCATCATTTCCATACATGAATCAAATAAATGATATGTTTAACCCAAACGGACCCATGAGATATTGGGGACCAAATGTTTGAGTTATTTGCTTCTTAGGTATGCTTGAAAGTTGGATTGGAACCTGATGAATGGATAAAAGATAGTGGATGCTCACGACACATGACAGGCAACAAAAGTCTCTTCTCATCATACCAAGAGTATGACGGAGGTAATGTCACTTTCGGTAGCAATCTCAAAAGCAAAATCATTGGCAAAGGTACGATTGCTCATAACTCTCTAACTATTGAAAATGTTGCTCATGTGGATAGGTTAGGATTTAATCTACTTAGTATTAGCCAACTATGTGATAAAAAGTATAAAGTACTATTTGATGAAAATGGTAGTAAAATACTAAAAGATGGTATCACCATAGCTAAAGGAGTTAGGAAAAATAACATATACGTCATGAAAATAGATAAAACATATAATGACAAACTTTGCTTAACAACATTAGACGATAGCTCATCTCTTTGGCATAGACGCTTAGGTCACGCTAATATGAGACTTATACAAAACCTATCTTCAAAAGAGTTGGTTAGAAATTTACCAAAACTAAAATATGACCAACACTTTTGTGACGCTTGCAAAATTGGTAAACAAACACATAGTAGTCACAAATCTAAAAATATGGTGTCCACATCTAAGTGTCTAGAATTATTACATATGGACTTGTTTGGACCATCCGCTATAAGAAGCTATGGAGGCAACTTATACACTTTGGTCATAGTAGATGATTACTCAAGGTTTACTTGGACGTTATTTTTGAAAACCAAAAATGAAGCTTTTGATAAATTTGAAATACTTAGCAAAAAAATTCAAAATCTTCTAGGTGTCAAAATTGTGTCAATCCGAACGGATCATGGTCGTGAATTTGACAACGAAACTCAATTTGGAAACTTTTGTAATACAAATGGTATAACACATAACTTTTCCGCTCCACGAACACCTCAATCAAATGGAGTAGTAGAACGTAAAAATAGAACAATTCAAGAAATGAGTAGAACAATGCTTAATGAACAAAACATTCCTCAAAAGTTTTGGTGTAACGCCGTTGACACTTCTACATATATTTTAAATAGAGTCCTAATACGTCCTTTCCTAAACAAAACACCATATGAACTTTATAAAGGTAAAAAGCCAACATTAGGATATTTTAAAGTCTTTGGTTGTAAATGTTTTATTCTTAATACTAAGGATTATCTCACCAAGTTTGACCCAAAGTCTTATGAAGGTGTATTTCTTGGTTACTCTCAAACTAGTAAAGCTTACATTGTCCTTAATAAAGAAACAATGATAGTCGAGGAATCGTTGAACATAACATTTGACGAAAGTCCTCCTCCCTCTAAGACATCACCTTTGGTAGATGATGACTTAGTTGAAAGTCAAATAATAGAAAGTCAAATTAATAATAACAAGGAAGATAAACCATCAAATAAGGAAATTGTCAACATCAAAGAATCTAAAAGTCATCCATTAGAAAAGGTCATAGGACAACTTAATCAAAGAACCTTAAGGTCACAAGCTCAAAATCAAAGTAATCATTTTTGTTTTGTATCCACCATTGAACCAAAACCCATAAATGAAGCAATAAAAGATGAATCATGGGTAATGGCCATGCAAGAAGAATTAAACCAATTCGTTAGAAATGATGTTTGGAAACTAGTTCCAAAACCCAAAGATCAAACTATAATTGGAACAAAATGGGTCTTTCAAAACAAAATGGACGAAAATGGTATAGTATCTAGAAACAAAGCTAGGCTTGTTGCACAAGGTTATAATCAACAAGAAGGAATTGACTATGATGAAACTTATGCACCGGTAGCTAGACTTGAATCTATTAGAATATTACTCGCTTATGCATGTGCTTATGACTTTAAATTATTTCAAATGGATGTTAAAAGTGCTTTCCTTAATGGGTTTATTAACGAAGAAGTGTATGTTGCTCAACCTCCCGGTTTTACCGACTTTGAGAAACCACATCATGTCTTCAAACTCAAGAAAGCATTATATGGCCTTAAACAAGCACCTAAAGCTTGGTATGACCGTCTTAAGACTTTTCTTATTGATAACAAATATACTATGGGATTAGTAGATAATACTCTTTTTACTAAGAAAAAGGAATCACAAATTATTATTGTTCAAATATACGTTGATGACATTATATTCGGATCAACTTGTCAAGAACTATGTAATGATTTCTCTAAAATCATGCATGACGAGTTTGAAATGAGTATGATGGGTGAGTTAAACTTCTTTTTAGGACTTCAAATTAAACAACTAGAAGATGGTATTTTCTTTAACCAATCTAAATATATAAAAGACATGCTTAAGAAATTTGGTCTTGAAGATTCCAAACCAACTAAAACACCCATGTCCTCGGACACTAAACTCACCAAGGACGAAGAAGGTGAATCCGTAGATAACACTAAATATAGAGGAATGATTGGTAGCCTACTCTACCTTACGGCTAGTAGACCCGACATTATGTTTAGTGTTTGTCTATGTGCTCGCTTTCAAGAAAACCCAAAGGCATCACACTTAGAAGCATTAAAAAGGATTTTTAGATACATTAAGGGAACAACGTGTTTAGGATTATGGTATCCCAAAGGAACGGGTATAGAAACCATAGTGTATGCCGACTCGGATCATGCCGGTGATTATGTCGATAGAAAAAGTACAAGTGGTATTTGCACTTTTGTTGGACATTGTCTCACCTCATGGTTTGCAAAGAAGCAAACGGCTTTAGCCATCTCTACTACTGAAGCTGAATACGTCTCAACCGGAAAAGCATGTCAACAAGCTCTTTGGATGAAGCAAGCTCTCGTAGACTACGGAATTCATCTCAACGACATTGTGATACTTTGCGACAACAAAGGAGCCATCGATCTCAGCAAGAATCCCGTTCAACATGCTCGTACAAAACATATTGAAATTCGTCATCACTTTCTTCGCGACAATGTTCAAAAAGGTAACATTTCAATCGAGAAAGTATCCTCCGAAGACAACATTGCCGACATCTTAACTAAACCTCTTAAACGAGAACCTTTTAATCTTCTTAGACTTGGTTTAGGGTTAATGGAACCAAACATGTAGGATAAACATAGCCCAAAACATTAGAATAGTCAAAACAAAACAATTTTGTCTTGTACCTGCTACTGTAGCCACGGCACCAAACGACAACAAAGACGGAACCAAATTTTTGGTACCGTCTGGTCCGTGGTGTCTACAGAAGCAAAACTGCTATATACAAATCATCCTCTTCCTCAAAACCCACTTTACCAAAACGTGTAAAACTTAAACCAAGCTCATTATTGTCATCTTCCCACTCATTAATCACTGAAGATAACATCATTGTAAGTATCCTAACTACATTTCATCTCTTAATTCGGAGTCTAGGATTCTTATTTATGCACAAAACTATCACAAATCATTACATGGGGTTTTATGTATGCTTTTATACCAAATATGAATTCAATTGGCAAATTGCATAACTAGTCATTAAAATTAGGTACTACATTATCATATTGCATAAACAAATCATGCTTCCCACTAATTGATAGATAATGAATATAAGGCCTTATTCAAACAACCAAACACCCCATGTCAAAAGTTTTGAAAAGCTTCTCACTTGTAGGAAAACAATTTTTCATTGCTAATACAAATAGAAACGTTAAATTTTCATCACTTGCATGCTCTTGAATACTAAAGGTATTGCATAACTAATATGCATTCCCGGGTATATTCAAATGAAGCCACATTGAATTAGGAGCATTTGGGTTATCTCATGGTATTTGCCAAACACCCCACTAAAACCATTTTGTGCATAAAATGAGTCGAGATAACCGCAACTCCAAATTGTTTTCATATAGGCACACACTAGAACCAAAAACGTTAAAACTTATTCTCATTTTTTAACATATTAAATCTTGTCCTTAGGAATAACCATGGTAGCCGCAAGATTCTATGATCACAAAGACACCCTTAACTACATTCCCAAACACCACAAAACCAAAGGACTTACGAAGGAACAAGTAGAAATATTTAGGGGTCTAGAATCAAGGTATTTCCATGAGGGTAGAACCATTCACTCATCCTTCCCTGAAAATACCAATCTTCGTGAAGAACTAGCCGCCATTCAATTCGATTGTCTTCTTGACATCGATGAACCAATTTGTCCTAGGTTTGTGTTAGAATTCTATGCTAGTGTGACCGGCTTTAGTGATGAAGACGATGATGAATTTTGTCTTAGGTTTAGAATCAATCAAAACGACTACACCATCACCTTAGCCAACTTTGCTCAAGTGCTAGGAATTCCCAACCGAGGAACTTGTCTCTACTCGGATAAATGGTCACTCACCGCTCTTGATGCAATCAATGACCGCTCTCTACCCTACCAAACCCGTTTGGCCGATAAGGATGTCATCCGTGAACACCTTTTAACCCAAAAAGTGACACAACCCGAATTACCCGAAAGGGAAAAGAAGTAAACCGAGATCCATATGGAATGGAGCTAAATGAACTTAAGCCCGAATTTAAGAAATGGGAGGAGCTACTTAGAGCCAACGTCATTAGCACCATAGGAAATAGGGATCACATTAACGCTTGCCTTTGTCATATGCTCTACAACTTGTCCACCCGTCAACCATTCAATTTAGCCTACTACATAGCTAGGAGAATGATTGATATTCCAACTCAAGGATCGGTTGCTCTTCCATACGGGATGCTCCTCACCCGTCTCTATAGAAACTTTGCACCAATTCCACCAACACCAAAAGGGATGCACCTTCACTATGAGCTCATCCCTCACATCTTTGTACCTTTGAGTGATGCACGAGTTGCTAAGACAAAAGGCAAGAGAGCAAAACCTCCAACTCCATCATCATCATCATCAAATAGCTCCGAGGATGGTCTTCCAAGCTCTCGTCTTCCGCCTCATGAGTATTATGCGTCTCTTCCCGAAATAGAGAATGAATCAGCGGAGTTCAAGCAAACTAAGGGAATGTTCAAGTGCCTTGGTAGGATGATGAACAAGATTTACAAGAAGTTGGACAAATGAGGATACTTTAAGGAGTGTTTGGAACAATGCATTTTCTCTAATGTTTGATACTATTTTGTTGTTTTTATCTTGTAGGATGATAATATAACTTGAAACAATGGTGTATGCTAACAATCTCATGCAGGGGGATAGCACAAGTATGCTATCAAATTTTACCCATTTTCACTATATTGTGAAAATCAATAAGCCTTGCTCAAAATCTATGCTCCACTATGTTTACATATGTGTTATTTACTTTTCCTAACTAGAAATGTTTAGTATAACAGTTTTGAGAAAAATTCAGGTTTCGGAAATTTCCCTAACACCTAAAAACGAACTCTGTCCATATTTCAGCACTCCACGGATCAGACGGCACCATAATTTTGGTATCGTCCTTTATGTAAATTGGTACCGTCATACCTGTACAGACGGACCAGACGGCACCCTCTTTAGGGTACCGTCCGTGTATGATTTTGGTGCCGTGGATCCTCTAGGTAATTTTCTGAATTTCGACTCTTTCGTGATTCCAAATTATCTTCCATCACTTATAAATCAATCTTAACTAGTTTATACTGGTATTAGAACTAGTATTATGTACTAAGGTGTATAAGAAATCCATTTCCCACCAAAATTCAAAAATTTGAAAAATCCACCCAAGGAGCCCTTTGGCATAAAGGAAGGAACCAAAATTTTGGTACCTTCAAATCCGTGGGTAATCTGAATATTAGGAAATTCCACTCACTAGAACACATTTATTGCATATCTTTTCTTCTTCACTCCATCTTCTTTGTATGGATTGACTTGGGTGATATGACTAGCATTCAACCCACTTCCAAATCATGAGGAACCTCATCTCTTCAATGGTTCAACATCAAATCAAACACATTTCTCAACATTTTTTAACCTCTATAAATTGAAAGGCTTTACCATGATCATCTTCACACCTTCCTCATTCTCATTACTATCTAGCAAATAAAAACCCAAGTTAAAAATGACTAAATCATCACCAAAACCTTGCAAGAAAACCGCTAGAATGAGCGTAAGGCCTTGTTGTTTTGTTCATCTTAGCTCATCATCCGAATCTTCACCACTTACAATTTCATCTCCCATTAGAGATGATACACTTCTTACCTTAGCTACACCCACTTCATCACACATTGTGATCACCACTCCACCACCAACAAAACCACCTACTTCACCTCCACCGCCACCCATCCAAACATCCAAAAATCCCTCACCACCTTCACCAAGGTCTCCCACTCTCACTCCCATGGAGTTATTTTCAACTCCACCAACATCACCAAATCCTTTTCTAGAGGACTTAGAAGACTTGCCTCCTAGGCCAAGTCATCCACCACCATTGCCATCTTTTGGCACAATTGAGCAAATCGCTCATGAGTCACCTCGGTCATCCATTGACCCAAACGCCCCATTAGGGCCAAGACCTCTCCTTTTCCACCCCATTCACAAGGACATTCATGGTCCTTTATACGGGGATCATCCACTTCCATCATCAATGTCTCCTCATATTGAGGACATTCCGGAAAGCATGTGGGATGACAATCCCACTAGAGAGGAGATTCAAGCCGAACTCCACAACCTCCACCAATTCAAAGGCATGGTGGATTCTCACTTAAGTGAGACAATGCAAATGCAAAATGCCTTGCTTGCATCCATCATGACCACTCCAAACATTCCCAACACCACCAACACATCCACCATTCCACCACCACAACCTCCCCAAACTTTCTACCCTCCAAGGCATGGTTGCTCAACTTGTGAGCAAACGGGTCAAACCGTGGAACGGACCCGGGTTATGGTCCATGACTTCCACGAAGAAATGAGGTTCATCCTCAACCACATTCTTGAGCGTCTCAACGCTCTTTCCCATCCACCATCACTTTAGGATGGTTTTAGAATAGTTTTTCTTTTATTTGCTTTCTTAGGATAATTTTTTTTTCTTGTACTAGAAACACATCGTTGTGTTCTCTTTTCATGATCTTTATTCATGAAAAATTTTAACTAATGCATGTTGTTTATCATATTATTGGTGTCATTACATAGTGCTTGGAAATGCTTGTGAATGATCATTATTACTAACATTTTTTTTGTAGCTTTATTTTCACAATCCATGTATCTTCCCATTAAAGCACCCAATTTAGGGGGAGCTTTGAACAAGGGGGAGATAATAGCTCGGGCTCATTACATTCCGCATAGCCTCTTCTTTTTTTGGACAAAAGGGGAGAAAATATAGAACTTTGAAATTATTCATATTTGACTTTTCTGAAAAAGTCAAACTGCATACATTTGACTTTCTAAAAAGTCAAACAGAACCCTCATTGATAATACTTGACTTTCTGAAAAAGTCAAATTTCATACACTTACATTATCATTTCCTTTTCAAGTTCTAAAACTAATATTTTTATAACTCTTGTACAAACTTTGTTTCTTTTATAAAAATAAAATTTATATTTTGTCCTCAACAAAAAGGGGGAGATTGTTAATACAAATATCGTCATTAAACGTTATTTATATTTTTGATCTTTGCCTAAGTTTTGTTAACGACAAAAGTAAATTTAATTTATAAAAGCTTAAAGCTTGTCAAGTTTATTAGATATTAAAACAAGCTTTCTCAAACAATATATTCATCATTCAAGCATTTACACTTTTAGTTAATAACATCTTGATATGACTCTAATCATTATGTATGATAAGTAGTTTGTAGAATGTGTTAGGTTATTAAAACCAAACACTACTTAAGCATTTGCATAATTCTATAAATAGTAATACAACATTTTGACATCATGTATTACATCATGGAAATCATTAGAAGATTCCATTAGATATTTTGTGAAGATTTGTACTCTTCATATCTTGCAAAATCTCTCTTAGATAGAGTTGACTTTAAGCAAGATTTGATATCTTGACTGTCAGACTGGCGGTACCATTTTGGTACACGGACGGAACCCTTTTAAGGGGTCCACCGTCCGTGGACGCTCCTGTCCATTTTGGCTATAAATAGCAATGCCAAGCCAAGTAGTTTTTCATCCCTTTCTAACATACTCTCATACATATCTTCTCTCTAACCTTTCTAACTCAGTTTCATATCATATTAGTGATCTCTTTTGTAGCAAAGAAGATCAAGTCATATTCAAGCTTCAACGAGAAGTTGGAAGTCTTGTTTGTTTAGTGTTGTATGATCTAGTGTTGATCCATACTTCATTGTTGTATCAAACCATCATAATCTTGTGAGTGTGAGTGGTTAGTATTTTAGTCCTCAAAATACATTGTGTGTGGGAGTAGTTGTACCCTTGGAAAGAACTCGACATCTAGCTTAGTGTCGGAAATAGTGTAAGCGAAGTGTAAAGGTTTTCTCCGCTGGTGAAAGGAGCTTGTTGACTAGTGAAGTTAAACTCTCGAGTGTGAGACTCGGGGAGTGGAGTAGGGCAAGGAAAAAGAGTCCTTGTAGGCCGAACCACTATAAACAACTTGTTGTGGTTTGATCATTTCTTTCCTTATTTACTTATTACTTATTGCTTGCATATTTCATTAACACACTTAAGATCAATATCAATTGATCTTTCAATAAGTTTCAAAACAAAGTTTTTAATCGGTAAACTATTCAACCCCCCTTCTAGTTTTCTACAAAATACATTCTAGTAGTTGTTGATGACTACTCTCGATTAACTTGGGTAAAGTTTTTGAGGACAAAGGATGAAACTCCAGATGTCATCATCAAACTAATCAAACAGCTTCAGGTTCGACTCAACAATACAGTCAGAATTGTTCGAACAGACAATGGCACAGAGTTTGTCAACAAAGACTTAATTCAGTTTTATGAAAGTGTTGGAATCAGTCATCAAAGAAGTGTTCCACGAACTCCTCAACAGAACGGTGTAGTTGAAAGACGAAATTGAACTCTTGTGGAAGCCGCAAGAACAATGCTTATTTATTTGAAAGTTCCAATGTTTCTACGGGCTGAAGCCATTGCCACTACTTGCTACACTCAAAATCGTTCCCTTATACACACCTCTCATGGAAAAACTCCATATGAACTTGTTCATAAACGTAAACCTGGTCTCTCCTACCTTCGTGTGTTTGGTGCTTTGTACTATCCAACTAATGATGGTCAAGACTTAGGTAAACTAAGAGCAAAGGCAGATATTGGAGTTTTTGTTGGTTATGCACCAAACAAGAAGGGTTACCGAATCTACAATAAGAGAACCCGAAACATCATGGAAACAATTCATGTTACGTTCGATGAGTTGACCGGTCAAATGGCTCCTGGACAATCCAGTTCTGGACCCGCACTTCAAAACAGTCCCATTGGTTCATCTCTTGTACCAAACTCATCTCCAGCAACTCCATATGTACCTCCATCAGAATATGATTTAAAGAAATTGTTTGATCCAATGTTTGATGAACACTATGAACCGAATGCTGATGAAATGTCAGTCCCATCAACAGAGGATGCTCCTATCCCTGTGAATGAAGTGAACCCTTCAGTCTCAATTTCATTAAGTCAAGAAGCTCTTGCTGCTGATCACTCTGTTTCATCAACAAATCATCAATCATCAAATGTACATCATGGAAGTGTTTCTGGCATCAATGATGAAGTTAATCCCTTTGCAACTCCCGAAGATGCTCCATTTGAAAATATCTTTGCTCCTGAATCATCATCAGAACCATCTTCATCAGGAGACATCGACTCTGCTACTTCAGTTCCACAACAACAACCACATGAACACCTTAGAAAATGGACACATGATCACCCATTGGACAACATCATTGGAAATCCCTCTCGCCCAGTATCCACACGGAAACAACTTGCAACCGATGCCTTATGGTGCTTCTTCAACTCCGTACTCTCTAAGGTCGAACCAAAAGACATTAAAACCGCCATGAATGAAGACTGCTGGTTCAATGCCATGCAAGAAGAAATTCATGAGTTTGATCGACTTGATGTATGGGAGTTAGTACCTGCTCCAGATTGTGCTATGATCATTGCTCTGAAATGGATTTTCAAAGTGAAACTTGATGAGCATGGTGATGTCCTAAAGAACAAGGCTCGATTGGTTGCCAAAGGATACCGTCAAGAAGAGGGTATTGACTTTGAAGAATCTTTTTCTCCTGTTGCTCGTATCGAAGCTATCAGAATCTTCTTGGCTAATGCGGCTAGTAAGAACATGGTCGTATATCAGATGGATGTGAAAACAGCCTTTCTTAATGGTGATTTGAAAGAGGTGGTTTACGTCAGCCATCCAGAGGGTTTTGTGAATCCAGAGCATCCTACTCATGTCTATCGCTTGAAAAAGGCTCTTTACGGTTTAAAGCAAGCTCCTAGAGCATGGTATGATACGCTGTCAAAGTTTCTTCTATCCACTGGATTCAGCAAAGGAGCAGTTGATCCGACATTGTTCACCTAGAAGTCAGGCAAACATTCAATTCACGTTCAAATTTATGTTGATGATATTATCTTTGCCTCGACTGACCCCAATGAATGTGATCATTTTTCAAATGAAATGGGTTCCAAATTTCAAATGTCTATGATGGGACAAATGTCATTTTTCTTGGGATTACAAATTTCACAAAGTCCCGGAGGCATTTTCATAAATCAATCTAAATATGCAAATGAGATCTTAAAGAAATTTGGATTTGTATCATGTGACATCGTTGACACTCCCATGATTGAACGAACCAAGCTGGATGAGGACCACTCAGGGATCATGGTAGATCAAACGAAATATCGTAGCATGATTGGATCCCTGATGTACCTCACAGCAGACCAGACATCTTGTTCGCTGTGTGCATGTGTGCTAGATATCAGGCTAAGACTACTAAAAAGCACCTTGAAGCGGTTAAACGGGTCTTTCGGTATCTCCAAGGAACCATCAATATGGGACTATGGTACCCCGAAGGACACCGGTATGTCACTAACAGCCTATTCAGATGCTGATCATGCAGGATGTCAAGATACACGTCGAAGTACATCAGGAGGTGCTCAGTTTTTGGGTGATAAGCTTGTAAGCTGGTCTTCAAAGAAGCAAATGAGTACTTCTATTTCCTCTACAGAGGCTGAATACATAGCCATGTCATCTTGTTACGCTCAAATCCTTTAGATGAGATCACAATTATCTGACTATGGCTTTGAATTCAACAAAATCCCTTTGTACTGTGATAATAAAAGTGCTATTGCTCTCTCTTGCAACAACGTTCAACACTCTAGAGCAAAGCACATCGACATCCGACATCATTTCATCAGGGAGCAAGTGGAAAACAGTGTGGTGGAACTCTATTTTGTGAAGTCAGAATACCAGTTAGCAGACATCTTCACCAAAGCTCTTCCAAGAGAACGTTTTGAGTTTATTCTTCCACGACTTGGATTGAAAAGCCTTCAACCAGAAACACTCAAACGTCTTCAGGGGGAAGACGAGGAGTAAAGGTCTTTCCTTCATCTATACTTTGTATATATTTATCCAAAAGCAAAATACAAAATTACAAAACCTTCAAAAAAAATCAAATAGAAAAATATAAAACTTTCAAAATCCATAAAAATGTGAAAAATTCAAAAAATCCTCAAAAATATTGTCATTTTGTCTTTTCTTTCATGATTCGATACATATGTACGGTCTTTGTGCTGTCAGTCAAAGAGTGACACGGGACTTTAGATGTTGTTCGAATGTTTAAAAAAAAATCAAAAAATACTTTTGGGAGAAAGTGAAACAATGGTTTACTGTTATTTCAGGCAGTAACCCGCTTTTCAAAGAAAGAACAGAGCCATGCTTTATCTCATGTTTCAATCCTAATGCTCTGATTCTAAAAACAAACGTTTGTCATCTACAAGACAAATGTTTAACTTCAAATATTTTTCCTTCTAAAGATTCCTCTGAAAAATATTTGCAATCTTATGAAAACTTAATTGTTTTGAAAACACTTCGGACTCTATTTTTGAAAATCAAAAGAACTTATCAAGTGTCAAAATCTCAATTCATCAATCAACGACTTTCGTCATTGATTGAGGGGGAGAATGATTTTTCAATTAAATCAAAAAGTGTTCTTTTCAAACAATTTACATTTTGCACTTAAATGAGTAAGGTCTACTCTAAATGGTTTACAAAATGTTACACAATTGGTTCCAGACCTTGGTTATTATTATGTTTTCAAAAGATAATTATGCATGTTTAATCAATGGAGTTTAAAGTCTCAAAATCCAATTCTTAGCAGACTAAAACGCTTTCACAATCAAGTCACAATTCTCCTTAAAAGCTTTCAAAATAAATTTAAATCTACGGAGATCACAAATCTCAAATGATTTGATAATTGTGATCGGGGGAGAATTTGTGATTTAAATTGGATTTAAACTGATAATTCGATAGATGGTTTCATAAGTGATTAGCATGTTTACCTCCCCGCAAGTGACAAACGATTTCAAATTTTCCATGCACATGTTGAGGGGGAGCATCTATTTTAAACCTCAAATTATTGAAACGTGACTGAATTGTCTCTAAGTGCAGGTTCCCTCTAATATGTGCAAAACTCTTTCAAAATTCGAGGCACATATTGAGGGGGAGCAAACTTGTGAAAACCTCATCCTTCCTTAAAATGTTTTATCTACTCAAATTGATTAGGAAGTGATGATGATCATTTTAGAAAATGTTAATCAAAAGATTGGACCTTTCATTCTTAATCTAACGATTTCAAAGATCTCTTGCCTCCATGTGCTAAACAAATTTTAAATTTTTATGCATATGTTGAGGGGGAGCATTTCTAAAATAGCAAAACAATTAAGATACAAAATGCTTTGATTCTATATCACAAGTATCTTAATTGATTTTCAATTGGTTCCAATGGAAGATAAACAATACCAAAAAGACCGACCAACTTTACTTTATGTATGGTGATATAAGGATGATAAGGTTAGGTTGAGGTCCCATGATCCGCCAGAACCGGAGGGATCTACCCAGGGACAATCCACTAGATAGTGTAGAAGTCCTTAGGTATGATGAAAAAAATGAGAAAAGTGAGATATGGGAAGAGTGCGGACTGAGACTGAGCTAGTACTGGAATAAACCCAACAAGGTTCTAGTAATGAAGTCTCGGTAAGCACTGAAGGGGTTGAAGAATGAAAAAGAATTGAATGAGAAAAATGGTGAAAAGAAATAGCCCTCCATTTATTCAACTTTAGAGCAGAAACCGGGTTCAATTCATATACTACTGGTGGTTACCAAGATAACATCGGTATTGAAGACAAGACTTCATGGACCCAGTGACGCACTGCACTTCAACTTTCCAAACCACTCAAGTTCCTCTTAAAAGGACTTGTTTCATTCTCAAGGGGAACCGACATAATCTTTCGACTTTCTCTTAGAGATTGTTGATATTGAAGAAGGAGACCCTCTCTCTAGTCTCCAGCATAGGAACCAAATATGCACAATTGAGTCTAGAGCCACGAGATCATCAATAAATCTCTTTAGGACACTTTCAATGAAGACTCTCTGTTTCACACAATGTGGAAAGGGAGATTATATCTTATGAGTCCTACGCATTATCCTTGTGGTATTGCCAGAACATCTAAGTGATATGCATTCATATTCACGATGAAGATGGAAAGCCTTCTGGAGCCAACATCAAACAAGCTCCTGGTAGGTGGCATGTGAGATCTATCCAATAGATCAACCATGTGACAACTGGACAGAAACAATGGAGAAATTTAATCTTTTGAATCTATCCTGGTTCAGGTTATGGATTGACGGATACCTTTGAAAAACCGGTCGTTGTGCTTAAAAACTCTTTTCATTAGCACGACGACTGTGTACTTATTTCTCAAAATAAAAGGTGTTTTGATTGATAATTGATTTTCATTAAAACCTTCGTTGTATTGCAAAAACAATTTCTATTGAGCAATACACGATTGTTTTTCAAATCTCTTTTCATCAATCAGTGAATCTCGTTTCGCTGGTTCACTCATTCCGTGTTGTCTTCTTTGAGACGTTCCGGTTTGAGAACAGCTAGAGCAGCTGCGAAACCCTGTCAAGGAAATTCTTCAGAATTATACCTGATCACAGGCAGTACTTGTACTGATCAACGGGGAACCGTGGGCCGTGTACCTCAATTCATCGAAAGTGATCAAAGACACTTTCGTGCGCTTTATTGCTAACTGTTTTATGCAGGTACACCCCGACGTTTGCAGCTGATCAGAATGGAGCGGTCAATCCATAGCCGCATGCTCACACAACACATTCATATCTAAAGAAATCATGATTAGTGCATCAATGACTCTGATATTTTCACTCCATGCTTCTGCTACGCTGATGCCAATATCATGAATCAACGAAAGCTTCCGCTACTCTGATAAGAATAAATCATGATCCAGAATGTGAGCATGTCGGTCCAAAAGTCACAACATCACATAATAACAACACCACAATGGATGAGTCAGAGATTTAATGTTGCTGATGATCTCAAAGCTGGCTCAAAACTCAGTATCACGTGGATCAGATAAAGACCTCCACTCAGATTATCCAAAACATGCAAAAATGAAGAATCAAAGACTACGAGCTACAGAGCAAGAATCCAAGAACAATCTCAATGTAATATCTGTTTGTTTTCTATGAAATTTAATGTATGTTTGAGGTGACTCCCTTAGGGGGAGATTGTTAGGATTTGGAAAATCCAGTATTTAAAGTGTCAGTCACCTCAAGTATATGTAATCGTTAGAAAGCTCGTAGTCGTAGTTATTTAGTGTTAAGTAGTATTTAGTTTTGTAACACCGTGGAGGACGGACGAGTCTTTACCCACTGTATGCCTGATCCACAGCCCGTCAGGTGGCGTTTTATGTAAGTACTATAAATACACTCTACCTCCCAAGGTAGAGAGTTGGAGCTCATAATAAAATTTTTCTTTCTCTCACTAAAGTTCCCAACTCTCTTCCATTTCTCTCTCTAGAACTTTCTCTCTCTAAACACATTGTACGCCCCATAGTGATTATGGTTTAGTGTGTTTGTGAAATCATATATGTTACAAAAGGTTATCTATAACTAATGTTTTTAAATTGGACCACAAAATTATGTCATTACATGTTGATCGAATTAATCCATATGATGATTTAAAATATTGCTTGCATTAGAAATACACTTTGATAAACTTTCACTCCCATTTGGCCCTTTTTTTGTAGGTTATTTGTTTTACATTACCCATTTGATCCATAACAGAGATATTATGATAGGTATGGAATTAGTAGCAACACTGAGGCAAGTTACATGATCTCACAAACAAACAACGATCGCGATCGGTCAGGCGCCAACGGGTGCCATACTGCAACAGCTTTTCCTCGGGGTGAGTTGCTACTGGCACTTTTTTATTGTGTTATATCATTGTCTTACTAATGTCAGTGTGTACGCAGTTGCATAAATATGTCGTTTTTATATTAGTGTCAAATCTGTTTTTATGAAAGTAGTAATAATAATATCCGTATTCGCACAGTTGCATATATGTGTGGTTTTTATGTTAGCATCGAATTTGTTTCTGGTAGGACGTGTTAATAGTTATATTCATCAGCCTCTAAATTGTTGCTAATAGCAGTTGGGGGACAGGTGTCTGCATGACATTTACATTCTCAGCATCAAGATTTATTCGTAGACTTACAACTAAAAGAAAATTCTCTCTAACCTAAATCTGTAATAAAACAGAACTTTCGGTGAGCGTCAATTGTCAGTTTGATAAATGCTTGAAACCTGCATCACGTTTACCTCATGTGATGCTACACCCATCCACACCTAATGTCACACAATCACATCATGATGGTAATAAATTTAAGAAAAATATATAAAACTTAAGATAATATAGGCGTCGGCAAGGTATATAACAATTCATTTTTTACATTAACGGGCCGTCGGGGTTATCTTATTAGTCGTTTTCAGGAAATTGGTCACTTTTTACCCAAAACATTTCGGCGATCGTTCGAACTGATACCACACTCCCTGTTTATTTGTTTTTGTAACCGTCTTATGGTGCCTTTTCAGTGATTTAATATGATGATGTTGCCCCTCACGGCTGACCGAGTTTGATGCTTGCACCATCTTCACAGTTCTTAATTGTAAGATTCTCCACATTTCATTCATTTTTTTAGCGTATTTGATGATGAACTCTATTTCATGAGTAGGAAACTGGACTATTCGTGGCCATATCACGTTTTGGGATAACCTAGATTCTGTTTTTTTTTTCTCCTTTTTTTTTTCCTATGATAGGAATTTGCTTCAGTTATGTCTACGAAAAATTAGCATCAAAAAGCGCTGTGATGGAGAAAATTTCTATTAGCATTCGTTGAACATGTTAATACAAAATTTCTATTAGCTTCAGTTATGTCTACGAAAACTTAGCTAATATTGACGAATGCTAATAGAAATATTCTATGATAGGAATGGTGCACTTTCAATTATCGTTGAACATGTTAGAATACGTTGTGGTAATCAATAAACCAAAGATCTTTTAATTCTAATATTGACGAACGCTAACAACTTCTGGTAATAAAATTGACGAATGCTAATGAAAATGATTTTAGTGCTAATATTTTGAACTGTTAGTGCAATTCCAAGATTCCCAATAGAAAGTTTGTATACGCTGCATTTGTATATGATGTATTTAAAGCCACTAGACATTATGCCAACTAGATAACTTAAATAGTCCTTTTGTACACAAAGTTTGGCATTTGTTACTCACAGTTTCTAAGGAACTTTTGGAAGAAAATTGCCTGAAGCATGAAAATTATGCATATTCAAGAGAACATGAAGGCGATTGATCTCATTCCCAAGCTTACACCTGATGTGATGGAGAAAATTGAAGTTGTTCAGAGCAAGCCAAACCGACCAGAATCATTTAGGTGAAGAAATCATAATCTTTGTTACAATTTTAAAAGTATCTTTTGAGGTTTCTACAAGAGTTGTATGTTGAAGAGTTGTTGTTTTAAAACATCGACAATGTGTTTGTTGTTCCAGTAGGGTCTTTCTTATCAAACTTCCAAAGAGTTTTACACATATAACCATCGAAAAAGTTAGCAAACACCCCCGCCGCAACGCGGCGGGTTTCTACACCTCGTTTACGACAATTCGAAACATAAATAACTAACTTAAAAATAAATACTACAAATATTTTATAGGGATAATATATCGGGAGGCCACCCAACTTTTAAGTTTTTCACATATAGTCCACCTAATTTTTGAAAGTAACTTATAGGCCACCAAATTATGTGTTTAGCTTTGTTTATACCAATTCCGGTCACATTTAATCCGGATAATGATCAAACAGCAAAAACGAACCTAACACTAACTTAACATATTAAACTAATACTAGTATAAATAAATAAATAAAACAGTCGTGAAATTGCAATTTTTTCCTTCTAAAGAACTTTTAATAATATAATTCACACTTGAATTATAGGTATACTCGATATTTCACATCAAGCTTTTCATTCGTCTTACTTGGATAAGTTAGAGGTTGGTTGTTTGTTTATTTTTTTATAGTTTTCGGGAATAAATTTGGCCGAAATTGGTGTAAACGAAAATAAACATATAATTAGGCGGCCTATAAGTTCATTTCAATAAGTGGGTGGCCTATATGTTAAAAGCTGAAAACTTAGGTGGCTTTCATATACATTATCCCTATTTTATATAACTTATCTTTTACTAACTTAAAATATTTAAAATAAATATTTTAACTTAACATAACTTATCATCCACTAACTTTTGGATAAACTTTATATGATTGTATCATACACTTATTAACATCGAGAACATATATGCATTATGATTTAAGATCATTTGAGGACAAAACATTCTTTACATACAAAGGGATCAATCTCCACCCTTCATCTTCTCTCCATATTTATTTGATCTAATGGATGAGATTAATCCCAACAATTAAAAAAACCCACTTTCATCCTTTTTTCAAATATTAATATATTTCAAACCGTTAATCGTTAAGCGAAAACAACAAGCAATTAATTATCTTTCTATAGATAGGCACTTTGATATACTTTCGACAAAAAAAATCGTGTTTTTCACTTTTTTTTTACATTTTTTCATTTTTTTCGTTACTGAAATTTGTATTAAAAAAGTCACATATTATTAAACACTAATTTGAATATCACATGTGATATTAGTGTTAAATCACATATGATATTACACTAATATCATATATGATATTACATATCACATGTGAATATCATATGTGATTTAACACTAATATCACATATGATATTACATATCATATGTGATTTAACACTAATATCACATGTGATATTCAAATTAGTGTTTAATCACATGTGATTTTTTAATGCAAATTCCAGATTCGAAAAACAAACAAAAAAAGATGAAAAACGTTAAAAAAACATTTTTTTTTCCTTTTTCCGAAAGTATATCAAAGTGCCCGTCAATAGAAAGATATTTAAATGTTCATCTCGACGGTGTAATTACTTTCGCTTAACGATTAACGGTTTAAAAAATATTTAAATTATAAAAGCAAGTGAAATAATTAATTGCTTTTAATCTCAGCCATTAATTTTTTTTTAAATGGAAGGTGAGGATGAGTCCATTGGTATGTGAGAAAAGTTTGATATGTAAAATAACTCTCCTCGTACATTATACTTAAACTCAAACAATGTTTAGAAACCATATTTTTGAACTTTAAGCATTTCATCACACATAACAATTCACCACACAAGTGACGAAGATATAAATAGTTTTACAAACGACACAAACCTTTATACTTATTGGTTAAGGACCTAAACAAAAACCAACGATTTTAAGACTTACCATATAAATCTAGGTCGCGTGTTGGAGCCGTTTACTCATACTTTTGATACTACTACATCATGACTGCTATACCACTGAGTTGAGTTCATAGCTCTACTTTTTCTGTTTTACAAATCTCCATGGAGGAGATACATGCTATAAAACCTGAACACAAGTCATTTGCAAATGTATGCTATAATTTATATAAATATCTATATTTTTTATATATTTATATTATACAAAAATACCAATAAAATTTTATCCTAATATAGAAAACACTTTTTATGGTTGAAGTATCTTTTTTGTCAAAATTTTATATAATTAACTTTTAAAATATATAAGTGGTGTAATTTGGGTTATTTGGGTCAACCCGAAAACCGAACCGAATTCAAATTCGATTTTCGGCTCGGTTCGATTGAATTCTAGTTTGGTTCGGTTGAATTCTAGTTCGGTTTGGTTTTCAGTTTTACCTAAAAAAAATTTAACCGAATTAACCGAACAAAATAACCCAATAACCAAACCGATTGAACACCACTACAGGCAAAGCACACGGCTGTTAAAAGACCCATCAGTAGTATTTCTTTAGAAAGCCCAAACATGTTTCGGCACAAAATGTATATGAGCTATATTACAAACTGTACCTTGAAAGGGCTTGAAATTTCACATGTATTATACGAGGTTCAAAAGTAAGTTTATAATTGCTCTAAAGGTTTATGTTTCTTTTCAACCATAATGAATTTTTAAAATGGCCTAAACATTAGACTCTTCATAGTCTTAAGATATTAAATTCATGTATTATATGAAACAGTTACAAAACTTAAAAATACTTGTATTATAGTGGAGATATATTTATGAACACAAGACGTTTAGAAAATATTGATGTAGCATGAAATGTTAAATTTTTAGAACTTTACAAATATTAACTATATCCTGTGAGAAACAAGAACTACAACAGAATAATTAATACTCATTAGATTAAACTAGTATTAGTTGCATCATTCTGTTCTGAGTTAAATTTATAACCAAACTAAACGATATAAGCAGTTCATTTGCACTAAACATGATGAAAAACAAATTTTACTAAAAATGTGTAATTGTTTTGACCAAACTTTTTAAGATCGGTTCCTATTTAGAATCATTTTTGTGTTTGCAACATCGAGATTGTAAGATCGGATCGTGATCTTAAAATCCTACCATAATGTTATTTTTTTTAATAATCTTTGTGATATTATTCAAATATACAAATTATTATATACTATAAACACAAAATTATATTAATGTTTTATAAAATTGTTGTCATAAATTATCAATATTTAATATTTAAAAACGGTAACATGTTTTTTTAGTTTCTATATAACATAATCCATAACTTGGTACTTTTTTACTTGCGGTTCGAAAAAAGTAAGATCGGGTTGGATTAAATCTTAAAATCCTATAGTCAAGATCTTATAAGATCTTAAGCTTGCTAAGACGTGGGATCTGAATCCTTTTTGCTTTGTAGTATCGTAAAATGTAATATACTTCTTGAATTTATACAAATTGTAAGAAGGATTAAAACTAAACTAAAGATTCAAGAAGAAGAATAGAATCTCAAATGGCAATTTTATTAGTTGAAAGATTGTTTACAGAATTACAAGAGAAGAGAAATGAAGATACAAACTAATAACTAATCAAATCAGACAACTAACTAGTATTATACTATATATTGTGCACGGAGCAGAGAGAAAAAATATTGACATGTCATTACTTCTTCAACGTCAGATCAAAGGCAAAATTAATCTGGGCCATTTAAAATGAAGTCAAACCTTATCTAAAAGTCATCACCTAAATTTAGTGAAAGAGGTTATTTAATTAGCACACGTTTTTTATTATATAAGCTTGAAAAGGCTATTAAAAATTTGAATATGCATGTAACTTCGAGATGATATGATCCATTGCATAAATTTCGAAAAGGTTGTTTGTATTATTGGACTTAAGTAACTGAAAAACATTAACATAGACTCCATCCAGACTCAACTTTTAAAGACCTACAACACGAGAATTTTAGTTAAATAATTTCTTTTATGTGTTTTAAATTGTCCATGCATGATTTACACAAAGAAACCATTGTCTACACTCACATTGTTTACGCAAAGATCAAATTTTCCTAAACCTTCTCTGGTATGTGATATTCAAGTCTGGTTGTTTACATCTTTATATTTGTTTCACCAATTAATTAACAATTTCCTTTCTTAACTCCTTATTATTTAATCATCGGGGTATATGATGGCAATGGTTGATTTTGGTCCTTTTTGGGTACATATGGAATGGCCAGAGGGGTCGACGCACTTTGCATGACCCACCTTTTGCACAAAGTCAATCTTGGCCTCGCATTTGTTAGGAACCCGGACATTTTTCAATGGCACTTTTGGCCTACAGGAAAAAATATCAGTAAGTTAAGCTTGGGTGCTTCCAAGTTAAGGATATAATTATATAAATAATGCATGCAGTTAGGGGTGTCAATCGGGTCAACCCGACCCGATAAGCCTCTATCGGGTCGGGTTGAATCGGGTTTCGACCTTTAGAAATATAACCCGCAACCCGACCCTATAAGAAATCGGGTTATCGGGTTCGGGTCTAATCGGGTCGGGTCGGGTCTAACCCGACACCCCTACACCTAAACCGATAAAACCCTAACCCGACCCGACCCTATAAGACTATCGGGTTTATCGGGTTGACCCGATAAACCCGATAAGCTAAGTTGGACCCGAATCAACCCGACCCTATAAGGCCTTATCGGGTTCGGGTCGGGTCGGGTCGACCCATTTGACACCCCTACATGCAGTTAGTGAGTTGAATACATTAACGTGTATTGAGTCCTCAAATATGTTCATTTTTTTTAACATGTTTTGTGATCTGTAGATGGATAAGACCAAGGAAAAGTGGACTCGCACAAAAGTATGATATGCAATTATGTTTCCTTTAGGCCAAACAGTTTTAGTGTCAGAATTACTATTCACATCAGTTTTGTAATTCTAACGATGTTTCTCACATTTTCTGAGTTGAAGGTGATGGGGGTGCCGAGGCTCCACCGGCTCACCCCTACCTAGATCTATTTTTAAACTATGTATATCTGAAACGTGAAGATTCATGCACTTGGTGCGAATGTGCTCATATGTGTCCCTGCTGGTCTAATTTATTTTAGTTTCTTAAGGACACATTAGATTGGATACATAAGAATTCATTAACTTAACTTGATTTAATACGTTTCAAAATTGTATTTTGTACATAAACATTTACATAAGATTGGTTCATGTTTTAATTAATTCTTAATTTGTGATGTTTTTTTATTGAGTGTTGATGCACGATATATGTAATATTTTGTTCGGCACGACATTGATTTGTTATACCATTTATCCTTTTAACTTAATTTACTTAAACGCATCCAAACTTATATAACCGTCATCAAAAAGGTATGTACCCGGGCAACGCACGGGTATTGCACTTGTTTAAACTGCCACAAAGGCGTCAAAGTTAGTTAAGGAATGTAGTTGGGTGATGTCATGTGCACTTCACGTGTCCAGGTTAAACTGTGAACATGCACCTCACGTGTCAAATCTTTCCCACCCAATCACTCATAACATAAAATCATAAAATCCTAATATCATGATCGATATCTTGATAACCTATGATCTTAATGTATGATATATGTAAATAAACTTGATATGATAGTTTTATGTAAATAAACTTGATATGATAGTTTGATGAGACACGATGTTTACGATTAAATTAGATAATCACGCTTGCTCTCTAACCATAATATTTTTCGGACTTAAGTGTAGGAACTTTTATTTATATCACACCCCCAATTTACCTGTTTTGCAGCGGAATGGAATACTTGGGGGATGACTGTCATAACATCACAATTACGGTTATATTGAATGACCTAAAGTGTCGTTTTGAAAATACATCGTTTGATTTATTAAAACATTCAGAGTTTACAAAATATAGGTCCCAAAAGATTTTCAAAAGCACCAAAATAAGTTTGTTACAATCAAACGATAGTTAAGTGCATAAAATATATGTGAGACGCGTCGTCACCGCGACTCTATGTTAAGTCCACATGCATGCCATGAAGTGAATGCCTTAGATACCTGAGATAAAACATGCTAAAAGTGTCAACACAATGGTTGAGTGAGTTCATAGAGTTTGTTTAACATGTAAAGCTTTTAAAGAATGATCACACAGCAAAGGCATTGTAAATCCACTCAGTTCCATGTTCCGCCCATACAAAACTTGCAACCTGTGTGTTTACAACCCACTGCTAAAAGTAGTATGTCTAGTAGTCAAGTATACGTTGTCATAATTGTTCATAATATAGCACCACGTATATAATATTTCAAGAATGCTCCGAACATGGGACACTTTGCACTGCTCCAACAAGGGAGACCCCTTTGTCACTCGACCACCTAGGCGAGATTTATTGAGAACGCTCCACCAATACGGTGAGACTTTAGAACGCTCCACCGATATGGCGAGACTTTAGATTGAGAACGATCCGTAACATAGTGAGACGTTCTGCTTCGTAACATGGGGAGACTTTAAGTCGATAACGCTCCGTAACATGGGGAGACGTAATATAAAGTGAGTACGGTTCATTAATACAAATCATAAGTTCATAATTAAGTTCAAGTGTTCCATTCAAAAGTTCGTAATTAAGTTCAAGAGTTTAAGTCGAGTTCAAAAGTTCAAAACAGTCAAAGAGCTCAAATATATATGTCGAAGGGTTCAAAATCAAGGAAAGTGGTTCAAATAATAGTGTTCATAACATAGTAATCAATTTAGTTCGGGCATAATCTACTTACGAGCATAAAGAGTGAAACAAAAGATTAACAAGTTCATGATAGTTCAAACAATATAGTTTAAGTTTAGATTTAACATATAGTTTGCAAATAATCAAAATTGAAATTAAAATAGTTGAGCATGTATCTCCCCCACAGAGTTTGTAAAATGATTAAACGAGCAAAAGTGGGGCTACGAACTCACCTGATGCAATGATTATGATGACAAAAGTGGATACACTGAAATGAGGTGCAATCTCTATCTGCAACCTAATATGAATAATATATTCTAATGTAAGTCATGAAATAATGTTGTGCATGCAAACTCATATGATATCCATACCACTCGTACATTTTTGAAAATGAAATTTATCGTCGAAATATATGTTTATGACATCTCGTCATGTTATAAAATACTTTACAAGTACTTACGTTGAAACAACATCCTACAATAGTTGTTTAGTGATTTATCAAGAAATTATAGCTTTTCCTCGCAAAACAATATACTTTAACAACTCATGAAAATGACTAAGTAACCTCGCGAAGCTTAGTCGCAAAATAGTAAATATTGAGTGTTAGTGTTGAAGAAAATAGTTGTGATCGTCGTAATTCAAATACGTATATCTTGAGCGTTATAGGTCCGTTTTCTACGATTTATATATCCTTGGTTTCGTGTTAAAGTATACTAATATATTTTTGATAAATCGACTCATTTAGATTATGTTTAAAACTCGGTTTTGCCCCTTAAAAATCCCTTGACAGCTTGTATTATTTCATAAAATTAGTTTTCGTCATTAAACTTAAAATTAACGTATCTTTTTCGTTATAAACCCGTTTTAACCCGTTCAAGCGGCCACGGTTTCGTTTTTAAGTCTATTTTCTGAAAATATAACCCAAAATATCCCCTGACCTACTATTTTTTCAGATTTCACAAAACGGAACAGTAGCTAAATATATATCGTCGAAAATGATTTTTCTAGTTTGAAACTTGTTCTAAACCATTCCAATCAACACCAAAACTATTCTAAACCTACCATACACCTTCTTAGGGTGTCATGGGTTCCTAGACTTCACCAAAATTTGATAGGTTTCATAAGAACACTAATAGTATACTTTAAATCCATAATAAGTATAAAAACAAGTAAAAAGTGGTATTAATACATATGAATACTTGCATGATTTGTTATAAGAACATAAAAATACATCAAGTAATAGTTTATAAGAGTAAGAAAAATTAGTTGAAGCTTACTTGAGTGATTGAAGAGTTTTAGAGCTAGAAAACCTAATTAATCCATAGGTTTTTATTTCAAAACCTTAACATAGATCACTAATAGAACTAGATAAACACTTGAGCTTGAAAAGTTAAGATGATTTTCTCTTGTTCTTGATCATGGCCGAACATCATCAATGGAGTAGAGAGGTTCTTGCATTTTTACACCTTCTAGTTTGTGTTTCTATGTGTTTTAGTTTAGTAAAACTCTTGTATAATGCAAATATCTAGTCAAAATGAGTATGTGTACACTTAGGTGGTCAAGATATTTTAATAAAAGGATGACAAGGGGGGGGGGGGGGGGCGGCAAGGGTAAAATGGGGAGGTTTGATGTGTAGTTTTGATGATTAAATGAAGTTGAAGTTAAGTATAATGTATATTTTGTACATTTAGTTAGTTATTTAGTGTAGCGTTAGCTAAAAATCGATTTTAACAGAACAAAATAAAATATATCGAAGTCATAAAAATTATAAAAATGCATTTCTCGCAAGTATTGAGTGAATAAATAATTATCGAATAGAATTTACGAAAACCGTCGTAAATATATATAATTATATATATAACAATATATATACAAAATAAATCCAAATCATCGGGTAAACTAATAATATAATTTTTATAGCTTTAAAATGAGTATAAAAATATATTTGAAACAATTGTTAGACGTGTCGGATCAATTATTCAAAATAAATGATCGTGCGATAGCGTTTATTTAATAAATAAATATACGTTAATGAAATATGCAAACTCATGCATGAACTTATATGAAAATGATGTTACTGATGATATGTAGACTATTTCTAGTCTATATGAAGTGTTCTCAATGATGTTCCATGAATACGCAACTTAACCCTCACGGTTACGCGAATTTGATACTCGTAAATCTAGTTTACGAAAAATGATGAATAAAAATCATGAATATAATTTTTTTCTCCGGGAATGAATAGTGTTTTGTGAATAGTAAAATTTTGAAATAACCTCTCAAAATATCAAATCGACATAAAAAACGATGAATAGTAAAATGATGAATAGTAACTGATGAATAGTAAATTCCCGAGATGAATAGTAAAAATTTCAAAGTTTGTAAAATGACCTGAAATTGAGAATTGTCACAATTTACATACATTGTATAGATTTGATTTGTTTCAACCATAATTGTTAAGATTTCGATTTTGCTTTTAAGATTCTACGATATTCAAAAACAAAAATGAACCGGATTCTACGTAGGATCTTAGCAAGTTTAAGATCTTCTAAGATCCTGATCTTGACGATAGGATCTTAAGTTGTAACCCGATTCGATCTTATTTTTCTCGAATCGCAAATACAAAAACTACAAATTTATGGATTATGTTTTATAGAATTTAAATAACATGTTAATCTTCTTAAATATTTCATATTCATAATTTAAAATAATATTTTCATGAAACATTCGAATAATTTTGTGTTTATGATATATAATAATTTGTAGATTTGAATAATATTACAAAAACTATTAAGAAAATGACGTTATAGTAAGATCCCGATCTAATCTTACGATTTCGATCTTGCAAAAACAAAACTATCTTGAGTTGGAACCCGGTCTTGAAAAGCTTGATTTCAACTACTTTCAACCAAAGCCATAAACACAGTTAATTTCACAAGAAATTACCTACAGGATATGATGACCATGTAACTTTTTCAAGACTTTACTATTCAACATTCTCAACTGATCCAGATAAACAAGCTAAAACTTTAAAACAAAAATTGAATGTGTTAGCATTTACTCCAATACATACTGATACAAGTCCAACTTTTTTAATTAGTGGTCTTTTTTGGAAATTATTGTGTAGTCTAGAAACTCTTAAAATGTGACCTCATAAAGTCATATTCAAATAAATACTTTTCTATAGTCGCCAAACTTTGAAATTTACAAATCATCTTCTTCAAAATTTCATATACATTCTTGATCACACCCTTCTTTAATATTATTGAAACTCCCCAGTACGGTGCATAGCTAGATTTACTTGCAAGATCAGCAATGGCTTCCCAAGCTCAACTGGACAAGATGCAGCTTCGACAAGGCTACCGAAACGTGTGGCACACTGATCTTATGAGAACTATCTCTGCTGATACTCCTTGTAACTGAATCTCATTAAATTATATCGATGCTCTTATGTTTTATTTTGTATATAATACGACGTTAACTCGTTTGTTGTGTGTGTCTGTGTTTTTTTCTTGTAGATTGCTGTTTTTCATTATTCTGGTAAGAGCCTTAATTGATAAAACTAAGTGGTTGTTCTTTTTTGGTTCTTTTACATATGTTTAGCCTAATACAGTTTGTGATTTTGATGTTTTAAGCTTTATAATACAGAGTAATCTAATAGCTAGACAATTTTGTATTTCTGTATCACCAAAGTAATAGGTTGGTTATTTATTTTATTTTTTTTGATAAAAGGTTGGTTCTTTTTGTTCTTACACTAAAAGGGTAAAAAAGAGTTAACATATATGCATATGATCTAGAATTATTTTTGTTCAAGCTATTATAACACTCATTACCCAAAACTGATTATCTAACATCTAGTTATTTGAGAACCAGTTTCACTATATATGTTTGGCGTGGTTATTTGCGTCTTGATTATAACTTAATTATTACTTTACCAAACAACCAGTAAATTTTTTTTCTTTTTTTTTCTTTTTTTCTTTTCATACTAATTTCCTTTCTGCTGTTCTATAAAAATGACAGTGGACCATGTGTATCATACTTGCTTCGTAAGCGAGCTCTATACAATGATATGTCAAGGTAAACACGAGTCTATCTTAGCCAAACTCGGCAGCTATTAAGAATTATCTATTGTGCTAACAATATGACGGTCCCTGTAATAGGTACACTTGTTGTGCTGGATATATGCCCTGCAGTGGAAAATGTGGCGAAAGTAAATGTCCCGAATTATGCCTTTGCACAGAAGTATGCATATTCCTAAATCCTAATTGACTAATATCAATGTGTTAGCTTGTTATAACACACTAATTTTGTACTAATTATTAGGTGTTCCTGTGCTTTGGGAATTCAGTAGCATCCACTCGTTTTCTATTGCAAGATGAGTTCAACATACAAACAACACAATGCGATAACTGCATCATCGTAATATGCTTTATCAAATAATTTTTTATGTCTTTTGTTTTTGGCTTTGAACACTATAGTTTACTCATATTTCGGATGAACTCTAAGGGTTTCATGTTTTGCCTACAACAACTCGCGTGCATATGCTCTCTTGTTGCTTGTATTGTTGGAAATGACGAACTTAGTGATGCATCTCAGGCACTCAATTGCCTAGCTGATTTTGTATACTGCACGTGAGTTACTTTGATATATTTTTACTAAAATAACGAAACGGGTCTCTCTTATTAAATTAATTGTATTTTTTTTTTCTTTTGCAGGGTTTGCGCGTGCATGCAGGTATGTGGTATTTACTTTTTCAGAAGTGTTTCCTGGTCTAAATTAAGAAAATAGATTAGATTTGGGGAATATATTTTACAAAGTACGTTAGGCTGACTTTGGACTTAATTTGCAGACACAACACAAAGTTGAAATGGACAAACGTGATGGGAAATTTGGACCACAGCCAATGGCGGTTCCACCAGCTCAGCAAATGTCAAGGTTTGATCAGCCATATCCTCCAAATGTTGGATACGGGCAGCCAGCAGCATATGGTGCCTATCCACCAGGACCTCCTCCTCAGCAAGTTCAAGGCTACCCACCAACCACCTATCCTCCAACGGGCTATCCAGCTCCAGGTTATCAGAGGTGAAAGGTCTTTGATGCATATATCTTCCATTTTTTATTGGTGTGAAATAAGACGTACATTTATAGTATTGAACTTATTAGTAAGACTAATTCTTGTGTTTGCTGGTGATTTATTTGTACATGAATAAGCTTTGCATATATTCAAAAACTTTGATCATGGTTTGCAGTTACTAGTTTCTTTTGTCCCTCATAAACTCTAGCGCATAAACGCACAAAAATTATCAAAGGACTGGTTGTGGTTTGATCAAGTATTGTCTTTGATATCCTTTCCCAAAAAAAGTATTGTCTTTGATATGATGTATCAAAATGTGTGTTATAGATGATGTTGTTTAGTTCGCAAATGAAGTACAAGCTACTCTCCATCCGTCTCATATTTATTGTCCTTTATATTATTTTAGGTTTTTTTAAATCCGTCCACAGCTGTATTTTAACAAATCAAAAAGTTTTTAATAAGTAAAAATAGGTGGTGCCATGAAATAATTACATTTTTTTTTACATATTATGTGTTTTTTCTTCCATGAACAATAATTTTGAAACAAAGAGTGTAATCATTTATCAATTTGTCTATAGTCATTATCATACTATAAAAAAGGAAAACATATCTCCATACAAGGCATCCATGTATAAATTTTAGTGGAACAAAAGCTAGAAGTATAGTACAGGCTTAGTTTGTATGCATTTTTGGGCCTATGTTTCCACCGGGCCTTGATTCTAATATGTTGTGATTAACTTAATCAGATGTTCTATTAATTTGTATGCTACATCATTTCATAGCCATGAGTAGTAACTAGTAAATACACAAACCCCATATATTTGTAGACGTATATCGATTAATAACATATCTCATCTAGCTTCGCCGTGAGTGTAACTTGATACATCAACCTATTGAACCAATGTCAAATCTCAGTCACGCGCGATCCACATTTTTTGAAGATGTTAATTTGTAACTGTTCATATGAGTTTGTTTTACTCTAATTTCTTAAAAGAATTAAATTCGACTCCACATGGAATTTTTTGTGACCAACGACGCCAGCCATAGTGTGAATTGAAGTATGAAATACTTTTGCGTACAAACGACTTCCTGTTTTAATACTCTGACATTTTCTTATCAAATGAAAGGAAAACCTTGAAGCATGATGATGAAGACATTTGTCAACAGCTTATTCAAACTTCTGTTATGGGCAATAAAAATAAGGATATACTTTTATGTTTTTCTAAAAAAATCTCTTCATAAACAGAAAAGAAAAGCTGTACTCTCGATAAACGTGGCTTTTAAGAAAACATTTATCGTCATATGTTGCATATGCCAGTTCACATGAGTTAGATATAAATAATAGAGTAGAAAACAATGGACTTTGAACGATATATCAAAACATCTACACTAGATTTGAATCTCTAGAGTTTGTCTTAATTAGATTGTTTGCTATAGGTATTGTATGTGACAATATTGATCCGTTACATATGATTTGGTTTAATGACAAAGACACACACTCTAATCTAGCATACATCTACTAGATCTATATATCTACTTTACGTAGTGGTTCTTCAACTCACAACCACATCATGAAAGTGAATCAGTGTCCCGCTGGTTCTAACGGGCATTTTCGATTAAGTTTCTTTCAAAAAAATGAATAAATTTGTTGATTTGATAATTCGTAAAGATGTAATAGGTCACAAAATTGCTATCTTAGGATACAGTATCAAACGTAATACACTATATATGCGCAAACCCTAAACTTTCACCACTTGTAGCTGTCTAACATGATACGTAACACTGTAACAGTTGTATGATAATTAAATACGGAGTAGTTTATTGCTTTCTGATGGATTTAATTATGTAAATTCTACAATAATTGTAATAATTAATAGCAACTCTCTTCTAAGAAAACTAGCAGGGTACCCACGCAATGCGGCGGCGGGTACCCGGTGACTAATTTTGTTGCGAGCAAATATTTTCAAAAATACCACACGTTGCAACACGGATGATTGTAGTCGATTATCTATGTATGTTTTCTGTTTCTTTTTTATTGAAGCTTTTTTGTTTTGTAATTTTTGTTATATTTTATTATGCATTTTTTAAAAAAATTATTAGACGATTGTTATTGTTATAAATTTTTATTGCTAAAAGTTGTATCGTTTTAGTGTTTTTTTTCTTCTTTTTTGAAAGTTCGTTCTTATTGTTATAGTCGATGTTACCGTATCAAACAATCGAAGCCCAAAAAGTGTTATCTCCAAAGCTGTCCACCACCAGTCCAGTATCAAAACGGCATTAAATAGTACCGTTTTGAACGCCTTTTAGTATTATGTTTACCGGTTGTTAAAACAAAATAAATTATCAATTCAATCATATTCTTTTCACATGTTGTGAGAGGAATGTGAGTTTTTTTTATTCAAATATATACGGTAGTTATATCAACGAACCCAAAAATAATTCAACCCAAAATTATAGTCAATCTCATATTATCGAAACTCAATTAAAATTGAGGTCTAAAATTATACCAAAAATATTAATTTTAATATTTCAACTTGTCAAACCAACTTAATAGAACCACAACACTTATTATATCCAAAAAAATAATTACGTCTAACATAGCTGTTTAAGTATTTGTGCATTTGAAGATATAAAAAATGTCCAACCCAACTTTTAAACCTACAAAAAGCCCAAGACTAAAAACACTTGACCCTAAATACCCACTTATATAATATTCTACCCTAACTATTTTTACACTTTAACCTAAATAAACTCACACAGCCACACTATCCTTTTCATCTAATGCTTATCTTTAACACATCTAGCCACCAATTTATCATTCTTTCTCTTTGAATATCCGAACCAAAAAAAATCCATAATCGGAGAACACAATATAACAACCGAATACCAAAACAAACACTCTTTGGTTTCTTTCTTTACAAGGCTTCAAGATCTTGAATAAAGGTCTCGGGTAGTTATACATTTTTTATATTCGTTTCTTGTTTTTCTATGACCGAATAAAAGAGAGGTTGAAACGGAGGTTTTGATCTTTCTTTATATGTGTTCGGATATTTAAAAGAAATGTATTCTTCGAAAATGATCTATGATGATACTTGTTCATATACTTATAATCTTTGAAGAGTGATATTAATGATGAACATAAAACTGAGATCTTTTGTTTTTTTCTTTTTCTTTTAATTCGAAAGTGTTGTTGACCGTGATGTGTGTTATGTTCTTTCTTTTTGGTTTCGAATATTAAAAAGAAATTTTCAAAACGATAAACGATATGTTGTTGTATATTTTTGTTTTCAGTTTATAGATATCTAGATAATGTAGTTATAATGGAGTATAGATTTGTACATTATGCTTTACATTTTATATTAATTGGTGATGGGTGTATTAATTGTTTGGTCAAGAAGCTTGTATCAGAATCGTTATACATGGTCATTTTGTGAAGCAAATGTTGTACATCATGATTAGAGACATGTACTCTTTTGTGAAGGGTATTTTAAGTTGTGTATTAATTGTAGTTTTATTTGTATTTTTATTTGTGCTTTAAGTATTGTAACTAATGCTTTGTAACTTGTATTTGCTTAAAATTCTATATATGGAAATCTTAAAATAATTAATATGAGGGAAGTGCATCCCTCTATTATAAGATAGTTAGATAGATGTTTAACGAACGTAGTACGTGCATATCTTGATAAATACAATTTCTTTGGGTATTTATTGGACTTGAATTTACCTAGAACCGGTGTATAAATATTGGGTTGCATAAATATTATGAAATTACGGTCCTATTACATCTATGAATTTTTGCAGTGTAGTGCTAATTTTCTTAAAAAAATCTCATGATTTTGGAAATGCACCCGTTCTCAAAGATATGTTTTTATTATCTTATTTAATCTTTCTTAAATGCACCTTGCCATTTGCAGTTTTGATTTTGTCCTTGAAATGGCTCATATTGGATAAAAAAATGAGTTCAAACATGTATACACACGTATACATTTCGATCACTTGTCAATTATTGCGTATTCATTATGTATATTTTTTATTGTTTGCTGAATCTTTTTTATTAAGCAACCAGTGGTTGATTATAGGTACACCTAGATCTTCAAAAATACCTTAGACGAATCTAGGAGTATGGATCCTATTGCTGATTATAAGATTTAATATACTATATTGTATTGCATAATCTAGATGTGATCAAATCTGTGTTTTTACTGTATAAGAACGCATGTTCAATCAAACATACTTCATGGTTCAACGTGTAATTAAGATACGAATTGAAATGTTATGATCTAATGATGAAATTGAGTTTTAACTTTGACATTTGTTTGGTACTTGTTATGCAACTTAGCTATTGAAATTCTTGTAAATTTCCAGTGCCATGAAACATTTAGTCCGTACTTTTTAAACGGCAAATAAGATATTTCTTTAATAAAGCTAGCAAGAGCTAGGGGAAAAAAAAAGAAAAAAATAAGTGATACTAAAACACCAAACGTAAGAGTTAGAAGTAGGGATGAGCACGGTATTATACCGGTACCGAATTATACCAATTCCAAGTATGGCGGAAACGTTTTTGACAAAATATTACCTGTTGAATACTGTAACGTTTGACGTTTCCGGTACTGGTTTTGGTACGTTATCGGTAAAATCCGGTATCCAAGTACGGAACCAATGGTTCCCGCGGGGTCCCAGGACACCCATGAATTTTTTCGATATAGTGTTAATTTAAAAAAAAAAAAAAAACATCGATATTTTTTAAATGCATCTTAAATGTACTTGATACATCAAAATGTGTTTTCATTGTGGTCAAGAGGGACATGTGTTTGAGCAGTGATTTGAAAGAATTGGGTATCCTGATTGGTACAAAGGAAAGAAGGTCAAGAAAGGTGCTAGAATTGCTGCCCATGTTAGTCCAGGTTTGGAGGAAATGGTTGTTGGTGAGACACCTTTTGACATGGGGAGTGAAAATGATATTCGACTAGGTCAAGGTAATGTGGATCAAAAGCATGTTGCAGTTGTATGTCATGAGATGATGAGGATGTTCAAAGGAAAAGCACCTATGGAGGATAACAAGGGTTCTGTGAGGATTTATGCTAGTACATCTGCTCATGCAGGTATAATGTCATGCTTCATAGTCTCTTTTGCTTTATTCTGTCATCCACAAATGAATATTACACTTGATTGGATCACTGACACAGGGGCTTCTGACCACATGACTCCTACTTTTAGTCTTTTCATGATAGTCAAGTATTTAACTACTCCTATCATTGTCTATTTACCTGAAGGTAGATCACTTAAGGTGACTATTGCTGGGGAAGTAGCTTTAATACCTTCATTAATTCTCACTGATGTCTTTTATGTGCCTGAATTCCAGTTAAACTTGGCATTAGTTGGTAAGTTAATTCAAACCAAAAATTTCACAGCTCAATTCTTCCCAACTGCATTCATGTTTCAGGACCTTACAACTAAGGAAATTGTTGCAGTTGGAAAGGGTTCAAGGTGCTTATCAATGTTGCAAAAATCGGTCAACTCGGCCGATTAATCGCCAATTAATCGTTAATCGGCCGAGTACCTTGTCGATTTTTGAAAATCGGTCGAAAAATCAGCGTAGGAAAAAAATCGACACTAAGCAGTCAAAAAATCTGCCGAATCGGTCAAAATCGGCCGAATCGGTAAAAAATCGGCCGAATCGGGCAAATCGGTCATTTTAAAAATAATAATAATTTAGGCATTATACTTAATTTGAGGATCGTATATTTCACTTATCACGCACAATGGGAATCATAATCAGAATTGGAGCCTTTTATTGAGGTTTGGAAACATAGCAGGCTTGGAACCGGTTAAGATTTTTAGTTTGGTCTCCAGAAATACCAAAAACTACAGGAAATGCCAATCCGATTAATCACCAATTAATCCCGACTTGACCGATTACTCGCTGCAGGGTGGTCGACCGCCCGACTACCGATTCACGATTTTTGCAACATTGGTGCTTATACATCTGCAAACCTGTCTCTGACCCAACTTCCTTCTCTGCTAGTATTGCTGAGTTCTATGAGTCACACAAACATTTAGTTCCTTTCATTAGTTTGAATAAAACTGCTTATAGCAATGTTGCTAGTGTAAAGTCAAATGTAGATATTCATACTTTTCATGCTTGACTTGGACACACCTCTGTATCCAAGCTAGTTCATATTCCTGATTGTAAGCCTTTTGATGTTTCTAAATTTCATTGTGAAAGTTGTATGTTGTCTAAGCATCATAGAATCCCTTTTCCAAACAATCATTATATTGAAACTGTTCCTTTTGCCTTGTTACATGTGGATTTGTGGGGTCCATATAGACATCCAGCCTTAAATGATGATACTTATTTCTTTACCATTGCGGATGATAAAAGTAGAGCCACGTGGACTTATTTGGTTCAAAGTAAAGATCAGATACCTAAACTATTGGCTACATTCTTTACTTATGTTGATACTCATTTTAAGGGTAGACTTAAGTCTATCATATCAGATAATGGCACAGAAATAGTCAACAACGTTGTTTGGCTCTTTTTAAATCTAAGGGTATTATTCATCAAATGTCCATAGCCTATACACCTCAGCAAAATGATGTAGTAGAGAGGAAGCACATGTATTTACTTGAAACTGCTAGATCTATTAGATCTCATGCCAACTTGCCAATAATGTTTTGGGGTGAATGTATTCTGGCTGCAACCTATTTGATAAATAAGATGCCTATGAAAAAGTTGGGTTGGAAATCACCATTTGAAGTTGTGTTTGGTAAAGTGCCTAGTTTTGAACACCTTAGAGTGATAGAGTGTTTATGTTATGTCACGTGACTAAACCACACAAGGACAAGTTTTGAGAATAAAGGAATCAAGTGCATTTTAATAGGCTATCCTTCTAATAAAAAGGGGTACAAATTGTATAATTTGGAGACCAAAGAGATTTTTTTGAGTAGAGATGTTCTTTTTGAAGAAAAGTTTTTCCCTTTTAAAGAGCCAAATGTCTCTGTATCAGTACCCCAAGAGGCGTCTTTTCCTGTTTTTGGAGAGTCTACACCTGAAGAAGATCCTCTGGTCATGCCTATAAATGCTGATCAACCAATTCCAAACATTCCCATTCCTTCAAATGCACCCGAGATTGTTAACACATACACTTCTTCTGAGCCAGAACAACCTATGTTGTATGTGAATGTTCCACCTCCTCCTCAAAATACTAATCCTTTGCCATCCAGAAATTCTTCAAGAGCTTCTTCAAGGCCTGATTGGTTGAAAGATTTTGTGACTCCTAAGTATGCACATAGTTCAACAGCCTTTTGTTCTGCACAACCACAATATCCCTTGTTTGGCAAAGAGGATTTCAAAGACGTGCCACCTTCTTTCATAGCCTTTTTAGCCAATGTTTTTGCTCACACAGAACCAACTAGCTATAAGCATGCTACAAATGAATAAGGATGGGTGGATGCTATGTATAAGGAAATTACAGCCTTTGAGACTAATGGGACTTGGGAGCTCACTACTTTACCCAAAGGTCACAAAGCCATAACTTCCAAATGGGTTTTTAAGACTAAATATCATCCAGATGGAACTGTGGAGAGGTTAAAAGCTATATTGGTGATTAGATGCTTCATTCAGAGAGAAGGCCAAGACTATAAACATACTTTCTCCAGTGGAAAAATTAGCAACTGTTAGAGTACTGATAGCCTTGGAAACTGCAAAAGAGTAGGATTTGCACCAATTAGACATAAACAATGCTTTTCTACATGGCTACATTGATGAGGAGATATACATGGTTCCACCTGAAGGGTACAAAAAGGCTGGTCCTAATAAGGTATGCAAATTAAAGAAGTCACTTTATGGTCTCAAACAAGCTTCTAGGCAATGGAATTATGAGTTGATTAAGTTTTTACTCAGTTTGGGATATATGCAGTCTAAACATGATTATTCTTTGCTTGTCAAGAATACGAATGGTCAATTTACTGCATCATTGGTTTAGGTTGACGATGTGTTAATCACAGGTAATTATCCTGATGAGATCAAGTTTCTTAAGCATGCTCTTGATCAACAGTTCACCATTAAAGACCTTGGCTTTGCAAAATACTTCTTAGGAATTATATTGTGAAGTAGTAATGCTAGAACTTATTTGAATAAAAGAAAGTACATACTGGATCTTCTAACTGATGTTGGTTTGACAATTGCAAAACCAAAGGAATTTCCTCTTCCCACTCAACTAAAGCTGTCACTTAACAAAGGTACACCTTTAAAGGATCTAGGCTCATACGAAGGCGGGTTGGAAGATTGTTGTACTTAACCATGACCAAAGCCAAACATTTCATATGCCGCTCAAAGACTTAAGTCAATTTGTGTTTTCTCCCAAAGATGTACATATGCAGGCTGCTTTACATCTCCTAAAGTACTTAAAAGGGACAGTGTAAAAAGGGTCTATCCTATTCAATAATACCTTAAACTAACTGGTTTTTTATATTCTGATTGGGCTTCATACCTTATGACTAGGAGGTCTCTTACTGGTTACTTCATTTTCATGGGTCACTCCTTAGTATCCTGGAAGATAAAGAAACAAGCCACTATTTCCAGGTCATCAACTGAAGCTGAGTATAGGGCATGGCTCGCAACAACATGTGAGCTGTTATGGTTAAGCTACTTATTGAAAGACTTACATATTCCAATCCAATGTCATGTTACTCTCTTTTGTGATAACAAATCAGCTCAACAAATTGCTGGTAATCCATGTTATCATGACATAACAAAACACCTGGATATAGACTGTCATTTTACAAGGGACAAAGTTCAAGATGGTTTCCTTCAAACATCATACATTCCTACTCAATCTCAACTTGCAGATTTTGTGACAAAAACTTTGAGTAGAGTACAACATAATTTCTTTGTCAACAAGTTGGGTATTTCGGAGCCTCCAACTTGAGGGGAGGGGGGGGGGAGGGGGATGTAGAAGTATATAGTTTTATCTTCTTCTGACAAGTTGTAAATAAAAAAGGGTTAGAATTGTAATGTTTTTTATTTCAGTTAGAAGGTAATTAGGTGCCTTTTCTTTCCTTTAAATACATAATAATCACCTCATTCACAATGAATGAAATTGAGTTTTTCTGTCTCTAATTCAGTTTTCCATAAATGATAAAGAAATTAAGTATTATTATGTAATTTTTAATATTTCAAGTTTAATTTCAACAATAATAAAACAACTACAATGTTTTAAAATCTAACCTTAGAGTGTTCATACATAAAGATATGAGCATATAACTTTTGTGAAGTATATCATGAAAGAGTTGTTAAACTTTAGAGAGAATGGCCCACAAGCGGATGTAATAGTTCAAAACCTAAACAAATCCTAACCATCCAAAAATGAATACTTTCCAGCGGATATAATAGTCACTCTGATGTATAAGCTAGGCATATATGTATTTTCTTTAAAACATAAATAAATAAATAAAAGGAGTTTTGTACAGGGGCGGAAGGGATGGGATGACTAGCGGGTGCTAGGCCTCCCCGAACTCCCCCAACAAGCCTACTACAATATAACCCCGAAAGCATAAAGTATTAGGAATATCAATAATCGGCCCCTCCTAATATTGCAGATTCACCGGCCCGGACCTGAAGGTGTTTGGTGAGTGAATCGTTTATATGTGATGAAAATTGTGTTGTGAAGATGGTGCATAGGGTGAGAGAAAGGGGAAGTATAAATGGAGATGAAGAAGATTTTTATTATATTGGGGTGTAACTTTTTAATTTTTGGTGTAATAAAAAAGGTGGCATAAAATATAGTACTAGTACTTGAAATATAAAATGGGTGAGTAATCCTATCTAGTTTTAAGTTTTAACGCTTACTTTTCTTGTCTCCCGTATAATATTTTTCTTTTCGTTCTATAGTGTTTTCTAAACTTTATTTATCTCAAAGTCTTGAAAGGTATTATATTAACGGTTTAAAAGATTGGAATTATGAAAGCATATAAATAAAGGAACTGTCGGTAAAGAAGTGTTACTAATCTTTGTAATCAAAAAGTGCTTTGTCATATTGGTTCGAATACATTGCTATTATTAAAAAAATTTAAAATAATAAAAAATAAAAAATAAAAATCCGCCCCTTAATGTGAAAGCCTGGCTCCGCCCGGTTTTGTATACCTGTTTTCGAGTTATTCAGATACCGGTCCGGCCGCTATTTAGTATACTCTTTTCAAGACGGGTACCGTATATACGGTTCGTCACAGATGCTCACCATTACTAAGGCTGGATGTGATAGAAGGGTGAGACTTAGTCGCTCCCAAACCCGAGCCGGTTGCCCCTATTACACTTGTTGTACACGACTCGACGCCTGGGCAAGAAAAGAAAAAAGGGCATGTATATGGACCGACTTGTGTGTTCATTTGTGTGTGTGAGTGTTTAATAAATATGTTTTGTAGGGTATTTTATGGTATGGGTCGCCTTATTAAATTATATGATCATGAAGTAGTATTAAAAGAAAAGTAAATGACCAGGTGAAAATAAAAGTCATCTAGTGGTCCTTATTACACCCAATATAAGAACCTAGCACCTAGATTAGATCCACACACGCTAAATTCCAATCAAACAATCATAGAAAACACCTGACTAAACATCACCTTTGGGACATTTTGAAAAACATCTGAAAAATATTAGATAGATATGGCCCAAGTCGATGTGGTTTATGGCCTGATACCATGTTAGATGATGATTAAAATAAATAAATAAATAAATAAAATAATAATAATAATAATAATAATAATCCATGATGTGCTTTTATTTTTGTTTCTTTACTTTTGCTTTTGTTGCATGATTAAATATTAATTTTCACTTGCTTTCAGAGGTCATCATCAAAATTAATTATTTTCTTTGCTATCGCTTTGTTTTGATTTTACTAGTAGCTGCAGATAAAAATTTGTCTCTACTTGCTGTGGAACCTCTTTATCAACAAAAAATTTATTGCTTTACTGTTTATTTAAATTTCTCATACAATCCGAGATTTTTTGATTTCGCCGCTAAAATTGCTAGAGAGTATTAGATAGATATGGCCCAAGCCTGGGTTAGGGTCCATTAAGATTAGATTATCTTATGTCTTATGCATTATAAATGAGAATTGATACATGCACCACACTTTTTGATTAATGCACCACAACTTGTGCATTACAGTTGTACCGCACAAACAGTAATGCATAAATGTGGTGCATTAATCAAAAATGTGGTGTGAGATCACCCCTATTATAAATATTTGATAAACATAAGACTTAAGTGGTTTTCATCATCCTACAAAACCACTAGAATAGAAGCTAACTTTTTTGAACGGTGACTTTTTTTTTTTGGATTAGAGTCGCACCTGCCCTAACAAGCAGGCCTCATCCACCACGCACCCAAACAATGTTGTCTTAACCGGATCCATGGTGGGAGTGGGGATTAATAACGGCGTCCGCCGGAGGAAACCGTACCGCACCACACGATAATTATCGCTGGAGTAACGGCTCGATGAAAACTGGGCCGGCTTGATTCGAACCTGCGCATCTAATGGCTTACAGGCTCTCCTCTTCATTGCCTAAGTATCAGCAGAGCTTATGGTCCATAAGTGAGGACTTCCCGGTAGGTCACCCATCCGATACTACTCTCACTTGTGGCTCGCTTAACTACTTAAGCTTCTACCATTAGACCACAAGCCCAATGATAGAATAGAAGCTAACTAACCGCGCGTGTTCGTTCACATATTTTGAGTACTCCATAATTTCATCAAACGCAACCTTACGATAAGTCAATATAATTGAATACCTTTTTCAACCATTCGCCATACTTATTGTATAAGCCTACTTGATGTGGTGTAAAACAAAATGAACGGACAATATTATACCAAGTTTCATTTTAAAAGATAGAACAATATAAAAAGACAAAAAGTGGACATACAACGTGGAAATGTGTCTCCTTAACGAGCTTCCAATTGTGGATTGATTTGGATGCATTCGTCATGTTGGTTTTCATTGATATTGATATCTTATATATAACACAAATATTGTGGGAAACGGTGTACACTTTAATTAATAAAATCAGATTACAATTACAATAAATAAACGACAGTAAATAAATAACAGACAGAATGGAGTAGAAGATAAGACATACACTATTCAACGTAATTAAAACGAAGCAGAAAAGAATTGCGCGAGGCTCGTATTGAATACGATTCCCTTAAAAACAGATTCGCCGTCTGCTTCCTGGGTACAACGTGACGCAGCTGTTGCAAAGCGGACGGACTCACTTGCCTGAAAAATCGCGAAAGACTCGTGTGTTTCTGAGCGAAGACTGTGGAACGCTCGTGGTAATGAGTTGCGTATCTCAGTTCAAACGAATGAGACTTATGGTTGTATTTATATTGAAGACTCAACTTGTCCTCCAAGAAAAATAATCCAGCCATATACACGAAAATATGTTATATCAAAAACAGATTTGCAAATCTTTTAATATATAAAAACTGATTTGCATATCTTTTAAAAACATAAACTAATTTCTCAGAACTTACTTGATAAGTTTCAATCTATTCCTAAAATAGATTTACAGTAAAATCTGAAAAATGAAACTCGAAATCGCAGCAAAAGATACGCGACGTATGCGCAGGCTTCGGAGTGATTCGTGTCCGCATGAGTTCGTAAGCTTCAACTCATTTTAACCCGGAAATCCATTTTCGCACCCCCCCCGCGGCAGACTAGGAGTGGGAGCATAATCAACCTAAAGGAATTTGATAGCCAAAACTATAATTTCCTTATAAACAAGCCTCTTCTTTGTTTTGGGGATGTGGATTCTCCCATTTTTCCAAGTTTTATGTTTCAAGTGCCTCACTTTGAGACACGATATCTCATTCATTTCAACTCCATTTTGGACATACTTTAGCTCATTGCGAAGCTCTCGTCGAGGAGAACGCAAAGCTACCAAGAAACATATATATATATAAATATATATCATATTTCAAAAGGTGTCCAAAATTTGCAAAAACTCATTTTGCAAAACCACTTTTCCAACAATCCCCCACATGAATGGAGATCGGTCGAAAACACACGAAAGTTTCGTGAAATTTCTTGCGTTAAGTCTTGCATAGGATAGGTAGGTGTAACCCTTTGAACCTTCCCTTGTGAGATGTACTTAGTCTCCTAGATCTGAGTAGACGCGATGTCCTTGAACTCATCATCCATTTACGTATACGACATTACACTTCACACAAGACTCTCCCAGACATTGTCAAGTCCTCATAGTCGTGTTCGTTATGGTCATGAACACTAGCCTGGTTCTGCAAGAGCTCTTAGGAATTGCGCCCCACATTTCCCTCGAAGTTTACCCCATTCTCTCTCACATAGGTGATTTCATCTTGAATCATTAAAAACATATGTTTGTGATTTCATCTTGAACCATTATGCTTTATGATTTCATCCTGAATCATTAAAGCCATATGTTTAACCTCTCAACAAGTCACATTTGTTATAGGAATGGACTAGGAAAGTTACAATATTTAGTAACTCCCTACAAATTGACGGACTTCCCCCCATTTCTATGATTAGGTTGTCCTATTGAACCCAGATCTTGGGATCTCCATTCAACTGGGTTAGGTTTTCCTTCATAGAAACTCATTCCTTCAAGGGCTTTAGTCTCATTCCTCTAGACGACTTACTTACTAACTCTCTGCTTAAGCCTTTCGTAAGCGGATCCGCGATGTTATCCTTTGACTTCACATAGTCAATTGAGATAACTCCTGTTGAGAGTAGTTGTCGTATCGAATTATGTCGACGACGGATATGTCCGACTTTCCATTATACATTATGCTATGGTGCCTTTGCCGATTGACTATCACAATGTATACTAATGGCCGTTACCGGGTTAGGCCACCTTGGTATGTCCTCTACGAATTGACGTAGCCATTCCGCCTCTTGTCCGCATTTATCTAACGTGATAAATTCTGATTCCATCGTGGACTTAGCTATAACAGTTTGCTTGGAAGACTTCCAAGATATAGTTGCTCCTCCTAGTGTAAACACATATCCACTAGTCGATCTAGAATCCTTTATGTCGGATATCCAATTTGCATCAGATCCTTCGATAATGTACTGGATATCGATCATAATGCGTCCATAATCGCGAAGATCTCAAATAGTGAAGTACCCTAGTCATAGCTGCCCAATGTGCATAGCTTGGATTACTAGTATACCTACTTAGCCTGCTAACAGATATGCTAAGTCGTCGGGTACCTTTATTAAGTACATTAACATGCCAATAATTCTTGAATACTCTAATTGGGCAACACCTAAGCCTCTATTTTTATATAGATGCTTACTGGTGTCAATTGGAGTTCTAGCTAGGCCTAATCCCCGCATTATGAGTATTAAGAATTTTGTCCACATAATGTGCTTGACTTAACACAAGTCCATTCTGAGTTCGTATGATCTTTATTCCAAGGATCACATCACCAAACCATATCCTTCATGTCAAACTTTGATTTCAACATGTCTTTAGTAGATTTGATCATCTTGTCGTTACGGCCAACGATAAGCATATCATCAACATATAAACACAAGATTACATATCCACTATTTGTGTCTTTGACATAAACACACTTGTCGCATTCATTAATTTTGAATCCACTCTTTAGCATGGCGTGGTCAAATTTTTGATGCCATTGTTTGGGAGCTTGCTTTAAGCCATATAATGACTTAACAAGCCTACAAACTTGGTTCTCTTGTCCAGGAGCCATGAAACCCTCAGGTTGGCTCATGTAGATTTCTTCTTCTAAATCTCCGCTAGAAATGCCGCTTTCACATCCATTTGGTGAACTTCCAAATTTTAAAGGCAATAGCAAGTATCATCCTAATCGATGTTATTCGCGTAACAAGCGAATATGTATCAAAGTAATCAAGACCTTCTCGTTGTCTAAATCCTTTGATCACTAATCTTGCTTTATACTTGTCAATGGTGCCATCTGCCTTCATCTTCTTCTTGAAGATCCATTTATAACCTAGTGGTTTACAACTAGGAGGTAAATCCACGAGCTCCCAAGTATGGTTTTGTAAAATAGAATCTATTTCACTTTTAATGGCTTCTTTCCATCGAGGCCCTTCTGAGGAAGTAACCGCTTCTCGGTATGAAGTAGGTTCGTTTTCAACCATAAAGGAAACAAAATCGGGTCCAAACGATTTCTCGGTTCTTGCCCTTTTGCTTCTTCTAGGTTCAACCTTTTTCCTCTCAGTTTGATCTTGTCTCTCATCTGGAGATCATTATCATCTCGTTGTCTTTATCTGGACAACTTCTTCATCTATTCTAGATGAACTTCCAGCTTCCTTCGTAAACAAGGAAATATAGTTTCAAAGAATGAAGCATTCCTTGATTCCATTAAAGTACCCTTTTGTATATCCGGATTTTTCGAATCATGTACGATGAAGTTTATAAGCATGCTATTTTAGCATATCCGATGAATATACAATCCAAAGATTTAGGTCCAATCTTTTGGGCCTTGGGAGTCGGTATAGCTACCTTTGCTAGACACCCCACACTCGTAAGTACTGATATGATGGTTTTCTTCCCATCCATAATTCATAAGGGGTCTCTTCTTTTCCTTACGAGGTATCTTATTTAAAAGATAAGTAGCCGTAGAATGGCTTCCACATGTCCTGGCTTAGACCAGAACTTATCAACATGGCATTAACCATTTCTTTCAAGGTACGGTTTTTCCTTTCGGCAATACCGTTTGCTGAGGTGAATGGGAGCAGTGAACTGTGTCTAATTCCATGTTTCGCACATAGGTCGCAATGGAGACACATATTCACCTTCTCTATCACTTCGGACCACCTTGATTTTCTTACTAAGTTGATTCTCAACTTCGCTTTTGTATAGAACAAACTTGTCTATAGCTTCATCTTTACTTTTAAGTAAGTAAACATAGCAATACTTTGTACAATCATCAATAAACGTGATAAAGTACTTATTGCCACCTTATGGGTAGTGATTTCAAATCACATATGTCAGTGTGTATCATATCAAGTGGTTCGGTTTTTTGTTCAACCGATTTGAAAGATGATCTTGTAAGTTTGGCTTCAACACAAGTTTCACATTTATATTTTGAGTCAATATGGAAATTAGGTATGCAGTTAAATTTAATCAAACGTCGCATTGAATTAAAATTTACATGTCCAAGACGGCCATGCCACATATTAGAAGACTCAATCAAGTAAGCAGAAGAAATCATATTATTGATATCTTTCTTAACAACCATTACATTGAGTTTAAACATACCATCCAGGGCATATCCCTTACCAACATACACTTGATTCTTAGAAAGAACAAACTTATCAGACTCAAAAACAAGACGAAAACCAAACTTGTTCAACAACCAACCAAACACAAGATTCTTGCGAATCTCTGGAGCATACAAGACATTAGTCAACTTGAGCTCTTTCTCGGATGTCATCTTCAAGATTACATCTCCTTCACCCTTGATTTCAGCAGTTGCAGTTGCAATGTACAGCTTCTCTCCACTATCAACCGCCTGAAAAGAGTGAAACATACTTTATCAGACACACATGACGGGTAGCCCCAGTATCCACACCATTCCCTGTGTTGGAACCTACCAGGTTAACTTCAAAGATCATGGCAATGACATCAGACACCATAGCAATCATGTCCACATCTTCTCACATATTAGCTGGAGTGGAGTCACCGCTTCGGCAAGATTACAGTTAGCAGCACGGTGACCTGGCGGTCACAATTGAAACACACCCCTTGGAACTTCGTTTCACAATTGCAGCTTTAGGATAAAGGTAATAGACTCCCTTTGCCCTTCTTGTCTTCTTTCCTTTCGCCTGCCTTTAGCTTTGACATT